>JAZKJV010009585.1:0-600000 GCA_037367405.1 Ottelia alismoides | reverse complement strand
TAATCATATCCTTGATAATTAAGTCACATTTAATCATATTGGATCTCTATTCCCATGTGCCCAAATAACATGAATCACATTCACATTATTCATATCTTTGATAATTAAATCACATTTAATTATCTTAGATAACTCTCCTCACAATATGAATCAAATTCATATTATTCATGATAATTAAATCACATTTAATTGACAATTTTTCAATGCTCGGATACATATATCAACAATGAAATTATCTATGAACTCTTTCAATGATAATGCACTTTCTCTGCGGATACTTGGAGAAAAGGATAGGACGATTGTATAGATCCACGTATAGTGACTTGGATATTGAGATCACATCTCAAATCCAAATCTTACGGACCTCCTATAGATGTTTGATTAAGTCAAAACCGTAGATCTAATCTTATGATTGTATTTAATCACATTCAGATCAATGTCTAATATTTAGACTAAGATCATATTACTTCTCTATGAGAGGAGTCACTAAAATCCAGACATGTTTTATCACTCCCTCATAATGGAAGCGTCATGGTTATACAATCGTTTATGATCACGTCACCCTCAGATATTCCTAATACATGTACATCCTGCATACTGGAAGACCTAGAGTAATCTTGAAATATTAGATCAATTTTATACTGTCTACTTCAGGGATTTATTATTAAGTTTCTCATTTGGCTATTGGGAGTTGGTATCGATCATATACTTTCCAAAAGCATATATCATACCCAGGTGTTGAACATATACTTTTCAAAAGCATATATCAAACCTACAAATTCAATCAAGCTTCCAAAGCAAGACAATCATGTACAGAATTTGATCCCAATATCTCATGAGTGAGCTTATGTCTTCCGGTTCAATAATGAACATGTATGATCCCTTTGAGAGATCGTATTACTCATATGCCCTTGTATGCACACCAGCGCACCGATGTATAGACCCTTATTAGGTCATCAACCTTTTTCTCTACCAAATGTACATACTGATGAATCCATGATTCATTAACTTTTATGTCGCATTTTGTCTTAAAACCCTTAACAAATGCATGTAAATATTCATTAATTCCTATCTTTTATAAAAATTCCATTCATGAATAAATATTCACTTTTAAGCATAAAAATCATGTAAATAAATAAATAACAATGAAAAAAAGAAAAGAAGGTTGATTGGATATATGTATATATGTACAATATGACTTATAAATATAAATATAACTGCAAGGTATATTTATAGCCTAAACCCCAGAGACCAAGTCAGCATGGATTGGTTGACAAACCAATAAGTAGGGGGAGATAAGGAAAGAAAACCCTAAAAATAAATTAAGACATACCTCATGTACCTCTCACTATTTATCAAATAAATACAAAACTTCAATTATTTTAAATTAATTCATATGTACATATTTTTCACCAAACTCTTTTCCTGATTATTTCTAAAAATGTATATAAAAATATAAAAATAAGTTAAAAATATTACCATGTATATATGCCAAGAAATCCAGCTTATAAATTGTCAAAATATCAACTTCCGAACATCATAACTTCTTCATACGAACTCCAATTTCACCTACTCACCTTTAAAGTTCATAAAATATGATTCTCTAATTAATAAAGGTGGTTTCATCAAATTCGGAGTCCGTTTGTAAAAAGTCAGTTTTGGGACCAAATGACAATGGGGTTTCTGGGCTATTTATTTTATATAGAACACATTATTCATATTTTTATTAATTTTATAATTTCTAATTATTTTCATGATCTTGTAATTTAACCTCAATTTATTTCAGAATTTTTGGAGCTTATTTATTATTTTAATTAAATCAAAAACCTTAAATTATAGGTAAAAATGAACTGAATAACTAATACCTATATTTATTAATATATGTAAATTAATTTATTAAAATCCCTAAAAATTCACACAACTCTTATTTATTGTTCTAATATTTAAGAAAAAATAAAATTAATTTTTAATTATTTATTTATTAAATTAAAAATCCAAAACCTATTTATCTATACATATTTATTAATATAATATATATATTTCGAATAATAATTATTATTTATAAAAAGTATTTATTCCATAAATAAGATAATTTAATTATTTACATTTCCTGTATTTATACCTATTTAAAATAAATTTATTTATTAACTATTATCGAATTTACAAAGAATTACAATATCTGGCCAACCAGGTGCTGACACATGTCAGCACCTGGTTCATCTTCCTCAAGAAGTCTGTTAGACCTTTTATTTCAGCCGGCCAACTTCACAGAATTATCCCGCACGTTTCATGACCCTCTCCGACAATCTAAAACTTTGATTCGATTCCCCTAACAACCTTCATCCACGGCCACCCTTGGATTTATCTTGGAGCCAATGAAATTGATCTATATAAATCTTCAAAGATCACAAATTCGCAACTAACTCTCCTGCAACCACCTGAAGCTCCAACAACCAGTGGTCGAATACCAACTTCTCCACCTCGCTCAGCCTCACTCCGGTGGTCACCGCACACGAATGCAAGCTCCCGCGGAAGAAGGTTGATCGGAGGAGACGTTCCAAGGCTTCGTTGCCATCGCGCGCATCCAGCTTCAGCGAAGATCAGTCGTCGAGCATCCAATCGAGGTAATACACCTTTGAAATCCCATATCTACTCCTTCATTTCAATTTCCTTCTCGATCGTCGTGTCACGATTAGTGTGGTTAATCCCATAATTAGATCGCCTAACCATCTAGCTTAGACGCTCACCCAAATTCACTTCTTAATTCATTTCAAACCAACTCGAATCGTGTTTTCTTTTTCTCACATTTTGAACGTAAATTTCATTAAGTCTGGAAACCATTGTTTTGATCTTGAAAAAACTAAAATCATGGCCGATTTTATCGCAAATCGAGCGTAGATATCTCTTATTTGCAGATCCATCTTGAATCTGGAGCAACTTAGAGCTATGTGGAATCTTCAATCATCAAGAAAATCATCTTTGAAAGAGGCACATCAATCTTCCATCAGCCTCCAGCTCAACGAGACCACCATCTTCGTCGACCTGTAGCCGCCGCTTCGAGCCATCTCCGATAGCCATCTACCGCGGGCGAGCTCGAGGGTTAGGGGAGCTAACCCTCTGGCCCTGTCGGAGATCCAAAGTCGTCGCTAGCTGATCGTGAAAAGTCGGGGAAGAAGCCCCTGTCGTCAGCCAACGAACCGTCCAAGAACACTTGAAGAACTCCATGCGCTACAGGCTGCTGACATGTGGACTCCGCGGACGGCCCAGATCCGCGTTCATGTTATAATCTCATCCCTCCATCTGAACCGGTGGAGAAATTGCATTTTAAATCCAGAAGATTCCCAGAAGTTCTAATGCGCTCCAGAACTTTCCAGTATTTGCATTTAGGTCTCCGCGTGGGGACCTAAATGTAAAACATCTTATTTCTTTCACATTTCAGTCCCTGTTAAGGACCTTTTTGCATATTTTTTATTTCTTTTTCTTGCACTTATACCCTTAGCCTGTAGGGGAGTTTTGGACCTATATTTGGCACATTTTTTCGTAGTTCTTTTTAGGTTAGTTACACAACTGCCCCAGCAAGTTTTTCAAGTAATTTTTCGTGTA
The DNA here is from genome assembly GCA_037367405.1 of Ottelia alismoides. Lineage (NCBI taxonomy): Eukaryota > Viridiplantae > Streptophyta > Magnoliopsida > Alismatales > Hydrocharitaceae > Ottelia > Ottelia alismoides. Next base: position 596,397 of record JAZKJV010009585.1, on the reverse strand, counting down.
TTCTTGTCGTGTTTTTATCGTGTTTCGATTCGTCGCTAATCGACTCCATTTTGTTTTGTTTTCGTGTGTTGTTCGAGCCCATTGCTCGTCCCGTATTATCTACTATATAATATCATCTATTTTCACTTATATTCCACCTATTATATAGTAAATAAATTGTGTGAAAAATACCACTTTGAAAAATAAATAAAAATTGGAAAAGAATAAAATCAAATAAAAATTAAAATTCAAAACTCAATTAAAATTATCGCTTTTCATTGATTGCTTTCAGAATAGATAAAAAATAATCACAAAAATATTTTCTCTTAAATAAATCAAAATAACCTATTCTGCCTCCTTGTGTTCGACCCAGGAACACTTCCCTGGATAAATACTTAGTGTATATTTTCTTTAAAATCGAATTTTGTTTAATTGACTAGGGTTCCTTTTGCGGCTTTTCTACACCGACGACCTCTTCTTTTTAAAAAGCCGTAAATCGATTCTAATCGCCGCATCAAAATGGCACCGTTGTCGGGGAGGCGTTAGTGTATTTTGATTTTTTTCGTATTTTGTGATTTTATTTTCTCTCTTCTTTTTGTTTTGTTTTTTGTAGTTTTTCTTCGGTTTTTCATACGGCTTTTCCCGACTCGTCTCTCGATTTTGTTTAGCCGCTAATTAGTTTTTGCAGAACCTGCAGGATCAGCCGGTTTCTTAGGAAGCCGAGTCAGTTGAAAGAGCAGAGGCCGACTCCTTCTTTACGAATCGGCTGCAGAGGGCAGAATCTAATTAATGTAATCTTGTAAAAGAGAGAGAAAGCGAGAGAAAAGTTGTATTGAACTCTAGTAGAAGGGGTCCACTAAGGACATCCCGACTTGTAATCCCCCCCCCCCATTTTTTTGGGGTCTGATTCACCGAGTACCGTGTATTCGGGGGATCAAGGCACCCACCGCGGTTTTCTCGCCTTATCGGTTTTTCCGCAGCTTTTTCCGACAGATGCTTGCTTAGGTTTTTTATTCTATCTTATTGTACTTACGTAGCTAGTTTCAGGACTTGCAACCTAGGTGCATGATTTTGGTATAAAAAATTAGTAGACGTTTGTTTGAAAAAAAACTCAAAAATTATAAAATCCCAAAATAAAATCGGGACTGCTAAAAATATATGTTCTAAAAACTGTAAAGATTCATCTGATTTGGGAGAGTAATCCTCGCACATCATCTCAGAGTGCGCGAGCGAGAGTCGACCCATGAGGCTAGAGCCAAAACCCCATATTTCTCATGAAATACTACTTAGTCTATACACCTAATCACTGTTCCTCAGTGGGTACGCGTTTACTGAGCAGAGTGGGAGGTTTAGAGGACACTAGGCAAGGCTCCGTCTTCAAGTAACACGGGTAGCTGGAAACGGTTTGTACTTACTCCCATACTGGCTGAGTGCGAGTGATTTTCTGTAAAGACTCGGGCCAGTGTTTCGGAGAAAATATCGGGCACCTATCATCTCACATCAGCTCGTGATAACCGATTAGACTTGTTTGCTAATTACAATCATAAAACCAACAAGATAACAGACCGGACTCTTACGGTCTTCATCGGGTTATGTTGGTGGAAGCGAGGTTTGCTTTGTGTTTGCTTGCGGGCGTGAGTCACCGTGGCTTTATGCATTTTCCCTCTCCTTTGAATCGAAAATCGTGCTCTCCCGATCTTTCTCTTGACATCAAAGATGACATCTCGACGGCTTTTCTGCTCAGACACCGTAAGCTTCGATCATCCACCGTCAATCGTACATCTTCACAAGCTTGGGATGACTCTCTTCCCAAGCTGGTCCCATCTGATCTCGAGGAGAGTCAGACCCAGACTCCCTCATCTCCTGGCCAGAATATTGAGGCAGACCCTTGCCTCAATATATCTAGATCTCCAGCCAATTTTTCGCTGAGTTCTTACGAGAGCTTTTTTTTCACAGACGATTTGAATCAGATGGATCGCGGCAAAGGACCGGCAGATGAGAGGCCACCAACTGAGGAACATCACGAAGGAAGACCAGACTCCGCAGATATCACGACCGGGATTCTCGATACGCTCCAACAAATGAACATACATATTCGAGAACAATTCAGAACTTAGAATGAGTTGTGGGCTGAAATAGCCACGCTGCGAGCAGGGGCCGGGAACCAGTTACCGCCTGCAGTGGTTCCCGCTACTTTACGGGAAGAGTATGACCCGGGCGCAAGAACGCTCCATCACTGGATTCGGCTACCGCCGAATCAAGGTCCATACGAGTTGAGACCATCCTTCATATCACTGCTTCCCAAAGTTCTACGGGAATGCCACAGAGGAGCCGTTTACCTTTCTACAGCAATTTGAGATGATTTGCGGTACGGCTGGCTATCCAGGAGTTATGCAGGAGGCTGTACGCCTCAAGGCCTTTCCCTTTTCCTTCGCCGATAAGGCACTTTACTGGCTGAGTCACCTAGGAAGGGAAATTTCTACATGGGACGATCTGAAGTCCACATTCCTGCGTAAATATTTTCCTCTGGGGAGGACGAACATGATGAGGAGTCAGATCTCCAATTTCACACAGCTTCTGCATGAGTTTTTCCATGAGGCATGGGATAGATTCAAAGATCTTGCGGAGAGATGCCCGGATCATGAAATACCGATGAAGGTGCTAGTGCAGAATTATTTTGGAGGACTCCAGCCGGATATCCAGGGGCTCGTGAGTGCTGCATGTGGCGGCAGTTATTTGAACAAGGACGCCGAGTCAGTCTGGGCCATCTTTGAAGGGATGGCTGAGAACTCGAGAGTCGTTAACTCTACTCGGGCATTTCAGAAAGCCCCACAGCCACCACATCATCGAGAGCACCATAAGGTGGCTAATATCGCAGAATCTGAATCCAACACCAACATGGGTTTTATTAGCGAGAAGTTAACGTCAGCAGCTGAGTGATCTTTCGAAGAAGGTCTCTGAGCTCCAACTTCATTACCAGCATAGCCAGTCTTCTTCGACCGCACAACCCACACAGAGGATCTTAACCGCTCCACCCACCCGTCAGATTCACTACGTACAGAGCGAGCCAGAGACTCCGCAGATTGATTGGCATGAGGATCAGTCTCATGCCAATCCCGGCCATATCACCAGTGTTGTAGAGATGGAGGTTGAGCCGCAAGCCACTCTCGAGATTAACAGGATTTGGTATACCCGATTCAGCAACTGAGTATACCGCATCATCAGCAGCAGTTGTACGGTCAACCGCAACATGGACGTCCACATTTCCAGCACCGCCAGAATTTCACGAGCAGCAGTCTCACCAGAATGTTTATCAGAGACCACAATCACACCAGTATCCTGCTCACTATTCATAGACTTATCCTTGTCAATAGCCACAGCAGTCTTCCTCCACACCGCAGAGATTATCCCAGCCTTCCACCTCTCAGCAATACACACCAAGGCAGGAGAGAGGACCAAGCCAGAGCCACCACACCGAACCTGAAATGTCTTCAGAGGCCCAGACACTTAATCAGATCACGGATATGCTGAGTACGGTCCAGATTGCATATAAGACCGAGATGGAGCAGGTTAACCGTCATCTGGATGAGTTAACCGCACCAAAGACCACTCTTCCAGCCCAGCCTCAGATGAACAAGAATAACAAGAGGAGGCATCCAGACCACGTAGACAACACTACAGGTAAGATCTCGTTTCCTGAATTTTTATCTAACTTCGTTCGTCTCAGGAGCGGTAGATCACCACGAGCACCTGCTGGAGTAGAAAGCAAACGGATCAGAATTCTGAGGAGTTTATTGATACCTTTCAGATTCAGAGATTTTACAAAATTCCTCCACTTCAAATGATCTAGAGACCGAATTTCATTTAGCTGAGTTGTTTACCTCTGATCAGTCTGAGGATGAGCATAGTAGCGAGTCGGATGATGTCTTGAACATCTTCTGTAGTCCGACTCTAGAGCACATTGAGATGGTGGATAACCAAATCGCAGACACATACACAACCGATACAGATCCCCGTACACAGATAGATGAGGTTTAAGCAGAGCCAGAATCTACCCTACCAGAATTAAAGACTTTGCCACCAAATATGAAATATGCCTTCCTTGCGGGTCCACATCGACAGTTTCTGGTCATTATCAGTTCATCTTTGACCGACGAACAGGAATCTCGTTTGATGGAGGTTCTAGAAAGAAACTGCAAGGCTATTGGGTGGATTGTATCCGATCTCCACGGGATTAATCCTGTGTTGTGTTCTCATCATATATATCTCGATCATGACAGCAAACCCTCCAGAGAGTTTCACCGTAGGCTGAATCTAGTTTTATGAGAAGCTGTCAAGAAAGAGATTACGAAATGGTGCGACGTAGGCTTTATTTATCCCATCTCCAACTCTGAATAGATTAGCGCATTACATGTTGTCCTAAAGAAGTCGGGAATTTAGATGGTTAAGAATGAGAGTGGAGAGGAGATTCCAAAGAGAGTAACCACGTCGTGGCACGTATGCGTTGATTACAGAAAATTTAACACCGCGATGAAGAATGACCACTTCCCATTGCCTTTTATAGACCAGGTCATAGAACGGTTGGCAGGGAAGGAGTACTTCTGTTTCCTTGACGGTTACTCCGGATACAACCAGGTATCAATTGCTCATGAAGACCAGGAGAAAACCACCTTCACATGTTCGTTCGGCATGTATGCCTTTAGACGGATGCCCTTTAGATCCTGCTACTTTCCAGAGGTGTATGCTTGCTATTTTTGCAGACATGGTCAGTGATTTTATAGAGGTTTTTATGGATGATTTTTCGGTCTATGGTGAGTCCTTTGACGATTGTTTAGCACACCTAGACCAGGTACTTCAAAAGTGTTGTGAGGTAGATCTTGTTCTGTCCTGGGAAAAGAGCCATTTTATGGTCACACATGGGATCGTGTTGGGGCACATCATCTCTCAGCGAGGCATGGAGGTTGACCCTGTCAAGGTGGATGTCATCAAGCGACTCGAACCACCATCCAACATCAAACAGTTATGGTCATTTCGCGGGCATGTCGGTTTTTACCGACGGTTTATCCAAGACTTCTCCAAGATCTACCGACCGTTAACTGAATTATTAGGCAAAGACATCGAGTTCTTGTTAAATGATAAATGTCTTAATGCCTTCCTCACCTTGAAAGAAAAGATTATCAGTGCTCCTGTCCTACCGCCGCCATATTGGTCTCTACCTTTCGAGATCATGACGGATGCTTCAGATTTTGCGGTCGGGGTTGTATTAGGACAGAGGAGGAATGGACTTCCCATCGCTATCCACTATGCCAGCAAAACATTAGATGATGCTCGACGCAATTACACAGTGACAGAAAAGGAAATGTTGGCAGTGGTATTTTCTCTAGATAAATTCCGATCCTATCTTCTTGGCTCAAAAATCACAATTTACACAGATCATTCAGCTATCTGGTTTCTGATGGAAAAGAAGGATGCTAAGGCACGCCTTCTTAGATGGATTCTATTACTTTAGGAATTCGATTTGGACATTAAAGATAAACCTCGGGTAAAGAATGTAGTAGCTGATCACCTCTCCCGATTACAGACAGATCAGACTTCAGATGAGTACACGCCAGAGATTGTAGAGAGATTTCCTGATGAGAGCATCTTTGTAGTTACAGAACTTCCATGGTATGCAGATATAGTGAATTTTCTTGGCACGCAAAAAAGTCCTCAAGGTTGGCCAAAGAATCGAGTTGATAAACTAGTTTCTGAGGCACGATACTACCATTGGGAGGATCCGATTCTTTTTCGTGAAGGACCGGATTGTGTTTACAGGCGTTGTATTCCTCAGGAGGAATATAATAGTGTCCTCACTTTGTGTCATTCTTTAGAGGCAGGGGGACATCACTCAGGGAAGAGGACAGCGCAGAAGGTACTTCAGAGCGGATTATGGTGGCCGACTCTTACTAGAGATGCCTGCACATTTGTAAAGAGTTGCGCAGATTGTCAGAAAGCAGTAGGGACAGTTAGTGCTAGAGATGCAATGCTGATGCGATCTGTTATTATTTGCGAGATCTTTGACACATGGGGCATAGATTTCATGGGACCGTTCCCTTCCAGCAGCGGTTTTGAGTACATTCTTCTCGTTGTAGACTATGTTAGTAGATGGGTGGAGGCTATACCCGCACGAACCGCAGACAGTAAGATAGTTTGCAAGTTCCTAAGGGAACACATTATTTTACGGTTCGGGATACCACGTATTCTTATTTCAGATGGGGGTAGTCATTTCATTAATAAGGAGGTCAAAAGGCTAATGAAGCAATACGGCATTGATCACAGAGTAGCTTCTCCTTACCACCCACAGACGAACAGCATGGCTGAAGTTTCAAATAGGGAGGTGAAATCAATTCTCCAGAAATTGGTACGACCGGATAGGAAAAACTGGTCACAGCTTCTAGATCAGGTTCTTTGGGCATATCGTACTACGTACAAAACTCCCTTAGGTACTTCACCAGTTTGATTGGTTTATAGAAAGCTGTGCCATTTGCACGTAGAGATCATGTACAAATCTGAATGGGCTATTCGAGAAATTTTACCGGATGCACATAAGGTAGGAGCCAAGAGAAAGATAGATCTGAATGAGCTGGTAGAGATTCGAAATCAAGCATATGAGAACACACTCATTTATAAGGACAAAGTGAAGAAATAGCATGACAGACATATTCGGCACAAGATCTTTGTCCCGGGGCAAGAAAGTCTGGTTGTTCAATGCGAGATTGAGATTTTTTCCTGGCAAATTAAAAAGCAAGTGGGAAGGACCTTATGTAGTCCAAACGGTGCACGACGATGGAAGTATAGCAATATCAACATCTTGGTAGTGTGTTTCTATCCCTGTCTTTGCGGCATTGACGTCTAAAGACGGGAGAGATTGGGGTTGCGATAGTTGCTTCGAATGAGGGAAGGATCTGCTGACACAATCTTTCTAAGACCTCAACAAAGGGACAGAATAAAAAGATGCTATATCCGTCGAGGCACAAAAAGATGAATGCAGTGCAAGCAAATTACAAAGTCAAAGCAAAGAAGAAGCCACCAAATATGATCACAATGGTCCAAGCTTCCACCAAAAATGCATGTACATCTTAGTGGAGACTTAGCTCCACCGGTTGAGCTTCACAAGGAGATGTGTCTACATTGGTCGCACTCCACTTCTTTTGTCATTCTTTTACTTTCTCTCTATACTCGATTGCGGACATAGCAGAACTGGCCTCAGAAGGGAATACCTCCCTCCCCGAGGAAAGTGTAGCGGGATGAGGAAGCAATAGAAGTGTATAGCCGGGATGGACGGTTTCTTCGCTTCTCTAAGCAGGAAGAGCTAAATCAATTCACACATTGTACAAATTGACTTCAAGGATGATAGAGTTTGTGATATGAATAAGTGAGTCTGAACTAGCTGATGAAGTGATCTTGAGTAAGGATTTGTGGAACTTGAGGATTGTTGAGGATAAAATCCTAATCCTAGTTAAGGCTCAGACAAAATGCTTGTTTCAGCCCGATCGAGCTCTGTCCTTTGTTTGTTCTCATGAATTAGTTTAGGAAAACAAATTCATTCTAACTTTCTTTCTTTTTCACTTACTTTTTCAAATAAGTGTTTGCTAAGGGACTAGCAAAGTTTAAGTATAGGGGGTTAATGAGTCCATGATTCATTAACTTTTCTATCGCATTTTGTCTTAAAACCCTTAACAAATGCATGTAAATATTCATTAATTCCCATCTTTTATAAAAAAAATCCATTCATGAATAAATATTCACTTTTAAGCATAAAAATCATGTAAATAAATAAAGAACAAAGAAAAAAACAAAAGAAGGCTGATTGGATATATGTTATGTACAATATGACTTATAAATATAAATATAACTGTAAGGTATATTTATAGCCTAACCTCCCGAGACCAAGTCAGCATGGATTGGTCGACAAACCAATAAGTAGGGGGAGATAAGGAAAGAAAACCCTAAAAATAAATTAAGACATACCTCACGTACCTCTCACTATTTAACAAATAAATACAAAACTTCAATGATTTTTAATTAATTCATATGTACATATTTTTCACCAAACTCTTTTCCTAATTATTTCTAAAAATGAATATAAAAATATAAAATAAGTAAAAATATTAACCTGTATATATGCCTAGAAATCCAGCTTATAAATTATTAAAATCTCAACTTCCGAACATCACAACTTCTTCATACGAACTCCAATTTCACTCTCACCTTTAATGTTCATAAAATAATATTCTCTAATTAATAAAGGCGATTTCATCGAATTCGGAGTCCGTTTGCAAAAAGTCGGTTTTGGGACCAAATGACAATGGGGTTTCTGGGCTATTTATTTTATATAGAACACATTATTCATATTTTTATTAATTTTATAATTTTGAATTATTTTTATGATCTTGTAATTTAAGCCTAATTTATTTCAGAATTTTTGGAGCTTATTTATTATTTTAATAAAATAAAAAACCCTAAATTATAGGTAAAAATGAACTGAATAACTAATACCTATATTTATTAATATATGTAAATTAATTTATTAAAATCCCTAAAAATTTACACAACTCTTATTTATTGTTTTAATAATTAAAAAAATATAAAATTAATTTTAAATTATTTATTTATTAAATTAAAAATCTAAAACCTATTTATTTATACATATTTATTAATATAATATTTATATTTCGAATAATAATTATTATTTATAAAAAGTATTTATTTCATAAATTAGATAATTTAATTATTTACATTTCTTGTATTTATACTTATTTAAAATAACAATATTTATTAATTATTATTGAATTTACAGAGAATTACAATATCTGGCCAACTAGGTGCTGACACGTGTCAGCACCTGGTTCATCTTCCTCAAGAAGTCTGTTAGACCTTTTGTTTCAACTGGCCAACTTCACAGAATTATCTCGCGCGCTTCATTACCCTCTCCGACAATCTAAACCTTTGATTTGATTCCCCTAACAACCTTCATCCACGGCCACCCTTGGATTTATCTTGGAGCCCACGAAATTGATCTATATAAATCTCCAAAGATCACAAATTCGCAACTAACTCTCTTGCAACCACCTGAAGCTCCAACAACCAGTGGCCGACTACCAACTTCTCCACCTCGCTCCGCCTCACTCCGGTGGTGACAGCACACGAAGGCCAGCTCGCGTGGAAGAAGGTTGATCGGAGGAGACGTTCCAAGGCTTCGCTGCCTTACATCGCTGCCATCGCGCGCGTCCAGCTCCGACGAAGATCGGTCGTCGAGCATCCATTCGAGGTAATACACCTTTGAAATCCCAGATCTACTCCTTCATCTTTATCAATTTCCTTCTCGATCGTCGTGCCACGATTAGCATGGCTAATCCCGTAATTAGATCGCCTAACCATCTAGCTTAGACGCTCACCCAAATTCACTTCTTAATTCGTTTCAAAGCAACTCGAATCGTGTTTTCTTTTTCTCACATTTTGAACACAAATTTCATTAAGTCTGGAAACCATTGCTTTGATCTTGCAAAAACTAAACTCATGGTCGATTTTATCGCAAATTGAGCATAGATATCTCTTATTTGCAGATCCATCTTGAATCTGGAGCAACTTAGAGCTATATGGAATCTTCAATCATCAAGAAAATCATCTTAGAAAGAGGCGCATCAATCTTCCATCAGCCTCCAGCTCAACGAGACCGCCATCTTCGTTGACATGTAGCCGCCGCTTCGAGCCATCTCCGATAACCTTCTACCGCGGGCGAGCTCGAGGGTTAGGGGAGCTAACCTCTGGCCCCGCCAGAGATCCAAAGTCATCGCTAGCTGATCCTGAAAAGTCAGGGAAGAAGCCTCTGTCATCAGCCAACGAACCGTCCAAGAACACTTGAAGAACTCCAGGCGCTACAGGCTGCTGTCACGTGGACTCCACAGACGGCCCAGATCCGCGTTCATGTTATAATCTCAGCCCTCCATCTGAATCGGTGGAGAAATTGCGTTTTAAATCCAGAAGATTTCCAGAAGTTCAAATGCACTCCAGAACTTTCCAGTATTTGCATTTAGGTCCCCGCACGGGGACCTAAATGTAAAACATCTTATTTCTTTTACATTTCAGTCCATGTTAAGGACCTTTTTGCATATTTTTTTATTTCTTTTTCTTGCACTTATACCCTTGGCCTGTAGGGGAGTTTTGGACCTCTATTTGGCACATTTTCTCGTAGTTCTTTTTAGGGTAGTTACACAACTACCCCAATAAGTTTTTCAAGTAATTTTTCGTGTATTCTTGTCGTGTTTTTATAGTGTTTCGATTCGTCGCTAATCGACTACGTTTTGTTTTGTTTTCGTGTGTTGTTCGAGCCCGTTGCTCGTCCCGTATTACCAACTATATAATATCATCTATTTTCACTTATATTCCACCTATTATATAGTAAATAAATTGTGTGAAAAATACCACTTTGAAAAATAAATAAAAATTGGAAAAGAATAAAATCAAATAAAAATTAAAATTCAAACTCAATAAAAATTATCGCTTTTCTTTTGATTGCTTTCAGAAGAGATAAAAAATAATCACAAAAATATTTTCTCTTAAAAAATTAAAATAACCAATTCTGCCTCCTTGTGTTCGACCCAAGAACACTTCCCTGGATAAATAATTAATGTAGGTTTTCTTTAAAACTGAATTTTGTTTGATCGACTAGGATTCCTTTTGCGGCTTTTCTACACCGACGACCTCTTCTTTTTAAAAAGCCGTAAATCGATTCTGATCGTTGCATCACATACTCAGACATATAGTAACACATATTTCTCCAATCAGAGGATGCGTGCTTAAATCGTGACAGCATACGACATAGGTCTTTGGTTATCTCGATCTCGTTAGATCAACTCTTTGACTTAACTTATTTAACACCTTCGAATCTCATTCCTATGTAGAGGACCTGCATCAAGAGGTCGGTTAGGTATTAGCATTTAGAAAAAGGGTTTCCCTCTCCTTCTTAGGCTGGAGATTATCTCTTAATAATCATTTGACGATGCTTGTTGATATTCATCCAAGCACTAGCCTCTATGATGCAACAATTGAATCAACAGTTGTATGATCATTAAGATGACCATGGTACATTACCCTAATTGTACTAAGGACCTATTATGCAAATTTGTTACTCGTCATTTTAGATCATGCAATGATATCTGCAATAACAATTATTGCATAATGACCCGCCTTGGACTCGCATGTTCAACCCTAACTGGAAGAGCCCCAAATCAAGAAGTCTAGTCCTTGCATTAGGAAGAAGAGGGCAATGGGTTCATGGGATTTATGAAAAAGGAAAATCTTTGATTTATTGGAGACATTAGGCGATGACTTCTGTCCTTGGATAGTCGGCTCAAGAGAGCTAAACATTGGGATGGGATTTTTTATGAGATAACTAGGGAAACCAACCAAAGTTCTAATCATGGAAAATTAGCATTAGAATGCATCTTATTTTTGTAACCTCAAGTGGATTCATGCATTTTAGTTTTCCATTTAGGGAAAATTGTGCAGATCATGGTCAATAGTGATAGACATTAATTATAACAAGACTTCATTTTTCGCACATTATATATGAGATCCTTAATCCTATCAAAATATCCATATCTGTCTTTGTTTATATACACTATAAAAGGGACCTACTGAGTTTATGTTGAAATCAAATTGTTTAGAATGGTTTGCAAAAGAAATCCATTTTTTCTGGCTGCACCACCAACTTTGTAATTCCATGGACTATAATGTGTGTATTGGTGAAAGTTAAATATTAAAATGTTGCTAAAAACTTAAAAAATAAAAAATCCTCATAATTTACATATTGATAACAACCATCAAACAGATATAATTTCTCACTATAAATAGCAAAAAGGAGGCCCATGTTAAAGTTGCATGCTGGGTACAGATGCTATAGGTGCCAATTCAGTAGCCGCAAGCCATTCATTTCTTTCCAAAGGCATCTTCACTACAGAATGTCGAACTTGTGTCGAGGTTTTTGGATTTTGTGATGTTCTCGTTCGGTTCGACGTGCATTACCATCGCTCTCATTCATTGAAATCTCACTTGGGTTGAGACTGACCATTTAATGGCAAATCATCTTGCATTTTTCTTACAGTCATATTGAAAAGCCAATGCAATTGAGACAAACAAAATAATCATTCTCACTTGATTGTAGAAATAACAAATAATCAACATCCTTTGCTTACATTCCTCTAGCATCAAGATCAAAAGCAACATATTTTTTAGAGAAAGTTATTGATCTTAAATATATCCTTTTGACTTACCCTTCTAGTATTGTTCACATTAGAAGCTTGATCCTCTTCCGCGTTATCGACATTGCTCAACTAACCATCCAACATTTGTTTATGTTGATAAATCGTGATGCCCTTAGTATCTTTGTAAGATCAACAACCTCATCGGTACCCCTCGATCTTAGAGGTAAATCTAACAAATAATGGCTAATTCTTACCTTCAATTGGCATCAGCAATTTTTTGCATCTGATGCACCATGATATGCAAACTCGTAAGCATTAAACATCTCAGAAACTTATCTCACCAAATAAACATCTATTTGCCCATTCAAGATCCCAATACTAGGCAAAACATCAAAAGCTCCAAAAAGAATTTCTAGGCAACTAGCATGCAGAGCAGTAAAGCAAATGGAGCCCTAGAGCTAAAGGGATTCAAAGTCCATTTGATGTGACCTCCCCCGACACTCTACTTTTAGTAATTCTTGCATGAATTAATCAAATCAACACAAGCAACAAAACAATAATTGGGAAAAGACGCCGTTTTCTTTGCTAACATTTCCAGACACGAGAATATAAAGACTTTGTCGTGGATCCTTCTGATGTTTGAATCCCGTGAAAGCTTCACAAGTGTAGAGTTGCTCCTCGTTGTATCGATCCCAGGACCTTAGATGAAGAAATGATTATGCCCATTATTAATTATCTCTTGTTGATCATATGAACTGCTTGATCCGATGAACCTTTAAAATGTTGTAAATGGGATCAGATGGTTGTGCTTATTATCATATAGGTGGTGTGCCCCAATGAAGGTCCGTCGTTGAAGTGGGCTTAATCAATCGTGTCAACAAACACAATCGTAGCAAGGATTTTAGATATAGATATTAGAAGATCTTCAATTTATGTGATTCCTATTTTAGTTGTATACATTACCAGGAAGATGAGTTGATGATGAGTAAATAAAGAGAAGATGTCGTACATGGTCCACGTCTCGGAGAAGCTGCAGAAGAGGGCATCGAGGAGCGGGTGGTGATGGTCGAGCAGTACCAGATCGCGGGGAGGATTTCAGGTGTCAGGGGCTGAAGCTTGGAGCTCGAGCATTGTCGTGGAGGAAGGTGAGGGCGATATTCGTTGGGGGAGAAGCCCCACTTTAGTTCGTCCCCAAATACAGAGCCCAAACTTCGTATTTTAGCCGTCATCCGCAACGTCGCGATGATGGAAGGGAGAGAGGAGAAGCTAGAGAGGTTGGTTCAAAGGAGAGGAATGAGTTGCTGAGATCAGTTGCAGGGGTCACAGATGGATGGGCATAGTGGAGACGAAGGTGGAGTTTGGGAGAAGGAAGAGGGTTGTGCAATGGACATAGAAAGTATCACCGGATTCCCGCAAGGACAAAATCGGAATAGGGTAATTAGAAAGGGGGTAAAAATGGAATGTAGTAGGCAAAAAATTAATGGGTGGGAGGCAAGACCCCCTGCTTAATATATAGTAATAAATAGATTGGACTAAGTAAACAAACCTTACCTGGCTACCATATATTACTTATCTCTTATCCTTTCTTTTATAACAGATTAAAGAATACGATATAACTACTACTTGTCCCACCTTATCGATCCAAATCAAAGTAACAATTAACGGTTCATCTTAACACCTAAGCTTGAGTTGGTTTCTAGGAAGCTTTAAATATGGGTCAAAAGAACCGAATTGCAATTCCATACAAAAGAGCAAATTTCATACTGAGAAAAGCACATAAACAGCTCAAACCATCATCCATATTTCTTAGCCGTCATCCATAATTGTTAGAATTCCTACCCATACAGCCTCCCATCTCAGTCAACCTTATTTTCTTACTCAACTAAGGCATCCATCATCTATTACAATCGATTGCCTCTCAACCAACAAAACATCCACGGGAAGTTCCAATTGCCAGCTCAAAAGGAAGCAGGGACGAAGAGAGAAAATTCTTCCTGGGGGACTAAATTTAGAGGGAGGATTATTTATCTAATTTACCTTGTCATTTTAGTTGTTAATATTTCGGGAAGTGCTCCTCTATTATAATGTGAGTTACAAAAGAGATGTTGTAACTATTTTGTTCGAATTTGTTTCTTAAAATCCAATCTATAGATGGAATCTTCCTATAATGTCATATCCTCCGATTTTCGCTCAAATCCACGATCATTTGCTATTTTATATTAATGGTAAAGAGTCTGGTTCTCTTTTAAATGGGATTTAAGTTGCTTAAATATTTATTGGTCTTTTAACCACTAAGATAAAATAGGAAATGACATCGGATTTGAAAGAAATTGGGAGGATATGTAGAAAATTAACAGAAGTTCCAATTTATGAGGTTGGGTGTGTGGAAGCGAATTCAATCTATAAGACGAGCTTCCAATAATTCCGTAATTGATTGAAACTAATATTAGGAAGGTATTTACAAAAAATACCCATTTAAACTTATAATCGGACATAAATAATATCTATAAACATCGTATAGACAAAAAGATCCCTACAAAACTCTTCATTTCACTGAAATACACATTTATTAATGTGATATTAAGTAATGCCATTAGATTTAAAATGTTCAAACAAGTCATACTATACAATACTTTTTACTTATAGGGATGCAAACAAATATAGATATCTCCCAATCCCTTATCATATTTGTTATACATATTTTGACATGTGTACATGTATCTGGATACTATTTTAAAATCGGTGCATATAAAAATAGGGTTGCAAACATGCGGATACAAATGTGTATATGTCTATATATGTATACACTAGAAAGTTTTGTAAACATATCCGTTTAAGATCCTAAAAAATGAAAGAGGTATTCAAATCAATATCCGTATATGCAAAGAAAAAAAGAAAAATCGTTATCTATACCATATATGTTAAAATAAAAACTATATATCCGTGACTGTTTATAAACAGGTACGATGATGGACATATACGGATGTATCAGTATCCGGCTATGCACATCATGTAATGTTAACAGTTAGTTATTGCAATTAGATCATATATGTTGATTTTTGTGTTGATATATGAGGGGCTATTATACATAACATGTAAATTTTAATTATTAAATAATGTATTTAGATTATGTATTATACTATATATTAAACATATATATGGACCTTGGTTGGGAGCTGGGGGGGCCAAGCCCCCACCTGCCGCCGCCCCTCTCCGTCACTGAAAGGAGCCAAAAAATGGATGATCGAGAAGCACGTAAATCGAGATAGAGAATCAACTAAGGGAGAAAGGGCAACAGCAGATGAAATGAGAACATGTCTAATGGTCTGGTGATAGAAGCAGTGGCTCACTCTCCAAAAGGATTAGGGTTCGCCACAACCCTCCCTATCTATAAATAAAAAAAATAGCAGAGAAATGAAGGGTCGCAAGTAGAATAGCAAGAGGGCGAGAAATGAGTAACACGAAAAGAGTAGTTGGTGGCGCAGAGACACCCATGTTTTTGAAATCGAACCAGATGCTGAATCGGAAGTTTTATCGAAAAGGTCTGATCGAGTTGAATCATGGAATCAAACTGGTTCAAATAGATGATTATATCATCATTCTTTAAAATCGGATTAAACCGAACCAACCTGGAAAAAAATGGTTGAACTGGCTAGTCAAACTAGAATGAATCAAAACATATACATTTGAGTATACTTCAAACAAATATAAAATATGTAATTAATATATATATATATATATATCTTACAATGTATATAAACTATTTTCTTTCATATGCAACATCAATTATATAGAGAGAGAGGGAGATGGGGTTGTCCCTAAGTGGAGCTAACTTGATTCTCCGTCTCATTTTTCTCTTTTTTTTGAAAAATGAATACGTAAATTTTCATCATTATATCCATATATTATGTCATTCAAGTTTCTTACGAACCAGAGACTCCCACAACCTCCATCCAGACAGTCATTTTTTAATGGTCGCAGAATTGTTGAAATCGATCCCATCTAGGTGGAGGTCGTAGGAGCCTCTGTTTTGCACGAAACTTTAATAATATAATATAGGGATATAGTTATGAAAATTCATGGAAGTATTTTTCCAGTAACATAAAAAAATGAGAAAATGGGTCGAGGGAGCCAAATTAGCTCCCCTCGGGGCAGTCCTACGGTAAAATGGGGTTGCACCGAGGGGAGCTAACTTAGCTGCCCCCTCCCCCAGTCCAGCCCCATTTTCCCCCATATTTTTATTTTTTGAAAATACTTCCATGACTTTCATTATTATATCTCTATATTATGTCTTTCAAATTTCATATGAAACAGAGACTCCTACGGGCCTCCATCAAGATGGAGTCAATTTCAACAGTTCTGCTATCGTTAAAAAAATAATTGTCTAGACGGAAGCCGTAGGAGTCCATGTTTCTCACGAAACTTGAATGATATAATATAGGGATGTAGTTATGAATGTTCACGGATTCATTTTTCAAAAAATAAAAATATAGAGAAATGGGGGCAGGAAAATCGAGGTGGTGGTGGCCGGAGAACATTGAAGCTACTAAGTGGGAGAGGAAGCTATCTTAGCTGGTTAAGGATGTTGTATAGTTTACAAAGCAGGCTAGGACTATCCCGCGGATAGATTATTTACTTCACGGACTGGCAGGGAAAGGACCAGTAGGGAAGTCTTTAGGCAACTACTATTTTCTTATTATATTAATAGCAGCTGGAAAATGTCGCGAGGTCGAATACTACCTCATACCAGGAGTCAGGAGATTGACCTCAGACACCCAAGGATGAAAAGCCCAATCTCTAGTAGGGGGGTCAGAACCGAAGGGTAGTACTTGTTGATGAGTGGCTCCCCCATGGGGCAGCCCCATTTCCCACATATATATATAATGGGATGCTCCAGTCTCGTTTTTCCCCCATTTTTATTTTTTTGAAAAATAAAATAGATATTTTCATCACTATATCCACCCTAATATGTCATTCAAATTTCATCAAAAGCATAGACTCATATGCCCTCCATCTAGAACAGGTAATTTTAGCGGTCTTAGAATTGTTGTAATCGACATGTTCTGGATGGAGGGCATAGCGGTCTTTGTTTCTAACGAGATTTGAATGGCATATTAGGAAAGATAAAGTGATGAAAATATATTTTTTTATTTTCCAAAAAATAAAAAAACGGGAGAAGATGGGGCAAGAGCAGCCTGTTGGCTACTCCAAGGAAGCAGCCTCATTTTTCCCTATATATGTGTATTTGTGATATTTAAACTAAATACTCTACAAAACAATAATGGTTTAACATTATTTAAAACTTTTTACAATTTTTACCTTACGAACCCTATAACTTTTTAAATGACCTCTGCGACCTCGAAACATCGATATTCCCCCTCGACCTTTTAAACTTACTAACCCTTATCCCATGAACCTCGGGTTAACTCCCATCCAGTTACCTGCTAAATTTAATCGAAATCCGTTAAAATAGGATGTGTATTACCCTCTTTGTTTAAAAAAATTACAAATAATGCCATCTTCATCCATCCATCACATTCCCCTACTGCTCAACCTCCTCCCCCCTTGCTCCTCCCACATGCGGCTGCTCCTCCAGCCCCCCTGCCGCGGCTGCTCTGCTCCCCGCCGCACCCGCAGCTGCTCCTCTCTCATGCCGTAGCAATTGCTCATCCTTCCCCGCCGCAGCTGCACTTGCTCCTCTCTCCCGCTGCCTCCCCGACCTCCTCCTCTCCCCCGCCGCCTCCCTAACCTTGACCTCCTCCTCTCCCCCACTGCCTCCCCAATCCCGACCTCTTCCTCTACCTCACCTCCTCCCCTTCTCCATCATCCCATCCTCCTTAACCGTTGCAACTGCTCCTCTCTCCCGCCGTAGCCGCAGCTGCTCCTCCTTCCCCGCCGTAGCCGCAGCTGCTCCTCTCTCCTGCAGCCTCCCCAACCCCGACCTCCTCCTCTCCCCCACCGCCTCCCTGACCCCGACCTCCTCTTCCTCGTCGCCTTCCAGACTCCGACCTCCTCCTCTCCCCCGCCTCTTCCCCCTCTCCCTCATCCCGACCTCCTCCTCAACTGTTGCAGCTGCTCTGCTCCTCGCCACACCGCAGTTGCTCCTCTCTCCCTTCGCAGCCACCCCGGATTTCAGCTTGAGGATGCAACAGAGCCCAATATCCTCTCATGAATTTGTTAAGTGGCATCAAATATTCGATCAATCGTTCAAGAAATCATCTCGAAAATTTTGGGAAAAAAATTATTTTTCTAATCAGAATATAAACCCTGAAAATGGATTTTTTTTATTTAGTGGACAGATAGAGATGTATTGAAGAGAAAGAAATTAAAGAGGAGGGAGAAGAAGAGGAATGGAAGAAGAAGATGATGAAAGAGGAAGGAGATGAGGTGGAAGATCCACCATCCAATTCTCCCCTCATTAGACTCTGGTAAAAGTAAATTTAACAACGGGGTTCCTGAGGTGAGATGGATCGATGCTTTGAACGTCGTAGAAGTCATTTAACAAGTTTACATGGTTCATGGGGTAAAAATCCCAAACTTTTTTTGAAAAGTTGCGATGGAGCAGTTGGAGTTTGAGGTCAATAACCAAAAATCATGACTTCAACTTCCACCAATACCACCATTTCTTTAATAAATTTAAAATTGAATTGCAGTTCAATTTCATTTGATTATAGTTAAATCTTTAAATAATCATTTAAATCGGCAGTTTAACCCATACGGACATATTCAACACGTATCCAATAGAAGAAGATGGTGAGTGAAGGGGCGTGACATGAACAGAAGAAAAAATGGATCCTTAAAAATTGAACAATGTGTCCTTATTTAATTCAATTAAATTTTGGACTTTGCATTGAATTGTTCATTGAAATTCGATTTTATAAGAGTTCATTTTTTGGTGAATTGTTTCATCGAAATACCGATTCCATAAGAGATCATTTTTCAAGAAGTTGTTTCATTGAAAAATTCGATTTCACAAAGGCTCTTTTTTCGATGGGTTACTTTACTAAAAATTTGACTCTACATGGCCTCATTAGGACATATACTATTTTTTTCTCTAAACTAAAGGTTAAATACATGTAAAAATAGACCTCTAAAGTTGATGGGTCTTGGACCATTGTACTCAGAAACTACCCTCAGAGACGGCCCTGATCCATACGAACGACACCCCCAATCAAACAGGTATTCACGGATAAATATCGGTGGAAATAGAACAAAATTTAACCGGACGTGTTAATACGAAAAACATAGTGGCCATCTCTTATTACAAATGAAGTCAGGGTAACATCCATATATGCATAACACACATCGATATGGTATATCTTATGTGAGACTTCGCACCCGGGCAATGCTTCCACCCATCATTGATTCGCTGCGCTTCTTCGGTAGAAACCATCATGTGTTAATTATCCTGGACCCAGATCCTCACAGTTTTGTCATTCTGAAGACCTGCAGATGCTATTTTATTCTCATTAGGGTGACATGAAACGGAGATCACAACATCTGTATGGCCTTCCAATTTCTGAACTAGGTGCCTCCCTTGGAGATCCCACAGATAAACACAGTGATCCTCCGATCCACTGACGATATATTTACCATTTGTAATAGAAAATGCAGAAGTTATGCAATAAATTCTGTTGACATGTCCCGAGTATGCTTTCAAAGATTTCCCTGGCGAATAGCTCCAAAGTTTCTGCACGGATACTCCAAGATTAAAATCAAAAGCAGCATAATGGCTTAGCAATAAAATTGTTTATATGCAGTTATGATAATATAACACGCAGCAGAACGGTCATAAAACTTATGAGAGAATCCAACAAAACCAAAAATAATTAAGTTTAGAGGCCCGACAATCTATAAAAGTGCATGCAGTATGCAAAACATGTCAGTATGTGAATTTTGAATAAGAGCATAACCTCGGATGCACATAAAATAGCAGGCAGATGATCAGATTAATATTCAACAAAGTAAACAGTACATCACCTAACAGTTGAAGATGTGGATCCAATCATCTGATTAGACTAATAAAGACAATGATCTTGTCTGCAACTGAAGTGCACTCCCCAAACATTTAAACCTGGTCAGTCTTAAAGTGTCAACTTGATGAGTGTCTGTCAAACGTTACGGATAACAAAGTCAACGTAAAGGGCACAATTAGTTCTTCCACCGATGAAGGACCAAGACAACAGTGCAACTATCAGGGAATAATTTGTAAGACAGATGCAAGGACAGGTAGATAACAGCGCTATCTGATAAAGGTAGTACTGTTAAGAAGTCAATAAAATAGGACATAGAAAAACATGCATAACTTCAGATCCGCTATCATGAAAGGAAGCAAATGAATAGATCTCATTACAAAGAAAGTAAAAGTAACGAGTGTACGAAGTCCCAAACATACTGTTCGGAGAAACAAGACTTGTTCATTATGAAATCTTAGGTTCATTTCCCTTTAATATGAGAGAGATGGAGCCTTTTGGGTTAAAGAAAATTACAAATATTTAAGTAATCACAACCCCCCCCCCCCCCCAAATTGGTGCATATGCATTAGTCATGTCCTATCTTAATAAAAAAGAATGCCATATTTGGAAAAGTGCTTTAGCATAGGTATCTGTAAACTGAAGTTATGTGGTCAGTAATATTCCCCTGTTGCATTGGAACTCTAGTAAAGTGGCATCCACTTTGATGTGTTTGGTAAGCTCCCAAAGAATCGGATTGGAGGTAATGTAAGTAGTGGATGTTTTTCCACATGGAAACTTAAATATGAAAAGCGGGCTAATATAGAAATCACATGATTAAGCGTAACATCTTCTCTTCGTCCGGTGCCTTCAAGCGTCCGTCTCCCATCATGAAGATAGATGGGATCGGTTATGAAGTGTGGTCCATGCCCTTGCGCAGT
This sequence comes from Ottelia alismoides, assembly GCA_037367405.1. Taxonomy (NCBI): domain Eukaryota; kingdom Viridiplantae; phylum Streptophyta; class Magnoliopsida; order Alismatales; family Hydrocharitaceae; genus Ottelia; species Ottelia alismoides. The sequence goes on along the minus strand of JAZKJV010009585.1, from coordinate 575,280 downwards.
GCAATAACAAGGAGCACATTTTGACAAAGCCATAGCCGACGGATAAGACCACGGGCAGTGCTTCATGGAAGCAAGACGACGTATACACGCGTGTTTGACTCTCCGGGACTCTTACCACAGAGATTGCCAACGACATTGTGAACCAACCCACCGCCAAGGTGATATGTGTTATTCTGGCAGCCACGTATGCCCAAGCAAAGAAAGAGACAAAGATTCTTCAACTACAGTTAGATATATACACAGCCAAGCAGAATGACCATCCTTTGCATACATTCTACTCTTCGCTTCGCGACATGTTTAAGAAGCTTCACAGTTTCATGCATGTTACCATTTCTACAAAGCAGCAGAGATGGTATACAGAAACTCCACGATGGTTGGAGTTTTCTTAGCAGGCCTAGATCCGGAGTATGAGGTCGCACGCGCCCAGCTTCTTACAGGCGGGACCATTGCTCCCATGGAGGCCTACAGTCGCCTCAGCAAGCTTCTTATCCCACCACATGCCACCACACAGACCTCCTCAGCTAAATCTCGTGGTAAGGAGGTTTTACATAGTTCAAAAGGTGTAGTCTCCATGACAACTTAACATAGCCCCTACACCTATTGCCATCGTCCAGGTCATGCTAAGGACACATGCTATCAGAAGCATGGATACCCCGCATTTGCTCGTGTAGCCGAGCAGATTGAGCCTCCAAACAATTTGGTTCCACATCCATATTCACGCCTTGATGACCTTATCTCCTGTCCAAGAGAGATAATGACTCAAGCTGTCGGCACCACTACAGGTTCCCTAGATGTTTTAGCCGCTGCTAGAGCCTCTTCGAGCTCCTCAAGTATGGCCATTGTGTTTACCAGTTGTAACAGGTAGATATAATAAAGTGGATGATGGATTGTTACTTCTTACCATCTGTGTGGAGACAGAGCACAGTTCTGTTCTTGCATATCTATACCCCCTAGTAGATGGATCGTCATTGCGAGCGAGATTTCGCCTGCAAAATGTTTTATATGCTCCTGATTTTCAAATGAATTTGCTTTCTATTAGTCAGATCACAAAGGATAGGCATTGTCGTGCCATTTTTTACCCCTCTACTCTAGTATTTCAGGACATACTCATCGAGCAGGGAGATTGGATGTGGTCGTGAGCAAAGGGGACACTACAAGCAGGTCCAATCTCCCAGTGACGATGCATCTACAGTTCCCACTAGATTAGTCCCTCCTTGTGGCATCTTCATTTTGGCCACATTCCTCTGTAGAAGTTATATTGTGTCCTCCCACATATTTCCATGCGCTCTTCCTTCCAGTACGAGGCTAGCCAGCTTGGGAAGCATCATTGCTCTTCTTCCTCTGGTCATTAGAGTCGCGGCAGTAATCATTTATTTGAACTTATTCATCTAGATATTTGGGGGTCCAATTGTGTTCCTGATCTGGGATACTGTTTTTTATCCTATTACTGTGGATGAATATTCTAGACTTTCTTGAATTTTTTATTGAATACAAGTCTGAATTTAAGTCTGTCATTAAACCTTTTATTAATAAAATAAAGAACATTTTCTCTGCTACTGCCAAGTTTATTCGTTCTGGAAATGCCTTAGATTTCTGCATGTTACAGCTACCTGAGTTCTTCAAGTCTCTTGGCATCGTACACCAGACCTCATGTGCTTACACTTCTCAGCAAAACGATGTTGTCGAATGCAAACACCATCATTTACTTAATGTAACCAGGAAGCTTTTGATGCAGAGTCGTGCTCCTCACTCTTTTTTGGGTGATGCGATCCTCACTGTTTGCTACTTGTTGAACAACATGATGTCTTAGGAGAAAAGGTTCCTTTCTCGATTGCATTTTCAGATGACTTATTCTCCCTTACACCACGTGTGTTTGGCTATGTTGCATGATCATAACAAGCTTTCTCCTAAAGTTGTCAAGTGTCTTTGTAGGCCACTTTTGCACCCAAAGGGGTATCACTGTTTTGATCATGTTGAGATAGTTGTACATCTTTTGCGTTATTTCTTATTTTATTTTCTTTATGTACCTCTCATGCTATTTATCCAGGGCTTTTCTCCTATATAAGAGAGTATTGGGGTCTCATGAATAAACAAGTAATTCATTTTTCCCAACATGGTATTGGAGCAACGGCCCTACACCGGGGTTCTCGTATCCCACCAACCCTAACCCTACATGCCCACCCCCTCCCGATTGTCGCGCCGTCAGGCCGCACCTCGCCCCTTCTCCCTTCAGCGGCACACCTCCGGTGCGGCAGACCGCAACTCCCCGTGCGGCAACCCCCCCTTCGTGCGGCGTACTGCTGTACTCCAACATCACCGTGCACCGGTACACCTACACCCACACGCAAACTACGCCCCTGCGCACTCATGCACTCGCTCACCCATGCCCTTGCGCCCACGCGTACCGTACCCCTGCGCCCACGCACATTGCGCCCCTGTGCCTCGCGTACATGCACCCGCGCGCACCCCGCGCACCTGCACCCGCGTACATTTGCGCACCTGCACCCACGCACACCGCTGCCCTTGTGCACATGCAGCCTGCAGTCAGGTTTTGCTCAGTTTTTCGTGATTTTCAACATATAAATCACGACTTCCGATTCTAGCCGACAACAAGAGATGAGGATGATTATATGAGTCTACAGATACAACCAATCATCTATATGTGACTGTAAACTCATTCAGAGCAGTCTACTCCTCAGTTTTGTTCCGGATATCAGCGTTCTTGTTACCATGTCAGAAAACAAAGGTGATGTTTTTCATCTTCAGGTGCCTTCAAGGGCCCGGCTCCCATCGTGAAGATCGATGGGACCAACTACGAGTTGTGGTCCATGCAGTTTCGCACCCTGATGCAGTGCCATAACAAGGATCATATTCTAACGGATCTAGAACCAGAGAACAAGACTGGGGCTAATGCTTCTTGGAAGCGAGATGATGCATGTGCTCGCATTTGGCTCTCCATAAAGCTCACCACGGAGATTGCCAATGAGATTATCAATCAACCCACGGCAAAGGCTATGTGGGACATCTTAGCAGACACGTATGGGCAGGTAAAGAATGAGAGAGAAATTCTACAGTTGCAGTTTGATATTTTTTCGACCAAGCAGAATGGTCAACCTCTTCATGCACACTTCTCGCATCTTAGAGGCATGTTTTAGCGTATGCATAGCTTCATGCCTATTACTACCAGCACTGAGCAGCAGCATGCATATCGGAATGCAACGATGACAGGAGTCTTTCTGTCATCTCTTGATTGTAAGTACGATGCAGCACGTACTCAACTACTTACTGGAGAGACGATACCTCTAATGGAGGAGGTCTACAAGAGGCTGAACAGACTTACTACTTCATCTACTATTGTGGCTAAGACTCCCTCTGCTATGGAAACCTCTCGTGGCAGAGGGAGTACTTCACAGTTTCGCGGTCAAGGACCACGTAGTCGAGGAGGACGTCAGCGAGGTCCATGTTCACATTGCCACCATCCTGGTCATTCTGAGGAGACATGCTATCAAAAGCACGGGTATCCTGCATCCGCCCGAGTTGCTGAGCAGACCGAGCCTACTCCTACTCCTGCTCCAGCTCATAATGCACGTTTTGATGATGTTGAGAAAAGGAACAAAATGAGATGTTTATTCCATAGATCTAGGGTCTCTTATATAGAGAGAAAACTCTAGAGAGGACAAGGGTTACGGAACCTGAGAGGTCACAGGGGGTTACGGAATTCGAAGGGTCACAGAGGGTTACGGAACCCGAAGAGTCACGGGAGGTTACGGAACCCAAAGGGTTACAAACATAAATGTAAATCAAATAACTCTAACACTCCCCCTCAAACTGGAGCTGAGAAAACTGTAACTTGTAACAAAAAGAAAAAGTATACACCACATCTTCACACGAAGCATCATAAGAACATATGTCTGCTGCTGGTAGAAGACCTAGCTCGAGGATGGGTCTGCGGCTTTCAGGTCACCGGAACGTATCTCTGTCGTGCCTGCAGGTCACCGGAACATATCTCTGTCATGCCTGGAGAATAATCGCTGTAGAAGAAGTCCAGCGCGGAGTAGTAGTCGGGTCATAAAAGAAGAAGTATATGCCCTGACGAAGAAGTCAATGCTCGGTGAAGATGGATGATCTGAGTAGTAGTCTGGAGCGGAGGTTTGTCAGTCATGGTAGGACAATAGACGTCATGAAGAATCATCTTTGACTCCCCCTTTCTCCCATACTTGATAGAATAAAGAGTATGTAACATGAAGTTGGGAGAAACAAAAAGTTAAGAGAAACAAGTCGTGATGAAGCATGGGATGTTGGAGGGGGGGCTCCAGATAGTGCCGACAACGTCGGAGGAGAGGCAGGAGCTGTTGGAGCCTCGGGCAGCGCTTTAGGTGTCGCTGGAGGTGGCAGCTGGTGCTGCTAGGGGCTCGGATTGACTTGCGCGAGACCATGGAATCCACAAGAGATGCAGGAGGTCCAGCCCTCTCTCCTTGTCGGTGGAGAGAAGGCTGGTGGTGGCAGCGGATTTAGGGTATTAGACTTCGGTCTAGGACCGTTGCTTTGATACCATATTGAGAAGAGGAACAAAGTGAGATGTTTATTCCATAGAGCTAGGATCTCTTATATAGAGAGAAAACCCTAGAGAGGACAAGGGTTACGGAACCCGAGAGGTCGCAGGGGGTTACGAAACTCGAAGGGTCACAGAGGGTTACGGAACCCGAAGGGTCACGGGAGGTTACGGAACCCGAAGGGTCACGGGAGGTTACGGAACCAGAAGGGTTACAAACATAAATGTAAATCTAATAACTCTAACAGATGATATTGTTTCCAGACTTTCCAGACTGAGAGAGATGATGACTACTCCTACCACTTCGACTGCAAGGTCTTCAGATGTCGCATACGTTTCTAGAGCCTCTTCGAGCTCGTCAGGTATTGCTTATGACCTTACCAGTAGTAGCAGTTCAGATTTGTCTAACTGGATCATGGACTCTGGAGTATCTCATCATATGTGTGGCGATCAAGCACAGTTTACTTCTTACATGTCTATCACTTCCGGTAGATTGGTGGTGATTGCCAATGGGGTTCATATACCCATTGTTGGACAGGGGGAGATTGTTCTAGCTCCCTCGATGCGTCTGCAGAATGTTTTACATGCTCCAGCATTTCAGATGAATCTTTGGTATTAGCCAGATTACAAAAGATTTACATTATTGTGCCATATTTAATCCTTCTTCTCTTGTGTTTCAGTACATACTCACGGGCGGGTTGATTGGAAGTGATCGTGAGCAAAGATGATTTTACAGACTTGTCCAGCCTCCGTGTGCTGGTGCGGCTACTATCCCTTCTGGATGTGTTTCTTCTTTCATGTGGCATCTTCCCTTTGGACACCTTCCTCCGAAGAAGATGTCATGTCCTCCCACAAATCTCTACTCGTACTACCTTGGAGTGTAAGGCGTGCCAGCTTGGGAAGCACCATCGTTCCTCTTTTCCGAGTCGTCAGAGTCATCACAGTGGTGTTTGACTTGGTTCACTTTGATATCTGGGGTCCTAGTCGTGTTCCTGATCATCAGGGACATTGGTTCTATATGGTTGCTGTGGATGATTTCTCTATATTATCTTGGGTATTCCTGATAAAGAATAAGTCTAAAGCTGGTCATGTTATCAAATCTTTTCTTACTGAGATTAAAAACATTTTTCTGTTAATGTGAAATTTATTCACACTGACAATGCCTTGGAGTTTTCTACTTTATAGTTGTCTGACTTTTTTAGATCTATTAATGTTGTTCATCAGACTCGTGTGCTTACACTTCACAGCAGAATGGTGTTGTTGAACGCAAACACCGTCAACTTTAGGATGTCACGAGGACTTTTTTGATTCAAAGTCGAGCTCCTCATTCGTTCTGGGGTGATGCGGTTCTCACTGCATGTTACTTGGTGAACCGCATGCCATCTACTATCCTTGGAGAAAAAGTTCATTTCTTGCTTGCGCTTCCCAAGGACTTATTCTCTCTTCCCCAAGAGTTTTCGGATCTATTGCTTTTGTCCATAATTTTATTCCTGGTCGTGACTAGCTCTCTCCTAGAGCTGTCAAATGTGTGTTCGTTGGTTATTCTCGTACCCAAAAAGGGTATAGATGTTTTGATCCTATTGGGAGAAAATATTATGTGAGTGCTGATGTCACACTTTTTTAGTCTATTGTGTATTTTTCTCCTACATGTGACAGGTTGTCTAATGTTGAATCTAGTGAGGACATCTTTGTTCCACCACCTCCGTTATCTTCACCAAGAACTCCTCATGTTAAGTCTCAGCTCAGTCACCTCCACCTCCTCCACCACCTCCACCTCTGTCTACCCAGACTCAGTTCCTACCTCGGTTTTACATTCGCAAGTCCTCTACTCGTCCCTCTGCTCATGCACCTTCCCCATCATCCAGCACGCCCTAGGTATGTAGTGAATATATTGTTTCTACTAATGGCACTAGTGCTATGCTTGATCCACAGGATACTACACAGGAGGAACTGATACCAGAGAACAGAGAGGCTAATGACCTCAATGTACCTATTGCCTTGAGAAAGCCACGTCGCAACTGTGCTATATATCCTCTAGCTGCGCATGTTTCCTTGGACCATCTTTTAATGGAGTACAGGAGGTTTGTTATATTCCTTTCAGCCATTACTATCTCACGAACATATCAGGAGGCCATACAAGATAGCAGTTGGCGACTTGCCATGGAGGAGGAGATGGCCACTTTGCAGTCTCGTGGTACCTGGAGTGTTGTTTCTACCCCTCCAGGTGCATCTGTCGTAGGATGCAAATGGATCTTTACGGTGAAGCAGCGGGCAGATGACAGTGTGGATCACTACAAGGCATGGCTTGTAGCACGTGGATTCACCCAGACTTATGGGGTGGATTATCATGATACCTTCTCTCCAGTGGCTAGACAATCGACATTACCCATTCTTCTATATGTTGTTTCACGGGACTAGCCTCTTTACAACTTGATGTCAAGAATGCATTTCTTTATAAAGATCTACAGGAGGAGGTTTATATGCAATAGCCACCAGAGTTTGCTGCTGAGGGGGAGTCTCAGAAGGTGTGTAGGCTCCACAAGGCGATTTACGACCTGAAGCAGAGTCCGGGAGCTTGGTACCAGAAGCTTTCATAGTTGATAGAGCATCATAGGTTTGTCTGGTTCACTACAGATCACTTGCTTTCTGTTCAGAGGACACAGAGGTATTATTGCTATTCTCGTCTATGTTGATGATATTATTGTCACGGGTGATGATGAGCGGGTCATTCAGGTGGCCAAGGAGTTCCTAGGTCAGTAGTTTGTGACCAAGGACTTTGGCAATTTTCGATACTTCCTTGGTCTAGAGTTCACCAGGAACCAGTGTGGTCTTGTGATGACCCAGAGGAAGTTTGTTACTGATCTTTACTAGAGACAGGTATGACAGGTGCAAACCTGCTACTACTCCTGTGGATCCAAGTATGAGATTACATGATGATGACACTAAGGAGATAGATAAGAGGAGATACAAGGAGCTGGTTGGGAAGCTCCTATATGCTACCATCACTAGGCTAGATATATCCTTTGATGTGAGCAAGGTGAGCCAGTTCATTGTCTTTATGATTTTGAGATATTTGAAGTCTTCACCAGGTACTGGTCTTATATTTAGCAGAGGTACTTCTCATCATGTGACAGCGTGTGCAGATGCAGATTATGTAGGATGCCCTAGGGACAGGAAGTCTACTTCTGGTTTCGCTATTTTTGTTGGCAATTTACCCGTATCATGGAAAAGCAAGAAGCAAATAGTGGTTGTTAGATCTAGTGCAGAGTCCGAATACAGGTCTAGCTCAGGGAAGCGCAGAGATGATTTGGGTAAGGTCAGTTTTGACTGATCTTGCATTTGATGTACCTCTTCTTATGCAGCTTCTATGTGACAATCAGGCAGCACTTTTTATTGCAAATAATCTTGCATTCCATGAATGTATAAAGTATATAGAGGTGGATTGCCACTATACCAGAGACATGATCCAAAATGGTATCATATCCACCTCTCATGTTTCTACTGGAGATCAGACTGACGATATATTCACCAAAGCTCTTACTAGAGGCACGTTCCAAAGATGCTCCAAGCTGAGCATGATAGACATATATGCTCCAGCTTGAGGGGGAGTGTTGAGATAGTTATACATCTTTGGTATTATTTCTTATTTTATTTTCTTTATGTACCTCGCATGCTATTTACCCAAGGCTTTTCTCCTATATAAGAGAGCCATGGGGTCTCATGAATAAACATGTAATTCATTTTTCCCAACAGATCTGGCTCGATAGAAGTACTTTGTTAGTGCAGATTTCACCTTCTTTGAGTCTATTATGTATTTCTCTTCAACAGGTGACAGGTTGACTCCGTCTGACTCTGGAGAGGAAGTATATATACGTCCTCCTACGGTTGCACCACCTACACCACATACACCACCTCCACCACCACCTCCAGTGCCTACACCTACACCAACACCTAGTACGTTGGCCTATCTGTTATCACATTTCTATGTTTGCAGGCCTCTCACAGCCCCCCCAGCTCATGGACCTTCCCCATCATCCAATGCACCCAATGTATGCAATGACCACATTATTTCTATCGGCACCATGGTAAGCCATATCGCGATATATCGATATTGACAAGTGACTGATATATTGCCAATATGGTCGATATTTACCCTTCCAAGGCCATTTCCTTTACAAAATCGGGTTGATTTGGGTGATCTGACGTCAATATACCGTATCGACAAGTAGCCAATACCGATACCGATATTACCTACCTTGGATGGCACTAGTAATTTGTTCATGCAGCTTGATTCTTTATAGGATGAGCAGGTACCCTTTTAGGAGGGTAGTTTACAGGTTGAGGATGCAGGTGATATGGATATATTGCTCTACGTAAGCAGAGACGTGCATGTGCTACATATCCTTCTGCAACCCATGTTTCCTTGGGTCGACTATCAGAGGATTTCAAGAGGTTTGTCGCGGGACTGTCGGTCGTAGAGAAGCCGGACATTTCAGGAGGCGATACAGGACAGTCAGTGGTGTCTTGTCATGGAGGAGATGGCTGCATTACAGTCATGTGGCATGAAGCATTGTTACAATTCCTATAGGAGCATATGTTGTAGGATGCAAGTGGGTGTTTACGGTGAAGCACTGAGCAGATGGCAGTGTGGATCGTTACAAGGCGAGATTTGTGGCTTGTGAATTCACTCAGACATAGGTGATGAGGATACTTTCTCTCCAGATGGTTGCATTACAGTCACGTAGCATGAAGCATTGTTACAGCTCCTACAGGAGCATCTGTTATAGGATGCAAGTGGGTGTTTACGGTGAAAAACTGAGCAGATGGTAGTGTGGATCGCTACAAGGCAAGACTTATGGGTTCACCCAGACATATGGGACGAGCTATTACGATACTTTCTCTCCAGTAGCTCGGCATTCTACAATATGGATCTTTCTTTCTGTTGCAGTGACATGGGACTGGCTCCTATATCAGCTTGATGTGAAGAATGTGTTTATCCATGATGACCTACAAGAGGTCTACATGTAACAGCCACCTGAGTTCCTTGTTGAGCAGGAGTGTCAGAAATTTTGCAAACTTCACAAGGCGATCTATGGTCTTAAGCAGAGTCCAAGAGCATGGTTCCAAAAGCTCTCGGATTTGATAGAGCAACAGGGGTTCATGAGATCGAATGCAAATCATTCATTGTTTGTTCAAAGGTCTTAGAGAGGTACAGTTGACATACTTGTTTATGTTGATGATATCATTATTATAGGGGATGATGAGCAGGGCATCCAGGCTGCTAAGGATTTCCTAGGTCAGCAGTTTGTAACCAAAGACCTTGGTAGTCTATGTTACTTCCTTGGACCGGAGTCTGCCAGGAACCAGCAAGGTCTTGTGATGAACCAGAGGACGTATGTTACAGATCTTCTCTCTGAGACAGGCATGGAATATTGTAGGCATGCCACTACTCCCATAGACCTGAGCATGAAGCTTTATGATGACGAATTTCATCAAGGCCCTAGCTAGAGGGTCATTCTAAAGATGTCCCAAGCTAAGCATGATTGATATCTACGCTCCAGCTTGAGGAAGGGCATTGAGATATTAGTTATCTTTTGTTTCTTTTATGTGTTCTCTTTTATATTCGTCTACTTTATGTAATTTACCCAACAGGTTTCTCCTCTATATAAGAGAACCCCATAGAAGACCATATCGCGATATATCGTTGATATATCGGTATCGAGAAGGGGATATCAATATCAGGGTGCATGTCCATTTATCAGGATATCAACGATATATGACCGATATATCGCCATATCGGTCCATATCGGTCAAAAATGACTAGATTCAGTACAAAAAATCCTGGATATCGACCGATATCGTCGAAATTTCACAGATATCTATATATTGATGAACAATACCCTTGTAAGCTTGATTTCACTACTTATTTTGCTACTCCTAGTATTAAAACACATCATGTTTTATAAATTTTGTTTCGGGTCGGAGGCGTTGCCCCCGCACCCTCGCAAGGGGGGCCAACCTGGACCCCCCTACCCCCCCCCCCCCCCCCCGGCTCGCTGACCGGGCAACGAGACCCTCGTCTTGTAGGATATGGTGCGACAGGGGGGTGCATACAATGGTTCTTCATCTTAAGGTATCCAATTGATTTTTATTTATCTTCTTCCCCCTTCAAAAATATTATTATAAACTATGTCTCTTTTAGAAAAATGTTATTATGCTCTTTATTTGTTTGGTTCCAAAAATACCTCAAACATATTGTTTATACATAATATGTGATACAATATAAGTCTTGGATGAACTCTATTTCCAATAAATCTAAGTCAACAATCAACGTTAACAATGATATGCTCAATATTACAGATATGTGCAATATAAGTGTCATAGATGATCGATATGTGTGATATAAGTGTATATTTGTAAGTTATTTAGCGTTATAAGAACTTGGATGGACTGCATTTCCAATATCCACAAGTTAGCAATAAACAGTAACAACGATATGACCGATATATGTGATATAAGGGTCATAGATGATCGATATGTGTGATTTAAGAGTATATTTGTTAGTTATTTAGTGTTCTAAGAACTTGGACGAACTCCATTTTCAATATCTATAGATCAACAATTAACAGTACTAGCGATATGTTCGATATGACCGATATGTGCGATATAAGGGTCATAGATTATCGATATGTGTGATCTAAGAGTATATTTGTAAGTTATTTAGTGTTCTAAGAACTTGGACGAAGTCCATTTCCAACATCTGTAGGTCAACAACTAGCAGTTCAGTGATATGTTCGATATGACCGATATGTGTGATATAAGGGTCATAGATGATCGATATGTATGATCTAAGAGTATATTTCTAGGTTATTTACTGTTCTAAGAACTTGGACGAACTCCATTTCCAATATCTATAAATCAGGAATCAACATTAACATCGATATGTTCGAAATGACCGGCATGTGCAATATATGGTCTATAAATGACCGATATGTATGATATAAATGCGTATTTGTAGGTTATTTATTGTTTTAATATCTTGGATGATCTTAATTTCTGAAAAAATGGCAAAAAATGGCTTCTTTGAGCCATTTTCGACATATCCACCGATATCGTCGACATATCGGCGATATATCTCGATATATCCTTTTCCGGACCGAAATGATATCGATATCGATACAGCCTTCCTTGGAGAATCCTAGGGCCTCGTGGATAAGCAATTCATTATTTCCTCACAACATAATCCCTAGAAAGTATCTCAGTGGTCCCAACTCTTCAATCACAAATTGTTCTGCTAGTGCTTCTTTACTTCTGTAATACCGTCAAAGTCGTCTCATGTGATGATGATATCATCTATATACACAAGCATTGCTACAGTTCCTTTTTCATTCTTTCTTATGAACAAAGAACGGTTTGATGGTGACTTACTGAGGTACGTGATCTCTAGTACTGATAATTTCTGAAACCATGCATAAGGGCTTTGCTTGAGCCCATCTAGCTTTGGGTAACAAGCACATCTTCCGACACTTCCCAAGAGCCTCGAAGCCGAGAGGTTGCTCCATGTACACAATCTCCTGAAGGTTGCCATATGAAAAGTCATTCTTCACATCAAGTTAATACAAGGAAGGACCAATCGAGATGTACTGCAACAGTCATGAGCACTCGCATTATGGAGAGACGAGCAACCGAAGAGAACTAGTCGAAGAAGTAAGCACCATAGGTCTGTGTAAACCCTTTGGCTACTAAGCGAGCATTGTACCGAGCAATTGATCCATCATGCTTGAACTTCACTGAAATACCCATCTAGATCCCACCACCTTATTGTCATTAGGTGGGACAACGAGGTGCCAGGTATTGCGTGAAACAATTGTAGACATCTCTCCCATTCCTAGGAGCCATCTCAAATCACGAATAACCTCATTATGATTGCAAGTGATAAATGGGTCTAACATTGCTTCAGCAACCTGCATATGCATGGCTCAAAATGGCAGGTTAATTCGTCGATATTTCACTAACATTTCAATTTCGTCATCACCGAGAAGTCAGTGAAATGGGGAATTTCTCTTGCATTTCTTTGCCATTTCTCTTTTATATATTGTAATTTGGAGTCGATTTCGGTGACATTTCGATGATGTCGTCGCTATGTCGATTTCGGCTTCATCGTAATGCTAGTGAAATTAGTATTTTGGGCCATGCTTATGCGAGGGCACCAATCCAGAAAAGAAGACTACAGCTGAAATACGATGCTTGGTACATTGTATGGTCACATCCTCATGCTCTATAGGTGCCCCAACAAGCAACTTCGTTGTCACCTCAATGGTCTCCAGGCATGACGATCCCTGAACAGGTCTCGCATAACCCTTGGGCTAATCGGATCATGTTCGATCGCCGCACCATGTGTCGAACTTGAGCGAGGGGAGATCTGAGTCTAGGTAGCGACCCGATAAGAAATGTCCCGATGTCCTTCACAAGTCACTGCCTCCTTTAAGGAACGAATCTTAGACCGTACCGCAATCTTTGTAATTCTCGCATCCTTCTGCGCCACCCTCTTCATTGCAAAAATCTTTCTTGGGGATCTTCAAGAAATGGAAACATTATATAAGGTTCTGCTACCATCATTGAAGTAGTTAAATAGTGGAAGTGGCATCTTCAATGAGTGAGAGAATGAGGAATAGTAGAGAGCATTTCTATGTCACGATTTTTACCATCTTGAATTTCCCATGTAAACAAATATCTGTGCAATCCGTGGTTCACATTTAAAGGGATTGACGTTCGATTACAGAACTCAATCCCCTCTTTTGTACATTTAAATTATGCTCTCAATTAGATTGTATAGTTATTTTTTTATCAATATTTTGTGATACTCTTAGGATATTTGAAAACAACATGCGGGCTACAAGAAGATTGATCTGTACTACTTGGTTGTCTCATATAGTGTTCATGATAAAAAAAGTGGGGGGGGGGGGGGGGTATCACATGCATTTCAGATTTGATGGGAAAATATAACCGCAGCTATATATGTTGAGTGCTATTTTGTAATTCCTAATTTTATGGGTATTATGGTCGACTCAGTAAAGAGACGCCTCTCATTGTAACCATAACTCTAGGTTTTCACCTATATAAGGGGCGAAGGCTTCTTTGTCTAATCAAGCAAATACCATTCCCAAATTCAACATGGTATCAGAACGGGTATCCGCCGTCCCCCCTCCTCTCCTTGCCACATCGTCGGCCCCTCCTCTCCCCATCAGTGTTGCCTCCCTCCTCTCTTTATACCATGTTATCACGCCTACTACACCCCCTCTCCCTACCATGTCATTGCTCCCTCCTCTCCTTATTATTGTCGCCACCCTCCTACCACGTTGCCACCTCCTATCGTTGTGTTTCATATGCCACCACCGCACGCACAACCCTAGCACCCGCACGTGTGTACGATTGGTCTGTTCCATAAAATATCTACCTGTCACTGACCTCTCTAGGATTGTTTAGCCTCCACACCGCCTTTATGAGCCAACATGTGTGCTCTTCATATCTGAATCGGAATCCTCGTGAGAGTTTTCATGCTATGCTATTATTTTCCCATTTTCATGTGTACCATGTAATTTACCCATTAGGATTTCTCTCTTCTATATAAGAGAACCTTTGGGCTCAATGAATAAACAACGTATTTTCCTCAACATGGTATCAAAGCGACAGTCCTAGACCGTTGTGCCCTAGATCCAACCCTACCTTCCAGCCCAAAGCGTGTCGCCACCTCCCAAGATCGGCAACACCATCTAGCAGCGGCAGCAGCCACTGTTGTTGCTGCTCATTAGCAGCAGCAGCAGCCGCTGCTCCCTGCCATGTCGCCAAACAACACCGCCAAGCAACCCTCGCCCCAGTTCTGCCGCTTCGGCGGCGAAATAGCCACCACAGGCTGCCACCCAGCGGCATCGCTGCCGCCAAAACGGTCGCCTGCTATCCTAAATCAATGCCCAGCGACGCTGTCGTCAAGTTGTTGATCGGACCTTGCAGTTTCTGGCCTAAATTTGAAGATTTTTGGTCTAATTTCGGTTTGAAAAGTGTGAAATCAGACTGTTGTGGACCTTTTGAAACCTAACAAGGACAACAGTTGTCTAGCTTGGTTGTGGAATGAGTCTACACCCATAACCATCCCTCTTTATGTTTATGTAGACGCACCAAGATCGGTATATGGTCCCAATTATCTGTCTACGATGTTAGAAAGCAAAGTTGATACACCATCCACGTGTGCCTTCAAGGGTCTGACACCTATTGTCAATATGGATGATACAAACTACGAATTGTGGGCAATGTAGTTCAAGAATCTACTGCAGAGCCATGGTAAGAAGTATATTCTGAAGCAGGATCAACCGATGGACAAGACTAGGACCAATGCCTCATGGGAGGCAGATGATGTATATACGAAAGTTTAGTTATCTGGTACTATCTCTGTTGAGATAGCCAACGATATCTTAAGTCCCCTAGAGTAAAGTCAATGCGGGACATCCTAGCATAAGCATACTCTCAAACAAGGAACGAGTCGAAGATATTGCAACCCTAGTGATGCAAATCGGATTTTTGCGTTGACGGTGAAGAATAATTTTTTTGTGGAATTATGGATGGAAGAATAATGGAGGGGTTGAGAAGAAGAAAACTCGTCGGAAACGAGGGGCTTGGAGGGAGAGAAGCGCGAAGATCGCGTAGGGGAGAAGAGAGAGACGGGATAGAGAATAATTCTCAAATTATCATAACACTGAACTGACTAAAACAATGGACTCTCATCCCTTTATATAGGAGGGATGAGATTGCAAAAATAGCAAAAACAACTAATTATCCTAAATTGACTCTAACTAATTAACCGACTAATTTTGAAATTCAAATTTGAATTTGACTACTAATTTGGAGATCACACGCGATCTCGTTATTTTAAATTAAAATTGCGATAACTCAAATAAACGTAAATAAAATTAACGCCTAAAATTAAATAATTATGCGGCCCTACATTTCGGCTCCACACTGCATCAACTCTCCTCCGCTTTTAAAAATTTGTCTCCCGACGAATTGCTGGATTTGCATGCTTGAAGGTTGATAAATTCGAACCCGCGTTCTCGGGCATCCCATGGAAAAATTGGTGCGGAGCAAATGGCGGAATCCATTCATGCGCGACGTGGTCGTTGTTGACGTGGGCTTCGTGGTGGAAGAACATGTGTGGCGCAAAGGGCGGCGTCGTCATGAACTTTGTCTTCTCATTGCGGTGATTGAAAAATTGATGAGGCATGAACAACATGGCCTTTGGGGAACCCATCGCAAAGCAATAGCACAATGAGAGGAGAGGAGGAGATGTGTCTAATGAATGGAGCCATGGGGTCTTTAAATAGGGGAAACCCATGGTCCTAGTCCTAATAGGATAAGGAAGCCTCTCAAATTTCTTTTTTCAGCACTTTTTTTAAAGTATTTTCGCTCCAGGGGGTTGAAGTGTAATATTTCCACCCCTTCATTTGAGATATCTCTCCTTAATTTACTACCAACTCCAACCTTTAAATAAAAGAGTTTCTATGGGGGTAAGTTTTTGCAAATTCTCCAAATCAATCCCTCATCCCTCAATTTTAGGGATTCACTTGCCGAGAAACCCCTTACTAGGGTTCTGTACGTCCCCGATAAGAGGCGGCGGCGCATGCTTGGGATGGGGAACCATGGGCGGCAGCCCGGACTCGGCGGTGGCGCGGGTGCCTGGATGGCTGCGGAAAAGGTCGGGAAGGCTTGGAGGGGATCTGGGGAGCGAAGCAGCAGGGAGGAATTGGGGGGAAGGGGTAGCGGCGATGGGGGAAGCGGGATCGCAGCGAGTAGTGCACGGGAGGGAGGGGATCCTAGGATGGGCGAGGCAAGGGAGGCGGAGTAGGGGATGGCGGCGCGAAGGGGCGCGCAGGGGTTGCGGCCTGGGAAGGGAGAGCCTAGGAGAGAGGGGGAAGGAGAAAGATGGTTGGCGGTGTGCCGAGGGGAAAGGCGGCGGTGGGGGAGAGGTTAGGGTTCGGGGAGGGAAAAGCATCACGGTAAAAGGGGAGGGGGGGTTACGGGCATGGGCGCGAGGGAGAGAGGGGGGTGTTCGGATGGTGAGGAGGGGTGTGGCGGGGTGGGGGCGGTAGCGGCGTGTGGTGGGGGTACGGGATTTTGGGTTGCAGGGGCAAGGACTTCGGGGATGGGGGTTGGGGTTGGGGGGTTTGTGTCGCAGGGGAGGTTGGTGACGACGCATGGAGGGGTGGCGTCGGGGCTGGGGTCGCTGGCGGCGTAGTTCGATTTCGAGGGTTCTGTAGGTCTGAAAATACCTGGGCAGCGAGCATTCGTCGCTTTTCTCCTCTGAAACGGCATGGACGGCGACCGGATCTTCCTCCACAGCGAGGCTTTCTTCGTCAAAACTCGGGACAGCGGCTTCGGTGGTTGGAGGTTTTGATTGGGCGGCGCGTAGAGTCACGAAATCGGCCATAAGTTCTCGAAAATAAGAGTGGAATGTGGTTTGGAAATCACGTAGCATGCGCTCCGTCTCCTTGTCGTAGGCGTCGATGGCTCGTCGTTTTTGTTCGGATGAACGATGGTCCCTCGATGCATGTCGGTGCGAACGTCTGGACGGATCGTCAGATCGTGAGGACGATCTGTAGGCCGTGCTCTGATACCAAATGATGCAAATCGGATTTTTGCGTTGACGGCGAAGAATAATTTTTTTTGTGGAATTATGGGTGGAAGAATAATGGAGGGGTTGAGAAGAAGAAAACTCGTCGGAAACGAGGGGCTTGGAGGGAGAGAAGCGCGAAGATCGTGTAGGCGAGAAGAGAGAGACGGGATAGAGAATAATTCTCAAAATATCATAACATTGAACTGACTAAAACAATGGACTCTCATCCCTTTATATAGGAGGGATGAGATTACAAAAATAGCAAAAACAATTAATTATCCTAAATTGACTCTAACTAATTAACCGACCAATTTTGAAATTCAAATTTGAATTTGACTACTAATTTGGAGATCACACGCGATCTCGTTATTTTAAATTAAAATTGCGACAACTTAAATAAACGTAAATAAAATTAACGCCTAAAATTAAATAATTATGCGGCCCTACATTTCGGCTCCACGCTGCATGATCGTCCGACTGTCGATTAATCCTTAGTCAGTGACCCGACCGACCGAGTACCGACTACCGACTTTTGCAACCTTGGGGTGGATTATCTGGATACTTCTTCCCATGTTGCTCGTCATTCCACTCTACAAGTTCTTTCAGTTGTAATGGTACATTTTTGTATGATGATCTCCAGGAAGAAGTCTACATGCAGCAACCTCCGGGGTTTGCTGCTGAGGGGGAGTGTTAGCAGGTTTGTAGACTTCACAAGGCAATACATATTTTTAAGTAGAGTCTGAGGACATGGTTTTAGAAGCTCTCGAATTTAATTGAAAAGCATGAGTTCAAGAGGTCAAATGCAGATCATTGGCTATTTCTACAGAGAACCTCCAGAGGTACAGATGTTACAACGGTCTATGTTGATGACATACTTGTTACATGAGATGATGTACATGGTAAAAAGTGCAAAGGGATTGTTGGGTCGTCAATTTCTCACCAAGGATCTTGGTACCCTAAGGTATTTTTTTGGGGTTAGAGGAATCAGCAGGGTCTTATGATGAGCCAAAGAAAGTATTTTACAGACATGCTAGTTGAGACATGCATGATTGGGTGTCGACCTTGATGCACTCAAGTGGAGGTCGTGGACTAAATGGCAATTCTAAAACTTGGACTAATGGACTAAATGACGGGAAACAAATGAAATGATGTGCAACGTAAGATTACGGCTGAAAATACAATGAATTAAACTTTGGAGATAATAACAAAAATGATGTCTAAAATTCAACAGCCAATATCCACAAGATACTCGAGTTCTAGCACTGATATCACCACAAATTAAGGGCAACTCAAATAGTTAAAGACTATCGGAAATAGAGAGCGAAGTTGCGGCAACAAGGCCTCAATAATTCACCAAACCAAGCAGCGAGATAACAGTCCACAAAACTAAGTTCATATGGTGGAATAATATGCAGGAAGTACGCTCATACCACAACCGGCAAGGGGAAGAATGCGAGCTTCAGATCTAGTCGGCGGTGAGGAGGGCTTGTTGGGCGCCTTCGGTAGCATGTGAAGTCCTGTGCGGGTGGGGGAGAAAGGCGGCGAGGTTGACAGCGAATAGAACGGCGTTTGGCGGTGAGATATGGAGGCGTGGCGGCGAGGGAGGGGGTGGGGCGCGAGGATGAGCGTGCTGGGGAAGGTGCAGGCGAAGGGCGGGGTGCGGTGCGGTGAGGCGCAGGCGGCACGGTCGGTGAAATGCTTGGGAGGGAGGGCAGCACGCGTGAAGAGGGAAAAGGCGAGCGGCGAGGAGTGCGGTCTGTGGGGAGAGGCGACGAAGAGGGTTGGCGAAGCAGCGGGGTTGGGGCGCGGGGAAGAAGGCGAGGGAAGGGTGGCGAGCAGCGGGCGGGCGCGCGGAGAAGACGGCGAAGGGAGGGTGGTATAACAGCAGGGCTGGGGTGTTTTTTTTTTTTTGAAAACTGAAAGATTCGGGGGAGACACGTGGAGGTGTTCGCCCCAATTTTAATAAAAACGAGAAGAGGGAGATGTGAAGAGAGGTACAAAGTGATACAAGCACCCGGGATCAAGAGGATCCCTGTCAAAACCACAGTCCACAACCCCCACAATCACACGCGACTACAGCATCACCGGAGCATCCACTCATTCAGAAGTAGCTCCACATGCGCTAAAACGTTTTCCCTGTACAATCTTTGGCCCCTGAAAATCTTGGCGTTCCTAGCGAGCCATAAAGCCCAGATGCAAGCAAGGGGGCGGAGCAGCTCCCATCTTTGCCGATCCGCGCGAGAGCGCAAAGTGATCCAGAACGATTCGGCCGAAGAAGCGTCCACCCAAGATACATTGAGGCCCTCCCAAATGGAGGTAGAGCACGGACAACAGAAGAACAGATGTTGCAAGGTCTCCATCTCGCCGGTACACATCACACAATCCATGGAGCCATCCCCCGAAAGGAACATAGCACATCTATCTCGGGTCAATACCCTGCCGCGGCGCAGTAGCCACAAGAAAAAAGTCACCTTCTCCGACAAATTTAAGGTCCACAGCCATCCCAGATCATTGCAAAGTGTGGTACGATCGGAGATTGGTTGATGGGAGATGGCCTTGAAAGCCCGCCTCGAGGAGAAGGCGCCGTCACGCCAGATCCAGTGATCCCTTCCATTGGATGGTGTTGGCGCATCCCTAAGCTGCTGCAGGAGACGTAAGAGGTCATCGAAGCGATCGTCGGAGAGGTTGGCCGCAAAGCAAGGGAACCAGCTGCCCCCGCTCCAAGCGGAAGCCACCGAAGCACCAGGGTTAGCCGCCAAGGCACAGAGGCGAGGGAAGGAGCTACCGAGAGTGGCGTCCCCCGCCCATGCGTCGTGCCAAAAGAGGAAGGAGTTTCCATCACCCAGCACCCGTTTGAACAGATGAGAAAACCGCCTAGCCGCCGAGGCGATTCCCCTCCAAAAAGGCGTCCCAGAACGAGTGGCGTCTGCATCTCGCAGCATGTCCCCCCCGATGGAGAGAATATCACGAAGCATAGAGGGAAAGAAGCCAGAGGCGGTACCCCAAAGCTTGTTGACCCATTTAAGCATGAGAGCATCGTTTACCAGATCCAGGCCACGAATCCCGAGCCCACCATCGCACTTCCTTTTCGCCACATCCTCCAAGGCCACCAAATGGATGCCCCGCGACGCGGAGCCCCTTCTTCCCCATAGAAATGTCCGCATAAGTCCCTCGAGCCTCCTCCTGATCCCCACCGGAATGGCCCAATTCGACAAAAAATAGATTGGAATGGCTGCCAGAACCGACCTGATGAGCACAAGACGTCCACCCCTGGAGAGCATCGCCGCACCCCAACCAGTAAGCCTTCTCTCCGCCTTATCCATGACCTTGTTCCAATGGGACAATCTCGCCCTTCTCGCACCCAGCGGTAGGCCCGGGTAATCGATTGGAAGAGTAGAGGGGGAGCATCCCAGAATCATGCCACAAGTCGCCGCATATCGATCATCCCAAGCGAAAGGGATCAACTTGGATTTGGAGTGGTTGATTCGTAACCCCGAGAGCTCGCTAAAGATGGCGAAGGTGACAGCCATACCTTTAACCGCCTCCAGATCCCCCTCTATGAAGGCGATTGTGTCGTCCGCATATTGGAGCGTAGGGCAGTTGTTGAGGTTACACGAGAAACCGGATGAGAACCCCCTCGCGATCACCCGATCCGCCATTCTCGGGAGAACGTCAGCGGCAATGACGAAGAGCATGGGTGCCAGGGGGCACCCCTGCCGTACACCCCTCCTTGGTTGAAACCGGCTACCAACAAAATGTCCATTCAACATGATCGAAAAGGATGCCGTAGAAACGCATCGGCGCATCCAGGAGATCCAAATATTTGGGAATCCGCGAGCACGTAGCACAGACCAAAGGAAGCTCCAATCCAGAGAGTCATATGCCTTTGCGAAGTCGACCTTCCAAAGAAAGCCGCGTTTCTCCCGTCTCACCCAGCTTTCAACCATCTCAGATGCAAGGGCCGACACATCGGAGATCGAGCGGCCGGGGATGAAAGCCACCTGTGAAGGATGTATCAGAAAATCTAAAAGTACCGCCAGTCTCCTCGCAAGCACTTTCGCAACAATCAAGTACAGAGCATTTGAGATTGCAATAGGGCGATAGTCATCAATAGCAGTAGGAGATTGAGATTTCGGGATTAGAACAATAAGAGCCCTATTAATCCCATCGAAACCAAAATTCCCCGAAGAGAATTCCACGACTACCTCCCAAACATCAGGTCCCACCACATCCCAAAAATCCTTGTAAAATGCTATAGGGAAGCCATCGGGGCCCGGCGAGGCATCGGCATTGAGGTCCCATACAGCAGCCTTTAATTCGTCGATGGAGAAGTCGCGAGTCAGCTCCGCACATTGCGCCGAGGAAAGGATAGGAACATCCTCCCCCAGCCAGCGCCATCGCCTAGGCAAACGAACCGAAGAGAAGTCCCTGAAGTATTCCGCCACCGCATTCCCAATCGCGTCCTCACCCACCACCTCGCGCCCCGCAACTGACATGGAGCGAATCAGATTTGACCGCTTCCTGTTTGAAGCCGTTCTGTGAAAGAAGGAGGAGTTTGCGTCGCCTTCTTTGATCCACCTCAACTTCGCACGCTGTCGCCACTCCGTGACCCTCTTCCTCTCCTCCTTCTCCACCGCAACCATCGCCGCCGACCTGGAAGCCAACTCGTCATCACGAAGCTCCCTCAGCCCCTCCAAGCAGTCCAGGTCGTTGACGATAGCCTCCGCCTCCTTCCTCGCCGCAAGCCTAGCCTCCCGCGTTCGTTTCTTGAAGTGGGACAAGACGCCCCTCAGCCGTTCTAGCTTCTTGCGGAGCCTGACCACCGCCGATCGACCATCGCAAGGTTCCGCCCAAGAGGAAGCCACCAGCACGCGGAAATCCTCCTCAAGCAACCAACATCTTTCGTACCTGAAGAGCCCTGCCCGAGGGGAAGACACTTGTGACTCCCAGACGATCGGAGAATGGTCGGAGAACGCGCGAGGACGCGAGAGGACCGACGCCAAAGGGAATAGATCCATGAAGGCCGTGGACGCGAAAAACCTATCAATGCATGATTTGGAGGAAGAGTTCCTCCATGTGAACCTGACGTCCGTCGCCGTTAAGTCCTGTAGAGCCAAGTCATTGATGAAAGCCTTGAACTCCGCCGAGCCCGGGTCCGAACCCCCCCTGAACCGGGGTCTATCCGCCGAACGGAGCGTGACATTAAAATCTCCTCCTATAAGCCAAGGCATCCCCGCGTAGCTCACGGAGGCGTTGCGAAGCTCCTCCCAGAGCTCCTTCCTTCTCGCCGTGTCGCAAGGGCCGTAGACGCAAGAGAGAAGGAAGGAGAGAGAGTCGTCCTTCCTGGAGAGCAGGACCGAGATGGAGTGGTTTCCCTTCACATCAGAGACAAGGGAGAACCGAGAAGACTTCCAGGCGATAAGCATCCCTCCCGCACTCCACGCCGCAGGGATAGCAGAGAACTGATCAAGATCCCCCGCCCTGAGGGAGCGCCAAACATCATCGTCCAGAGAGGCCAGCTTGGTTTCTTGTAGGAGGACAGCGTCGCACCCCCATTCCTTGAATCTGGAGCCCAGGGCTGGGGTGTTGGGAAGAAGGCGGAGGGAGGGAGGCGAGGAAAAGAGGGGGCGAGAGTTGAGAAGGCGGCGGTGCGGGAGAGTTAGGGTTGGGAAAGAGTCACGGGTGGGGGAACCGAGAGAGAGAGAGAGAGGAGAGAGGGAGAAGATAAGTGATGGGGAAAACTTTAACTTTCATTCAAAATTAATCTCAACCCTAATCCAAGGGGTGCCTTTATAGAGGCCAATTCCCCCCAAACAAGCAACAACCTCACTAAAAATAGAAAAAAAAACGAAAAGACGATAAGGCCTTCTATAATGAGCATTTTACATAAATAAAAATAAATAAAACAAATGTTCGACTAAAATTAAATAAAACAAATGTTCACTAAAAATTGATCACGTGGTATCATGCTGCATCAACTACCCCCTGCTGAGAAGAATCTCGCTCCGTTGAGATGGCATTGTGGTAGTTCTGAAGTATATCAGGGCGGAGTTGTTGAAGTTCATCCTCGTCAATCCAGGTGCAATCGGTCAGAGGTCGTCCCTTCCATTTGACTAGATATCGTCGGAAGAGACCACGTCTAGTCGTCATATCTCGGATGTCCGCAATATCCTCAATCTGATCGGCATTAGTCGCGGCTGGTGGTTGGCGTGTATCATCAGCGGGAATTGCTGGCGTGGTGGAATCTGTCCGTTCATCTCCATGATATAAGAAGAGATCTGATACATTAAAGACTGGCGATGTCTGGACGTCTGGCGGCAAATCAAGTAAGCATTGGGCCCAATCTTCTTGAGGATTCGAAATGGACCAATCTTTCGTACACTCAATTTTTGGTGGACTCTCAAAGGAAACCTCTCTTTTTTTAGGTGGACCATCACTAATTCTCCAACTCTGAACTCACTCTCTCTACGGCGGAGGTTGGCTTGGGCTTGGTATTTCTGGGTCATGGTTTGGAGTTTGGCTCGGATTTCGATATGGATATGGGTTAGGTGTTCGACCAGGTCCTCAGCAGCTGCACTACTCCTCCCTTGCATGGTTGTGGGTGTTAGGTCTAGAAATTGGGTAAGTGGAAAGCCGTACACACTCTCAAATGGCGATTTTCCGGTGGACCTATTAGTGGAACTGTTATACGCGAATTCGGCTTGGGGAAGAATTAGATCCCATTTGGACGGAGAGTCCCCTGCAAGACATCGCAATAAATTTCCTAACGATCTATTCACTACTTCAGTTTGCCCATCTGTTTGTGGATGATAAGCAGTGATGTATTGCAAACGAGTACCAAGACGAGACCAAAGCATGCGCCAAAAATGACTCAAAAACCTGGTATCACGATCCGAAGTGAAAGAACAAGGAACACCATGCAATCGAACAACATCACGAAAAAATAAATCAGCGACATGAGATGCATCTGAGGTTTTTTTACATGCAATGAAGTGTGCCATTTTAGAAAATCTGTCCACAACCACAAAAATAGAGTCAACTTTCTGTACCGTGAGGGGTAAGCCTAGCACAAAATCCATAGTGATGTCTTCCCAGGGTCGCAGAGGAATCGGCAGAGGTGTATACAGCCCAGTGTTCTGCCTATTACCTTTGAATCTTTAACATGTTTGGCATTTTTATACGAACTTTGTAACATCCTTCCGCAATTGCGGCCAATAAAATCGCTCTTGGAGAAGGGCCAAGGTCTTATCCCTGCCAAAGTGTCCAGCTAAGCATCCCTTATGTAGTTCTGAAATTAGGTTCTCTCGAAGAAAAGTGGCAGGGGATGCACAGTTGGTGGGCTTTGAACAGGAATCCTTCATGAAGGACATAAGTGGCTGTCGGATCATGTCCAGTATCAACACATTCTGCATAAGCTTGTCCGAAGTCAAGATCAGTAGGATAGAGATCCTTGAGTGTGTCAAACCTGTTGTGTTGACGGTCATTGTGGTCAGGGCATGTGCTCGTCTGCTTAACGCGTCGGCCACGCGATTCAGGGTGCCAGCCTTGTGCTTGAGATGGAACGTGTATTCTTGGAGGAAACTAACCCATTTGGCATGACGCTTGTTAAGGGTCTTCTGAGAGTTCAGATATCGTAAAGCTTCATGATCAGAATTAAGGACAAATTCACGCTGGATTAGATAGTGCCTCCAATGCTTGAGAGCTTGTACCACAGCATAGAATTCGACATCATATGTAGAGTATCGTGATCGAGCTTCGTTCAACTTTTCACTGTAGAAGGCTACAGGTCATCCTTTTTGACTCAGGACGGCACCAATCCCGACATGTGAGGCATCGCAATCGACTACGAAAACTTTGGTGAAGTCAGGAAGTGCCAAAACAGGGGCATGGGTCAATTGATGTTTTAGCTTTTGGAAGCTGGTTTCTGCTTCAAGAGTCCAAGCGGGTACGCCTTTACGCGTGCAATCTACCAATGGAGCCGCACAAGTGCTAAAGTTTCGGATGAAGCGCCGGTAGAAAGAAGCCAATCCCAGAAAGCTGTGAATCTCAGTGAGGGTTTTGGGCACGGGCCAGCTCTGAATGGTCTGAATCTTGGAGGGGTCAACTTTAAGTCCATCGGCAGTGACAATGTATCCCAAGAAGAGGACCGTGTCAGACATGAAGGAGCATTTCTTGAGGTGGACATACAATCGTTGGGCTCTCAGGGTTTCCAGACTTGTCGTAAGTGGGATAAGTGGTCGTCTTTGGTCAAGCTGTCGATCAATATGTCATCAAAGTACACAACCACAAACTTATCGATGAAGGGCCGCAGGACATGATTCATGGTTCGCATAAATGTGCTGGGTGCATTAGACAGGCCGAAGGGCATTACTGTCCATTCATAAAAGCCCTCTTTGGTCTTAAAAGCAGTCTTCCACTCGTCTCCAAGTCGGAGGCGAATCTGATGGTATCCACTGCAAAGATCCATTTTGGAAAATAATTTGGCACCCGATAACATGTCGAGCATGTCATCAAGGCGTGGAATCGGGAAACGATACTTGATCGTGATCTTGTTGATAGCACGACAGTCCACGCACATCCTCCATGTGCCATCTTTTTTTGGGGTAAGCAGAGCAGGGACCGCCACGGGACTCATACTCTCTCGAACATACCCGCGACGTAAAAGGTGAGTGACATGCTTGTCCATTTCTTCGTGTTCACTTGGGCTCATCCGATAATGTGGTAAGTGGGGTAGGCTGGCTCCAGGGACTAGGTCAATGTGATTTTGAATGTCTCGCAACGGGGGTAGTCCTTCAAGCAACTCTTCAGGCATAATGTCAGCAAACTCCTGGACGATGGGCTTTACCTCTGGCGGGACTTCGGGTGCAGTTGTCTCCTGTTTGCTCACTTCGCGTCCCATTAATGCATAAATAGTGGAGCTCTCCTGAACTTCAAGTTGGAATGTCTGAGCTTCTATCAACAATACGGGACCCGTAGTTGAAGGCTTTGACGGTGGAGTACTTTTACCAGATTGTGCAGTCGCGGATCGAAGGGTAGCCACCTGGCGAGGGCTAAGGGCTTCGCGTTGTGGTCTAAGGGTCACATGCACCTTGTCTATGAGAAATGAATAAGTGTTCATTTTTCCTCTGTACTCAGTGTCTCGATCGAACTGCCAAGGTTTCCCAAGTAGTACATGACAGACATCCATAGGGGCTACATGGCACCACACCTCATCTTTATATGAAGGTCTAATCGAGAAGCTAACGAGGCTCTGACGGTGGATCGGATGTTGAGTACCACCTCGAAACCAGGCCACATTGTAAGGTTTTCGAGTGGTTGAGTTGGTAGACCCAACTTATCGACCATTTCTTGAGAAACGAAGTTCTCAACGCTTCCTCCATCAATGATCAGCGAACAGCGACGCCCTCCTGAGGTGCAGGTGGTTCGGAATATGCTGCGTCGCAGCCAACTATCAGCGTCGTTAACAGCGGGTGTGAGTAGGATGTTTGTGGGTGCGCTGTCAGGAGTGATAAAGTCCTCATGTTCAATTACCAAGAAAGGTCCGGATACATCTCCATCCACTCCCAGAAGCTCATAGTCATCAGCTCCCAATGTGTCAGCAGTCAAAGCGGTCGGATCCTCTTCAGGTGATTCCTGTTGGTCAGGGTCAGGGTCTTCGATGGTGCATAAATGGGCGGGTCTAGCCTTAGGGTTTGGGCAATCTGCCGCTCGATGTCCCTTTTAATAACATCGGAAGCAAGTATCAGGTCCTACAACAGGTCGACTTCCCAAGATGCCTGGTCCGGGGTTCCCAGTAGATGGTCGGGCGACGGCAGGAGTTGATGGTTTGGCTTGGGGTTTACCCGTAACAATCGATGGGGAACCTATTGGTTTGGAGGTCGTCATCGGGTAAACTGGTGCGAGGGACGGAGTTCACAGAAAAAGACATCTTCCTTGTCCGGGCCTTAGCAAGCTTAGTCTCAGCCCGTTCAGCCTGCTTGTAAGCTTCGTCAACGTCTCGACAGTTGTGGAGGTAGAGTTCATCCTGGATAACTTGGCGTAGTCCTTGCATGTAGCGGGTGACTTCCTGGACAGGAGTCTCATGCAATCGGTTGCGATGAACGAGGGATTTGAACCCTTAGGTGTATTCTCTCACGCTCATAGTGCCTTGTTTCCATGATTGCAGTCGCGCGTATAGATCTCGTTTGTAATCTTCAGGCACGAACTTGGTTTTCAGTTTGGCTTTCATTTTGCTCCAACTGCGGATCTTACCTTTTCCTTTTCGTTTGCGTTCAAATTGCAAACGGTTCCACCATAGCAAAGCATGTCCCTTTAGTTTGATTGTGACAAATTGAACTTTTCGTTCGCTAGGCAAAGTCTTCCATACAAAGAAGTGTTCGACGGCTTGGAGCCAATCTAAAAAGACATCAGGGTCTCGTCCTCCGTCAAATTCCGGAACATCGAGACGGATGCCTCGATCCCATCTGTCATCGGGCCTAGGGCCAGGTCGTGGCGGGAACTGATATCCACCAGCAGGCTGTGGAGTATACCCAGGGGTGTGGGGGTCTTGATTCATGGAAGTGAAAAGGGTGTCATCTCTTAATCCTTCGTCTTCGCTTTCTTGTGAATGATAGTCGCTAACATGCCCATCGGAGGTAGAAGAGCTACATTCACGGGATGTGTTACTCCGGGAATGTCGCTTCTGACTAGTACGCCGACCCTTGTTGGGTGTCTCGTCATTATGATCTTTCCTTATCATTTGACTATTTAGGGTGGCAATTTGTCCGCTCAGTTATTCGAACATCCGTAGCATTTTAGCATCCAAGGAATCTAACGTTAGCTCAGTGTGTGGGGTGTAGCCGGTTTTAGAGGTAGTCGGTTTTTCGGCCATGGGAATCCTAAGCTTTCTGCTCTCTTTTGTTTTGGGATTTTGTTGTTTGTTTTGTTTTGCTTTGTTTTTTTTGTCTCTTTTTTTGGGGGGAATGAAACAAATGGAATGCAGGCGAGATGCAGGATCGCTAAGCTCTGATACCAAATTGATGCAATCAAATGGAGGTCGTGGACTAAATGGCAATTCTAAAACTTGGACTAATGGACTAAATGACGGGAAACAAATGAAATGATGTGCAACGTAAGATTACGGCTGAAAATACGATGAATTAAACTTTGGAGATAATAACAAAAATGATGTCTAAAATTCAGCAGCCAATATCCACAAGATACTCGAGTTCTAGCACTGATATCACCACAAATTAAGAGCGACTCAAATAGTTAAAGACTACGGAAATAGAGAGCGAAGTTGCGGCAACGAGGCCTCAATAATTCACCAAACCAAGCAGCGAGATAACAGTCCACAAAACTAAGTTCATATGGTGGAATAATATGCAGGAAGTACGCTCATACAACAACCGGCAAGGGGAAGAATGCAAGCTTCAGATCTGGTCGACGGTGAGGAGGGCTTGCTGGGCGCCTTCGGTAGCATGTGAAGTCTCGTGCGGGTGGGGGAGAAAGGCGGCGAGGTTGACAGCGAATAGAACGGCGTTTGGCGGTCGTAGGGGCGGGGGTGGCGAGATATGGAGGCGTGGCGGCGAGGGAGGGGGGCGGGGCGCGAGGATGAGCGCGCTGGGGAAGGTGCAGGCGAAGGGCGGGGTACGGTGCGGTGAGGCGCAGGCGGCACGGTCGGTGAAATGCTGGGGAGGGAGGGCAGCACACGCGAAGAGGGAAAAGGCGAGCGGGGAGGAGTGCGGTCTGCGGGGAGAGGCGGCGAAGAGGGTTGGCAAAGCAGCGAGGTTGGGGCGCGGGGAAGAAGGCGAGGGAAGGGTGGCGAGCAGCGGGCGGGCGCGCGGAGAAAGACGGCGAAGGGAGGGTGGCGTAACAGCGGGGCTGGGGTGTTGGGAAGAAGGCGGAGGGAGGGAGGCGAGGAAAAGAGGGGGCGAGAGTTGAGAAGGCGGCGGTGCGGGAGAGTTAGGGTTGGGAAAGAGTCACGGGTGGGGGAACCGAGAGAGAGAGAGAGAGAGAGGAGAGAGGGAGAAGATAAGTGATGGGGAAAACTTTAACTTTCATTCAAAATTAATCTCAACCCTAATCCAAGGGATGCCTTTATAAAGGCCAACCCCCCAAACAAGCAACAACCTCACTAAAAATAGAAAAAAAAACGAAAAGACGATAAGACCTTGTATAATGAGCCTTTTACATAAATAAAAATAAATAAAACAAATGTTCGACTAAAATTAAATAAAACAAATGTTTACTAAAAATTGATCATGTGGTATCATGCTGCATCAGACCTGCTACTACTGCTATGGATCCTAGTATGGGACTATATGCTGATGATACAGATGAGTTAGACAAGAGAAGATATAGAGAATTGGCGGGAAAACTTCTCTATGTTGCTAACTTACCATCACTAGACCTGATATCTCCTTTGCAGTTAGTCGGATGAGTCAGTTCATGGAGCAACCCCGACAAGTACACATGGATTCTATATATATGATATTGAGGTGCCTAAAATCATCTCAAGGTGCAGTATTGCTATTCAAGAAAGGAGCAACTCTGACTATCTCAACATGTGCAGATGCAGACTATGCAGGATGTCCTAAGGACATGAAGTCCACTTCGAGCTTTGCTGTATTTATTGGTGGTTCTCTTGTCTCTTGGAAGAGCAAGAAGCAAGCTGTGGTTGTTAGGTCAAGTGCTGAATCCGAATATAGGGCTATGGCACAAGCGAGCACAAAGATGATGTGGGTTCGAGCAGTGTTAGCAGACTTACATATAGGTGTACATCTTCCTATGCAATTGCAATGTGATAACTAGGCCGCTCTATTTATTGCAAACAATCATGCATTTCATGAGAGAACTAAACATATTGAAGTGGACTGTAACTATACACGGGACATGATACAAAAAGGCTTTATTTCTACCTCTCATGTTAGTTCAGGAGATCAAACTGCAGATATCTTTACCAAGGCTTTATCAGAGCACCATTTCAGAAGCGTTCATCCAAGCTGAGCATGATTGACATCTATGCTCTATCTTGATTTCTTTATTTTCTTTTCTTATGTTTGTCTTATATAATTTACCCATAGGTCTCTCCTTTATATAAGAGAGCCTAGGGTTCCCGGGAATAAACAATTCTCATTATCTTTCCAACAAACATTAATACCGATATGTGTGATACACAGATCATCGATATGTGTGATCTAAGTGTAGATTTGTAAGTTATTTAACGTTATAAGAACTTAGATGAACTCCATTTCCAATATCTATAAGTCAACAATCAACATTAACATCGATATGTTCCATATGACCGACATGTGCATCTGGGGTATAAATGACTGACATGTGATATAAGCATGACATGCCATGTCGGTATCGGTATCGATATCGGTACCATGTCGATACGATATATCGTCAATATCGACGCCATATCGTCGATATTAAATCGATTTAGTGAAGAAAATGGACTTCCAAGGCCAAATACCGGCCATATCGGTGATATATCGGTCACATGTTGAACTGATATATCGTCGATATATCGCCAATATATTGTGATATGACCTTCCATGGATATGAGTCTGTTTGGTTGCTGGGTTGGGTTGAGTTGGGATACCCCTGTGAATAGTAAAATGTAAGGAGGGTTGGGAGGGTTGGAAGGAGGGGTACACCGGTGTACCCCAACCCAACCCTGCAACCAAACGAACCCTAAGTGTGCATTTGTAGGCTATTTGTTGTTTTAATATCTTGGATGATCTTAATTTCTTGAAAAACAACAAAATTTTTAAGTCATTTCCGACATTTCCACAGATATCGTCGATATATCCTTGATATATCATTTTCTAGACGGACTGATACAGTATCAATATCGATATTTCCTACCTTGTGCTTATACTTCTATCAGTTGTAGTGACACGGGATTGATCCCTCTATCAGCTTGATGTAAATAATGCTTTTATCTGTGGTGATCTATAGAAAGAGGTTTACATGCAACAGCCACCTGGGTTCGCTGTTGAGGGAGAGTGTAAGAAGATTTACAAGTTTCACAAGGTCTTCTATGACCGTATGCAGAGTCCAAGAACATGGTTCTAGAAGCTCTTAGATTTGATAGAGCAACAAGGGTTTGTGAGATTGACTGCCGACCATTCACTGTTTGTTCAGAGGACTAAGAGAAGTACAATTCCCATGCTTGTTTATGTTGATGATATCATTGTTACAGGGGATGACGAGCGGGGTGCCCACGCTGCTAAAGATTTTCTAGGTCATCAGTTTGTGAACAAGGACCTTGGTAGCCTACGATACTTCCTTGGACTAGGGTTTGCCAAGAACCAACGAGGTTTTGTGATGACCCGGAGGAAGTACATTACATTTGTTCTCTCCGAGACATGCATGACGGATTGTAGGCCTGCTACTACTCCTATGGACACGAGCATGAAGCTCTATGGTGATGACACTGAGGAGGTCGACAAGAGGACGTGCATGGACCTTGTTGGGAAGCTTCTTTATGTGACTATTACCATGCCGGATATATCCTTTGCAGTGAGCAAAGTGAGTCAGTTTATGGAACAACTTATACACATATGGATGCAATCCATATGATTATGAGGTATCTAAAGGCCTCACATGTCACTGATCTTCTATTTAGCAGATGTACATTCCTTGCAGTTACAACGTATGCAGGTGCAGACTATGTGAGTGTTCCAAGGACAAAAAGTCTACTTTTGGCTTTGCAATGTTCATAGGAAGTTCCTTGGTGTCATGGAAGAGCAAGAAACAGACTGTGGTTGCCAGATCTAGTGCATAATCAGATAACAGGGCCATGGCGCAAGCTAGTACATAGATGATGTGGGTCAGATATGTTCTTACTGACCTGACTGTTGAGGTGCCTCTTCCCATGCACCTCCAATGTGACAACCAGACTGCTCTCTTCATTGCAAACAACCCAGCCTTCCATGAGAGGACTAAGAACATCGAGGTGGACTGCTACTACACTCGTGACATGATACAGAAGGGTCTCATCTCCACTACTCATGTCAATTCTGGAGATCAGACACCAGATGTACTTACCAAGGTCCTAGCCAGAGCGCCTTATCAAAGATGCTACTCCAAGCCAAGCATGATAGATATTGACACTCCAGCTTGAGGGGAAGTGTTGAGATATTAGTTATCTTTCATATCATTTATGCATTATTTGTTTCCTTTGTCTTCTTTATATAATTTGCCTAATAAGTTACTCTCCTATATAAGAGAACCCTCGCGCTTCATGAATAAACAATTTCATTCTTTTCTCTTCATAGTATAGGGATAGGAAGTCCGATGGATAATACCACATAAGCTAAAAAATAAGACAGTTGTGTATTACGAGATTCAAGAGCATTATCAGCACAAAATATATTTGATAGAGAGCGAAAATATTTTTTATTTCAACCACAATAAACAATTTCATTCTTTTCTCTTCATAGCATAGGGACAGGAAGTCTGATGGATAATACCACATGAGCTAAAAAATAAGACAGTTGTGTATTACGGGATTCAAGAGCATTATCAGAACAAATATATGTGATAGAGATAGAGAAAATATTTTTTTATTTCAACCACAAAGTTTTGAATCAATGTACTAGCATCAACCTTATTTTCCAATAAAAACACCCAAGACAGTCCGGAAAAATCGACACAAACTAAATAGTATTGATGTCCTGATGATCAGGAACACGACTCGGCCCCCACATATCAAGATGAAATAACTCAAAAGACTCTGACTACTGCGATCTTGATGACTTGAAAAGCTGGACCGATGTTGGTTTCCAAGTTGACATGGTTCACATTGGAAACTAGACTTGGTAAAGATGCCGGGGATGAGGCAACCAATCTTTTGCAGCAGTAGATAATGAGATGTCACGTGTAGGGAGAAATCAATTCAATATAAAGAGAAGTGTCACCAACATAAGGAGATTGGGTCAGCTTGTGCATCCCTCTATGTTCCCGACCGCATCCAATCACCCTGCCCGTGAGTATATCCTTAAAAATAAGGAAATTAGGGTCAAATATAACATGCCAATGTAAATCTTTTGTAATATGTCTGATAGATAGTGAACTCATAGAGAAGGCGTGTGCATGAAGAACATTCTGTAGACGTGTGGAGGGAGTCAAATAAACCTCCTCCTCTCCGGTAATAGGGGAATATGTCTCATATGCAATGACCACTGATCTTCCTGGCTGTGCAGGACTATACGTACAAATTGTAAGCGATCTCTACATAGATGATGAGAAGTTCCAAAAGTCCATTATTTATTTTGAAGGATCTGGTCTAGAGCGACCAATAAATGCATGAGTAATACATGAAGTACTAGTAAAGATAGAATCAACAATATCTGATGGATTGGTACTAGAAGATTTGGCGACCGATGGCATGATCTCCATCATATAGGCAACGAAGTCATCGTAACGATGATCAATGAGATCAGGAGCAGTCTGAACTTGCTCAACAACACAGGCCGATGGTGCGAAGTCGTACTTGGAGTAGCACGTGTCCTTTGAGTGACCTATCGGTGACAATATATATAGGGTTGACGTGGACGTGGACCTCCTCTGCCATGTGTGCCTCATCCTTTGAATGGAGAAGAACCACCTCTACCATGAGAAGTTGCCATAGCCGACGATGTCTGAGAAGACGTAGCAGATGCGATACTCAATCTGCTCAGTCTATGGTACGCTTCCTTTATAAGTGATATGGTGGCATCTGTGAGAAGCTGAGAGCGAGTCGAGTTATATTCTGGTTAAGGGCAGCCGAAAATGCCCTGATCCTGATAGAATCTCTATAGGCCTTATGCTGCTCTAGTGAGCCTGTCAGAGGTATGTAGCTATGGAGTCACTCAAACATACCCCTCAGAGATGTAAATAGCGCGTGAAGAGGACGATCACCCTGTTTGATTGTGAAGATATCATGCTAGGTGATGCAGCGTGGAGCCGAAATGTAGGGCCGCATAATTATTTAATTTTAGGCGTTAATTTTATTTACGTTTATTTAAGTTGTCGTAATTTTAATTTAAAATAACGAGATCGCGTGTGATCTCCAAATTAGTAGTCAAATTCAAATTTGAATTTCAAAATTAGTCGGTTAATTAGTTAGAGTTGATTTAGGATAATTAGTTTTTTTTGCTATTTTTGTAATCCCATCCCTCCTATATAAAGGGATGAGAGTCCATTGTTTTAGTCAGTTCAGTGTTATGATAATTTGAGAATTATTCTCTATCCCGTCTCTCTCTTCTCCCCTACGCGATCTCCGCGCTTCTCTCCCTCCAAGCCCCGCGTTTCCGACGAGTTTTCTTCTTCTCAACCCCTCCATTATTCTTCCACCCATAATTCCACAAAAAAAATTATTCTTCGCCGTCAACGCAAAAATCCGATTTGCATCATTTGGTATCAGAGCATGGCCTACAGATCGTCCTCACGATCTGACGATCCGTCCAAACGTCTGCACCAATTTTTCCATGGGATGCCCGAGAACGCGGGTTCGAAATTATCAACCTCCAAGCATGCAGATCCAGCAATTCATCGGGAGATGAATTTTTAAAAGCAGAGGAGAGTTGATGCAGCGTGGAGCCGAAATGTAGGGCCGCATAATTATTTAATTTTAGGCGTTAATTTTATTTACGTTTATTTAAGTTGTCGCAATTTTAATTTAAAATAACGAGATCGCGTGTGATCTCCAAATTAGTAGTCAAATTCAAATTTGAATTTCAAAATTAGTCGGTTAATTAGTTAGAATCAATTTAGGATAATTAGTTTTTTTGCTATTTTTGTAATCTCATCCCTCCTATATAAAGGGATGAGAGTCCATTATTTTAGTCAGTTCAGTGTTATGATAATTTGAGAATTATTCTCTATCCCGTCTCTCTCTTCTCCCCTACGCGATCTTCGCGCTTCTCTCCCTCCAAGCCCCTCGTTTCCGACGAGTTTTCTTCTCAACCCCTCCATTATTCTTCCACCCATAATTCCACACAAAAAATTATTCTTCGCCGTCAACGCAAAAATCCGATTTGCATCAGACGACTAATCGGAATTAATCGGACTTTAATCGGCTTTGAATTTTATGATTATTTTAAATATAGAACTCGTTTTAAAACATATATTTACATAGATTTTGTACATTTTTATACTATCATAATAAAATAAAAAAGTAATTGAATTTAAATAAAACATTGAGTGTATTATAATAAGTTTGCTTATAAAAAAAGAAAAAAAGATGATCGACTAGTGTACCTAGTCAGAATTAGTCAGTACTCGGTCGGCCACCCCACTGACTAAACTAGTCGGACCTACTAGTCAGGCCAGTCGGGCGACTTTTACAACCTTGATCCACCCCATATGTCTGAGTAAATTCCCGTGCAACCAATCTGGCCTTGTAACAATCAAAGGTCACATCTGCATGGTGTTTCGCTAAAACACCCATCAGCTATTGACAATAGACGCCCCATTAGGAATGGGGACTAGGATCTAGGTACCACGCGACTGTAGTGCGGCCATTTTTTCTTCCATGGCTAGACGCCACTGACTGTCCTTCAATGCCTCCTGGTAATTCCGCAGTATTTCCACAGAAGATTGAGCAACAGCAAACCTCTTAAAATCCCCTGTCAAGCGATCAAAGGAGGCCTAGGAAGAAATAGGATATGAGACACAGGTACTCTTCTGCTTCCGAAGTACAACAGGTACATCAAGATCATTAGGAATTCCTTCAATCTCATGTACACTAGTCTCCTGCAAAGGTTCCTGCTGAAACACATCTCCAGACCCATCGTTAGAAACATTGTATTCAGAACAAACATGAGGCGTGTTGGATGGCGGGCGATAAACATGAGCAGGAGTAGGCTGACAACTATAGTATTGTGAAGGGTGGGATTGGGACAATAAGAGATAGCAGGGCTGGAGGAGGTGATGGTAATTGTGGTGGTGGTGGTGGTGGCGATGGAGGTGGTGATAGCCATGGTGAACTCATAGGTGGAGGTAGCATGTACACCTTATTATCTGAATCTGACGAAGTCAACCTGCCACATGTAGGGGAAAAATACATCACTGACTCAAAGAATGTGACATGCACTCACATAATATTTCAGATGTAATGGATCATAACATATGTATCCCTTCTGAGTCCTGGAATACCCAACAAAAATACATTTGATAGCTCTAGAAGCGAGCTTGTCAACACCTAGAGACAACTTATGGACAAAGGCAACATAACCAAAAACACGGTGAGTGAGCGAGAACACCTTATATGGAAATGCCAATGAGAAGGGAATTTTCTCGCCCAAAACAGATGAAGGCATGTGATTCACAAGATAACAAGTGATAAGAACGCATCACCCCAGAACGAATGTGGGGCACGACTCCGAATAAGAAGTTTGTGGGTAACATCAAGTAAATGGCGATGCTTTCTTTTTGCAAAGCCATTCTGCTAAGAAGTGTAGGCACATGAAGTTTGATGAATAATACCACGAGATGAAAAGAATTGTGAGAGTGCATGAGTACAGAATTCCAATGCATTATCAGTTCTCGCAATTTTGACAGAAGAAGAAAAAACATTCTGCACTTCATTGATAAATGTTGTAATTAAACTTCGAGGCTCAGATTTATGCTTCATCAAAAAGACCCATGACAGACGAGAAAAATTATCAACAACAACCGAATAAAACATGTGCTCCTAGTGATCAGGTACATGACTTGAACCCAAATGTCAATATGAAATAACTCAAAAGGGGAGCTACTGCCCCGACTCTGACAATTGGGAAAAAGCATGGCTTCAAAAAAAATTGGGAAAAAGCAGACCGATGATGCTTTCCCAACAAACATGCATCATATTCGTAGAAGCGAGGTAAGATCTGAGGGAGAACTTGATGCAGCTTCTGCAAAGGAAGGTGACCAAAGCACAGGTGCCACATAAAAGGAGAGACATGTCTTGTGGAATGGGAGGATATGTCAGCATATGGAGTTCGGACCAGTTGATAGAAGCCACCACGGTCACAGCTAATCACCATGTCCGTAAGAATGTCCTGAAATACAAGAGACGATGGGTCAAAAATAACTCTACAATGCAAATCCTTCGTAATCTGACTAATAGATAATAAATTCATAGAAAAATCAGGTGCATGCAACACATTCTACAGACGCATCGAAGGCATCAAACTAATCTCCCCATGTATTGTGATCGGGGAGTAAGCCTCATCAGTTATGACAACGGTTTTTCCTGTAGGAATATGTCTGTCAGCTGTAAGCTGATCTATGTCTCTACACAAGTGATGTATTTCCCAAGAGTCCATAATCCATTTTGTAATATCAGGTCCATGACAAGATGTAAAAGCATGAATGCTACCTGATGTACTTGCACCGGTAGAAGCACCAATATATGAATTGCTCCCTGGAACAGGTAAGGAAGCACTGGGACTAGCAAGAGGCATAATGTCTCTCAATCGAGAAATTAGGGCATCATATCTCTGATCCGAAGGAGCTGCAGGAGAGTCAACATGTTCCGCTACTCGAGCTGATGCCGAGAAGCCATGCTTGGAGTAGCATGTATCCTCTGTGTGACCAAGACGATGACAGTAAATGCAGGACTGACGAATACGACCTCCTCTACCACGATATCCGCGGTCATGGAACTGAGAAGAGCTCCATCTAGCGTGGGAGGCTGTCATCGCGGAAGATGACTAAGAAGAGGCAAGTGATGAGACAGTAATCCTGCTAAGTCCATAAAAAGCTTCCTCCATGGGAGGATTCGTAGCATCTGCCAGTATCTGTAAATGAGCAGCATCGTACTGTGGGTCAAGTGTTGTTAAGAATACACCAACCATGTTTACGTTTATGTAAGACTTATACTGCTCAAGGGTTGTTGCAAGTGGTATAAATCTATGGAGCTTCTCGAACATGCCCCTAAGAGAGGTATACATGGAGTGTAGAGGATAGTCATTCTGCTTGACCGTGAAGATATCATGTTGCAACTGAAGGATCTTGATCTCATTCCTTGCCTGAGAAGATGTAGCAGTAAGAATGTCCCACGGCGCTTTAGTAGTGGGCTAATGCAAAACATCATTGGCGATCTCAACTGTGAGAGTGTCAGACAACCATACACGAGCATAGGCATAGTCAGCCTCCCATGAGGCATTCACCCCGATCTTGTCACTCAGCTCCTCCTCGGTAAGAATGTGCTTCTTATCTATATACTACATTAGGCTCATGAACTACATGGCCCAAAGTTCATAATTCGTCTCGTCCATCTTGACTATCGGCGTTGGACCTCGAAAAGCTTCAGTGGCAGGGATCTCAACTTTACTTTTTGACATGTTGTTGGATCAAGAAACTGGGACTTGTATACCATAGAAGTCCGTCTAAATAGACATGGAGAGAAGTGGTTGCATATAGAGACTAAGTACAACCATTCCCGTCATCGTGTAATGTGCCTTAGACAACAAATGGATCATATTCAGATCTGAATCGCCCAAAAAAACTTCAAAAACAGATCATGAGTGATCACCAAATCATCCCTTTGAATCCCTAGGGAGCAGCGGGAGGCACCCAAGGATGTGGTGGTGCCGCCGAAGGCGGCGACTACAGACGGTGGTGGCTGCTGGAGACAGCAGCAGGGGCCGCAGGTGGTTGTAGTTGGTTGTGGCTGGCAACGACAGGGCCGCAGGTGGCTGCGGCAGGCGGCCAACATCGACGGAGGTAACCGAGAGAGAGAGGGAGAGGGAGAGGGAAAGGAGGGGCGACTAGGGTTTTGGAAGGTGATGTACTAGGACTCTGGTCTAGGATCGTCGCTCTGATACCATATTGGGAAAATAATGAGAATTGTTTATTCCTAGGAACCCTAGGCTCTCTTATATAGATGAGAGACCAATGGGTAATTACATAAAACAGACATAAGAAAAGAAAATAAAGAAACGGTACAGAAACATAAATATATCTCTACAATGTTGATTGGTGGTGATTAATATACAATGGAATTGGAAATTTGGAATCAAAGTAGCTAAGTTAACCACATTTAAAATACATGTTTTATTCATAGAAGATAGTGAATGGCATTGAGATGAGTCATTTGATTCAAAAAATGTACGTAATGCTTAATGAGATAATGTTTCTTTGGTATAAAGATTTATATATTCACAAAAATAAATGGAAAAAATGTAAATTAATGCAACATTGTAAAAGAGATTACCTAATCATGAGGGATTTAGAACTAAGAATTCCGTGGTGGATCTGAATCACCCCATGCCATGTTGTCTCTCATAGCGCATCGCAGACTCAATTAACTCGCAGTAGTTTTCCCATGTCATGTACAAGTACATGACGTATTCCATCATATATTGCATGTATTGATGATCATCGATGCCTATGAGTATTCCGAGACGAGGATAAGCAGCACTAGATCCGATATCACGAGGGGCATGACGAGGCTGCAAAGTGCTGGCATGAGATCCTTGGGATGACGACAACGGAGTAGGAGATCTCTGCAGAGGAGGAGGAAGCACAAGCGTCCACTTGGGGAAGAAATCATAACTGTCACCACCAAAGTAGTTGCTCTGGCTCTGCTCGAGTTGGCTACCTTGGTAGTTCTCACCGACTTATATCCTCCACACCCATTGTAGCCATATCATAGAGGTGTGTATGCCTGAGGAGGAGGAGGAGGAGGTCCATAAGGAGGAGTATGAAAGAACTCTAGGAAGACGTCCAATGATCTCTCATCGTGTGATGGTCCATATCAACCCAGGGTACTTGGTGTTCCTCCACGATATGGGATGTCAATGTCCATGCAACTCAAGGAACCTATAAATGATATCAAATCGTCCATGTAGTTGTTCGTAGGACGATGATCACGTCCATATGCTTCGTAACCATAGGTCCTGGACTCGGGCTTGGGACAAACTGTCCATGTATGTTTCCATGCCGCTCCATATATTCAGACCTTGTGTGGAACCCTTCCTCGAATCTTGTATCATGTGGTCTACGACCACCCCCCTACTGACCCAGACCTCCCTAAATATGTTTTCTCATCACCAGATCTACTACGACCACCAACAGCATCATCATTATCACTTCCATTGTCATCCTTGATTTGGATTTAGATTTGGATTTGGATTTGGATTTGGATTTTGCACCAGTGGAGAGAATGTCATCAATAACTGCATCAAGCTCCAACCCTCCAAGAGTGTCAGTGATTTGCACGGATCTGGCCATGTAGTCACCAACATCTGCTCCCATTTGTTGGCTTGTATTCTTATTCGCTCTGCCTCTTGGTTGATCAAGCACTAGAGAACCATTGGAATCCAACCACCTTGGAGAATATCTTCATCTGCATCGTTATCGTACATTTTAAAAAGGGTTTTTATCACTTGTGCCCCTCCGAGATATCGCAATTTCAGTTATGCCCCTATCTTTTTTGTTAATATCAGTTGTGCCCCCCATTTCTTGCTAATCTATCACTTGTGCCCCTAGGGTTAGTGATCGTCCATCCACAGTGCAAACGGATGTTAACTTTGAAGACATAAGCGGAATTAATTTAAAAGAATGGGTTCAATGTTCATTTTACACCCTCTTCCTCATCCTCTTCTTCCTCCTCTTCCCCCATCCTCTTCCTCCTCCTCCAACCTCCTCCTCCTCACTCTCCACCCGGAACTCCTCCCCCACCCCCGGCCTGCCCTCTTCCTCCGCCCCATCCTGCCCCCTCCTCCGCCCCAGCCTTCCCCCGCCCCGACCTCCCCCCGACCCTGCCCCGACCTCCCCCCCGCCCCCTGTTTCCCCTCCGCCCCGACCTCCCTGCCGCCCCGACCTCCCCCCACCCCCTGCCGCCCCTCCGCCCCATTCTGAGGCCTCCCCCTTCCACCCCCGTCGCCCCTCGCGCCCAGGCCGCCCCCTTACTGCTTGGGCCAAAGCTGACACCTGGAACCGCCAGATCCGAAAAAGCTGGCAGAGGAATGGTGCAGATCCGGAAAAGCTGGTAATATTTGGCGGTGCTTTGGCCTTGCCGGAGATCGTTGGTTTGATCCTGGTGTAGAATTAGGTTCCCACCTCATTGGGATGCTTGTGTTGTTTCTATAACCGTCAGGGAATGATGCTGGTTGGAATGCAATCTTCTACGCCCTTGGCAGGACCTGCCCCGTGCGGTTTAGGGTGCACCTTCGGTAGGGGATACTCTTCCTTGTTCTTCAGGGATGGTCTTGATCGTGTGATGATTGTGTTCTCTGACACCGATGCTATTATTTTGATGTGTGGGCATGTCTTCAAGATGGAAAATATCTTCCTTAAAGTAAAGATAGGACGAAGAGGCCATCCTATGCACCAAGATCATGTTTTGTTTTAGTGTGTTTTTTGCCTTCCAAGTTGGAATCATTTGTGGGAAATCTTTCGATTTTTCGCATGTTGAAATGTTTCTGGATGGCCTACGTGGTCTCATAACAGGATCTGCCTCAAGCTCATGGCTTATGATGGTTGATGTGGGATGTCTGTTTCACTATATTGTTGTTCTTAGCGTCATTGTCCTGAAATTGAATTAGGAATTGCCAGGGGCGGGGGGAGGGCGGGGAGGAGGGAGGCTGGGGCGGAGCTCGGGGCTGGGGCAGGGGGAGGTCGGGGCGGAGGGAGGCTGGGACGAAGCTCGGGGCAAGGGGCCGGGGGAGGAGTTCTGGGCGGAGAGGGAGGAGGAGGTTGAAGGAGGAAGAAGAGGAAGGGGGAAGAGGAAGAAGAAGGAGTCTGGACAATAATACCCCTCTTAACTGCACCAAGGTTTGAAAAAATCATGGTTAAGTCAACTCATTAACGGTCAATCTGACGGAAGGGCACAAGCGATTACGGAGAAAGAAGTGAGGGGCACAACTGATATTACCAAAAAGATAGGGGCATAACTGCAATTGTGATATCTCAGAGGGGCACAAGTGATAAAAACCCTTTTAAAATGTATGCAAGATTGATGGGGCATGTGTAGTCCTCTTTGTCATGTCCCTCCCTTGCATGTTCCATCTTTAGCCTCAAGTTGTAGTGCACAAAGACAAGATCATCGAGCTCATGTTCTCCCAACTTGTTCCATCTCTTCGAATGGATCAAGTTGAATGTGCTCCAGTTCCTCTCACAGCCACCAACAGATGCAGTTTGAGATAATACTTTCATTGCCACTTTCTGTCGGTTGGGAGCTTCCAGCCCGTACAATAATGACCATTCGGATGCGGAAAATCCAAAATGAGATAAATCAATAATAGTAATAAATCACAACACAATCAATGGACTTATTCGTCTTCGTCCTTGTTAGCCATGTGAGCCTGGGGCGAACCTTTTCTACAATAAAATGTTATTGTAATCTTTTATATGTATCAATAATGATTATTGGGTTATTTCACTCCTTATCTGAGAATGAATAAATGCACTATAAGGTCCCTCTGTATAATTAGGGTTATGTACTATAGTCATCTTAATGATCATACAGTTGTTGATTCAAATATTGATTCATAGAGGTTGGTGCTTGATGATATCTAAAGAGTAAGATTGATGGCTCATCAAGTATCGTCAAATGACTATTAGGAAAGGATCTCCAGTATGAGAAGATGACAATTCTTCTCTAAAGGATGATATGTAACCAAGGCAAAGGAAAACGGTATGTGCATGCGTTCGGACAAGCCACCAAATACTGAATAAGCAGTATGCGGGGGCATGTCGGGTATATGCGGTTCTATGCGATATTCTAATTTTTAATTTAAAAATAAATAAATATCTATGAATAACATTACTACTTAAATTATATTATTTAAGTTGAGTTAAAGAAGATCTAAGCAAAACAATTCATGTTAGATAGTTGAGTATATGTTTTTTATTGCCAAACATTTAATCACAAAAAAACATTTAGCCATAACAATTTCACGTATTAAATGATTCACAATAGCATAACTTCATTACACATGCATGCACTACATGAACAAAACCTCAATCGGCATTTATGAAAATATTTGACGATACATTACATATACTCATGAAAACAATATTTGAGATAAACATAAGGCATTACATATATAATGATATAATGCATTGCAATTGTATATAAATGTATGTCATATTCTTACAATTGAATGGAGGAAGTGACATATCTACGGAATTAAGCACATGAATGAGAGGATTAGAAAGTTGGAGATGCTGGAGCAGTATGTGTGGCATATGTCGGGCCTGTGCAGGCCGCAAATGCGGGGAGGGCGCATAATGCACCGTTTCATGAAATCGGTTCGGTCTACATGCCACACATGCATATGTGGCCGCATATGTGATCTGTGCAGCCGATTTCATGAACATTGTATCTAACCGACCTCTTGATGCAGGTCATCTACATAGGAATAGAGATTCGGAGGCGTTAGATAAGTCAGGTCAAGGAGTTGACTTAGCGAGATCGAGATTACCAAGACCTATGTCGTATACTGTCACGATATAAGCACGTATCCTCTGATCGAAGATACATATGTTATTATATGTCTAAGTATGTACATTTGGCAGACCGGTAAGTTGATGGCCTAAACAAGGTCTATACACCGACGAGTTGGTGTGCATACAAGGACATATGAGTAATACAATCTCTCAAAGGGATCATGCAGGTCCATTACTGAACCGAAAGACATGACCTCACTCGTGAGATATTGGGATAAATTTCCGTGCACGGTTATTTTGCTTTGGAAGCTTGACAGAATTTATAGGTATGATATATGCTTTTGGAAGTATATGATCGATACCAACTCCCGGTGATCAAATGAGAAATTTATAAAACCCTGAAGAAGACAGTTTAAATACGATCTAATACTTTAGGTTTAATCTAGGTCTTCCATTATGCAGGATGTACTGGTATTAGGAATACTTGAAGGTCATGTGATCATAAACGATTGTATAACCATAACACTTCCATTCCAAGGGAGTGATAAAAACAGGTTTAGATTTTAGTGACTCCTCTTAGTAGGTTAGTAATCCAATCTTAGTCTAAGTGTTGGACATTGATCTGAATGTGATTTGGATGCAATAAGAAGATTAGATTTATAGTTTGATTTAATCAAACATCTTTGAGAGGTCCCCAAGATCTGGATTTGAGATATAATGT
The DNA here is from genome assembly GCA_037367405.1 of Ottelia alismoides. NCBI lineage: Eukaryota > Viridiplantae > Streptophyta > Magnoliopsida > Alismatales > Hydrocharitaceae > Ottelia > Ottelia alismoides. Next base: position 530,985 of record JAZKJV010009585.1, on the reverse strand, counting down.
CAATCCAAGTCATTATACATGGAATGTACAATTGTCATGTCCTTATCTCCAAGTATCCGCGAAGAAAGCACATTGTTCTTAAAAGAGTTCAAGAATAATTCAATTGTTGATAATGTATCTGAACATTGGGAAATAGATAATTAAATATGATTTAATTATTATAAAATAATGTGAATATGATTCATAGTATTTGGACACATGAGAACAGTCATCTAAGATAATTAAATATGATTTAATTATCAAGGATTTTTAATGTGGATATCACCATCCATAATAATCATAAATATTATAAGGATAAATGGGTGAACCATAGACATGTGCAGAGAATGGCTGTAGCAGAAATGAAAATGCTAAGATGGATGTGTGGACATACACGTAAAGATCGGATTCGGAATGATGCAATCAGAAAGAAAGTTGGTGTAGCTCCGATCGAGGATAAGATGCGAGAAAACCGCTTAAGATGGTTTGGTCATTTGCAAAGAAGGTCAACTGATTCACCGGTTAGGAGATGCGAGTGTTGGGATGTTGAGCCGGCTAAGAGAGGGCTAGGGCGGCCCAAGAAGTGTTGGAACGAGACTATACGAAGGGATCTTAGTTTTTTGGATATAAATCCGAGATTGACCCAAGATAGATCTGAATGGAGGCGAAGAATCCATGTAGTCGACCCTACTTAATTGTGGGAAAAGGCTTTGTTGTTGTTATATTATAAGGATAAATGGGGTTGCCCCTGGGGGAGCTAACTTGGCTCCCCTCGTCAAATTTTTCGTATTTTTTTATTTTAAAAAAATCCGTATAAATTCACTTTGCATCCCTATATTATGTCATCTAAGTTTCGTGTGAAACAAAGACTCCTACAGCCTCCATCTAGATGGGGTCAATTTCAACAAATCTGTGACCGTTAAAAAATGTCGATCTAGATGGAGGTCGTAGGAATCTCTGTTTCGCACGAAACTTGAATGACATAACATATAGATATAGTGGTGAATTCCCACACATTTATTTTTCAAAAAAATAAAAAATGTGAAAAACGGGGTGAGAGGTGCCAAGTTAGCTCCCCTTTAAGAGGGCAGACCCATTTTACCCATATTATAAATATGATTAATAATATGTTGAAGAGATTTTATTGTGAATATTATTTACGAATTAAATGTTGATGTGAATTGGATTCACATAAAATAGGTAATTGTAAATGCAATTTATATTTTATATTTGATGTATGAATATGATTCATAATTGTTAATGCATGATTGAAATTATCACAAAATAATTTGAAATTGTTTTCATGAATAATTTGCAACAAAAGTTGTTGCACATGTGGAATATTTTAAGAGATGTGAGATCTCTCAATTAAGGTAGAAGAGAGCCACCTTCCTCTTTAAGAGGGTGGACAGCCATGGAGTCCTACTCCGTGTATGGTAGTCCATTCTATTAAGGAAAACAGGCTTGTCCTCTTTCCTTTATTTCTACATGAAATTGATTTGACTTAAATTAAATATGTTGAAGATTATTTGCAACATATTTAACTTGTTTTAAATTGATTATACGAAATCCTTTAGTCTCCAATGCATGTCTCCAAAGCTCAAGCTTCTTATTTACTCCATTTTTAGTCTCATCAATCAACACAATATCATCAGCAAATAACATACACCAAGGTATCGATGCCGGGGGGTTTCTCAGGGGGGGGGGTCAGAGGGGGGGCCCGTCTCGATTTTGCCCTCCCCGAGGATGAGCCCTGTGCATTGGACCGATGGTATCTCATCCTAAATGTGATTTGTCAACTCGTCCATAATCAAAGTAAAGGGAATTGGACTCAAAGTTTTGGTGAAGGAATTGAGGTGAAGATTGGTGATGATATTCAGAAGAAAGATTCTTTTAGATACCTGGGATCTATTTTGCAATATGATAGGGAAATTAATAGAGATGTTACTAATAGAATAAATGCAAGCTAGCTAAAGTGGAGAGGAGCCTCTGTTGTTCTCTATGATAAGAAAATTCCACTAAAAATCAAAGAAAAATTCTACAAAGCAACCGTGAGACCTGTTATGCTCTATGGATATGAATGTTGGCATGTTAACCACAGACATGTGTAGAGAATGGCAATAGCAGAAATGAAAATGCTAAGGTCGATGTGTAGACATACATGTAAAGATCGGATTCGGAATGATGAATCAGAATGAAAGTTGGTATAGCTCTGATCGAGGATAAGATGTGAGAAAACCGCTTAAGGTGGTTTGGCCATTTGCAAAGGAGGTCAGCCAATGCACCGGCTAGGAGATGCGAGATTTTGGATGTTGAACCGGCTACGAGAGGGCAAGGAAGGCCCAAAAAGTGTTGGAATGAGACTATACGAAGGGATCTTAGTTTTTTGGATCTAAGCCCGAGAATGACCCAAGATAGATATGAATGGAGGCAAGGAATCATGTAACCGATCCTACTTAATGTGGGAAAAGGCTTTATTGTTGGTGTTGTTGTTATATTTTTTTCCGTCATGAAACATGAAATTAACATTGCAATTAAGTAGAGAATTAAAGCAGCGAACCGCACGATTTTATTTCATGTGATTCTGACTCCGTTTGCCCTAGATATTTCATATTTAGTGGAGATGGATCGGAAGATGATTGAATCATCACAATTACTTTCTTAAAGTGTTTATCATTCAATGTAAACTAAGGAAATTATGAGTTTGCCCTGATTAGTTGATGCTTAATGTTTATTTTGGAAGTATTTGATTAAACATCAATCACCATTGACTGATTGTTTCATGACAAAATCCTACTTTAACCTACAATAGTTATAGGTCAACTTTTACATGCAAAGCTTGTTTGCTTGATATGATTAGAAATTTAGGATCTCAAAATTGTTTTAAGATGCCCAAGATTTCTGAGAGATTATTATATAGCATAATCCCGATCATCAAAAGAATGATCGATAAAACCACAAGTATATTGATCTAACGATTATTGTTCTCGAATCGTTATGGTGATGGTGTCTAGGCCGTGGATATGTTAATGGGTTACTTAAATGGTACCCTTCACAGCATTTGGAGTGGAAGCGTTTCCCGTTAGCATTATCTGACCAACCCGGCTTGGTCCATTTCGATGAAATGGTAATATGAATAAATCCAATTGTACTCTAATTACTAAAACTCAAGAATAATATGTACTTGTGAGACCTGCTATTATATGATAATATCAAGCAAATCCTAATTGTTTGTTGGTTGATTGATTGGATTGATAATTGATTTAATATGATTAAATTAGTTAGATCCAACAAAATACAAACTTTGTTATGAATAGAGATGTAATTCCCTTAAAGAATTAATTATGTGAATATGATTCATAATAAGTAATTAAAATTTGAATGAAATGTGGAGGATCATATAAATGACATCCATGGTCTCTCGTTAAGGTGGAGGGTTCATTCACCAAGGATTGTATGCGACACTTGTCCGAAGTGACAGCTTCTACATACAAGCGTGCATGGATCGGGCTCTTTGCTTCTTAAAAGAGTAAGGGCGTATGCGTATCACCCTAATATCGGTCCTCATATAATTGAGCAGTATTGGATTGTGCATAGCGAGTGCTACTCATTTTGACAATTTATTCAATTAACAACGGGTCAACATCACCTATGAGGTGGTGGGCTCAGGTGTTAAAGATCGAATTGGAAAATGCAAGTTAGACTTGCAAGGCGGAATGAGTTCCCACTTCTTTTTATCTAAGTTGCAAGTTCTCATATGATGGGAGAAACGAATGGTTTACATTAGACGTACCCAAGGGCTCTCTTATATAGGAGAAAAGCCCTTGGGTTAATTACATGATAAGTACTAGAGGAAATTGAAATTACATAAAAGAGATAAAGACTATATTTATCTTAACACTCCCCCTCAAGCTGGAGCATATATATCTATCATGCTCAGCTTGGAACAACATTTCTGAAATGGGCTTCGAGATAGAGCCTTGGTGAAGATATCTGTCGTCTGATCTCCTGTAGACACATGAAAGGCAGATATGAGTCTTTTCTGTATCAGGTCTCGAGTGTAATGGCAGTCCATCTCGAGTGTAAAAATTTGGGCACAGGTGGTGGTGGTGGCGACGGCGGTGGTGAAGCTGGAGGTAATGGTTGCTCAGGTTCAGATGCTGGAAGGGATGGAGGTGGAGGAACAACAATGTCATCCGCATTATTATTAGACAGCTTGTCACCTGTAGAAGAGAAGTACATGATGGACTCAAAGAAAGTAATATCAGCACTTACATAATATCGCCGAGACACCGGATCATAACGATACCTTTTTTGAGTACGAGAGTACCCAACACATTTGATAGCTCTTGGTGAGAGCTTATCACGACAAGGGGTAGAAATATGCACAAACGCCACAGACCCAAAGACTCGAGGTGTCATGGAGAATAGGTCCTTCTCGGAAACGCAATCAAGAAGGGAACCTTTTCTCCAAGAACGGTAGACGGCATACGATTCACTAGGTAGTACGCAGTAAGAACAGTATCCCCCCAAAAAGAATGAGGGGCACGACTATGGATCAGCAATGTTCGAGTGACATCAAGAAGGTGACGGTGTTTGCGTTCCGCCACACCATTCTGTTGCGAAGTGTAACTACACGAAGTTTGGTGAACAATGCCCTGTGAACTGAGAAAATCTGACAAATGTAATGTTGAAAACTCCAAAGCATTATCAGTGCGAATTACTTTGACATTGATAGAGAAGTTATTATGAACTTCAAGAATAAATTTTCGAATAATAGTACCAGCTTCAGACTTTTGTTTTAACAAAAACACCCATGATAGTCTAGAATAATCATCCACAGCAACCATATAATAGCGATGACCCTAAAGATCAGGGACACGACTTGGACCACAAATATCAAAGTGAAACAACTCAAAAGACCGACTACTATTACGACGACTCGGACGACCCGGAAACGAAGACCGATGGTGCTTCTCAAGTTGACAGGCTTCACAACCCAATGCAGTGTGGGTAGATATATGTGGTAAGACATGACACATCTTCTGTAGAGGAAGATGGCCAAATCGAAGATGCCAAAGAAATGGAGAAACAGATCCAGAGGGAATAGTAGCAAGTCCAGTGCATGGTGATATAGCAAGCTTATACAAGCCTCTCTGCTCACGGCCACTTCCAATCATCCTGCCAGTAAGTATGTCCTGAAACACGAAAGTAGAAGGGTCAAAGATGGCACGACAATGTAAATCTTTAGTAAGCTGGCTAACAGACAACAAGTTCATCTTAAAGTCAGGTGCATGTAAGACATTCAGAAGGCTCAAGGAGTGCGTTAGTGTAATCTCCCCCTGACCAACAATTGGGTAACCGAACCCCATTGGCAATGACTACAGACCGTCCTGGCGCAAGTGCTCTGCAGGTAGTAAATTGCATTCTGTCGCCACACATATGATGGGAAGCCCCGAAATCTATAATCCAATCAGTCAAGTCTGAGCAAGTAGTATTGGTGAGCGCATAGTGGATACCTGAAGAGCTAGATGCCGCTCTGGCAGGATCTGTAGCCTCCGTAGAAGCTGGAGAGGGAGCCGTAGGTGTAGCCACTATCTCATGGAGTCTGGAGACAAAGTCATCAAAGCGAGCATCCGGGAGAGGTACTGTTGCAGCCTCTGTCTGCTCCGCAACACGTGCAGTGACTGGATATCCATGCTTGTGAAAGCATGTTTCCTCCGAGTGGCCTGGACGGTGACAGTGAGTACAGGGACCACGATGTATGCCTCCTCTACCACGAGGTCCATGACCTCGAAAGTGTGACAATCCTCCTCGACCACGGGTGGCAGCCATAGCTTAAGGAGTAGGCTATGCTGTAGACGCTGATGCACTAGTAATCCTACTCAATCTCTTATACACCTTCTCCATAGGTGGAATAGTCTCGCCAGTCAGAAGTTGAGTGCGGGTTGCATCGTATTCAGGATCTAGGGAGGACAGAAATACCCCTGTCATCGTGGCATTTCGATATGACTGTTGTTGTTCCGTACTGGTTGTGATCGGCATGAAGCTATGCAATCTCTCGAACATACCCCGCAGATGAGAAAAATGTGCATGGAGTGGTTTTCCATTCTGTTTAGTGGAAAAGATGTCGAATTGTAAATGAAGGATTTCGCTCTCATTCTTCGACTATCCATATGTAGCTGCCCGTATGTCCCACATAGTCTTTGTTGTGGGTTGATTCACAATGTCATTAGCAATCGTTGTTGTCAGCGTCCCAGAAAGCCATATACGAGCATACGCATCGTCTTGCTTCCACGTCGCATTCGCTCCAGTCTTATCTTCCGGCTCGGGTTCTGTCAGTATGTGCTCCTTATTGTGGCACTGCATCAGGGTTCGAAACTGCATGGACCATAGTTCATAGTTGGTCCTGTCCATCTTTACTATAGGGGTCGGGCCTTTGAAGGCACCCGAAGATGTAAAGACGTCACCTTTGTTCTCTGACATGATTGAAGAAGAGCCGCTGACCGACGGAGGTAAACAACTGGTCGGTCTACAGTATCATATGAGGAATAGGTTGTATGTGTAGACTCATACAACCATCCCTAATCTCCGTTGAAGCGCGTAAGCTATCAACCAATCTTCACCGCGGAATCCCTGGCCATTTGAATCCGCTGGAGACTCTTGGCAGCAGTACGCACGCGGGATGGTGCTGCAACAGCCGCCGGGGATGCCTGCTAAGACGCCGCAGGGACTGCGAAGAGGCAAAGTGGCTCTGTCATGGCATTAAGGCGCCACAGGAGAGGCAGCCGAGCGCCGTTGGGACACGGCGTTACGACGTTAGGGCGCCGCAGGGGACAGGCGGTGGGGCAGGCGTGCTCGTGCCAAACAAGCGACGCTGGGGATAGGCGATGGCGACGCCTTGGACCGCTCAGGGCTTCGGGGATAGGCGCTGGCGGCGCCTGCTTCGCGGGGGGTGACACGCGGGTGGCGTCGGCGATGCGCCTGGGGGGGGCGCAGGCGGCGCTTGGGAGCTGCTGGCGAAGCGTCGAGAGAGGGGGGGCAGCGGGTGGGTAGGCTAGGGTTAGGGTTTGGGTGGGATACGGGGACCCCGGTCTAGGACCGTTGTTCTGATACCATGATGGGAGAAACGAATGGCTTACATTAGACGTACCCGAGGGATCTCTTATATAGGAGAAAAGCCCTCGGGTTAATTACATGATAAGTACTAGAGGAAACTGAAATTACATAAAAGAGATAAAGACTATATTTATCTTAACATCATATAATTGGGATGTAACAAAGGTAAAAAGGAGATCCCAGATCTTGCTATAAATATAGCGGTAAGTATATCTCTTGCTTTGAAAGTTTAATAAGGGAATGGACCTGAAAGGCGAGACAAAGGCGAGACAAATATGATTAAAAATCCTTAATCAAACAATTTTAATTTGAATATATAATTAGTTACATGTTCTAATATAGTGCATTCTGAATCTCATATAAAATCCATGAACCCGCTCAGCAGACTTCTGGAGGTCAACCAATTGACCAGACTACAGATTTGATCTGTAATTTGGAGTTTGTTCTCTCTGAGTAGTACATTGGTTATGTGTTTACTGAGAATAAGCACACAACCCCTATGTCAATGGAAGAATTAAAAATTAATGAAAATTTTAATAAGGACTACTCGATGGTTCGATGTTATATTTTGAGGTCTCTATTTAATGTACTTCGGAAGCAACATATGGGCATAGAGAATGCCCATGACATAATGTTGAATCTAAAAGAAATGTTCAGTGATGTGAACTGCATAGAGCGCAATCGGAAGCGTTGGTTTCGGAAGAGTCTGGCCCAACAGGTGAAGAAGAATCAAAGTGTTGACTCATCCTCTCAAGCTTCCACACATCTAACATCCAATAAAACGGATGTTTGTCAACACTGCAAAGTCTAGGGTAATGGAAAAGAGATTGTTCAAATTATCTGAAACTCTTAGAGAAGGGTAAAGATAATGCCCTGGCACATATAAAATCGACTTTCATCGTTGAAACCAAATTTCTCACATGACAAAAAGGTAGTTGGATGATTGATTATGGTGCTTCTATTCATGTATGCAATTTGTTAGATCTGTTCCATGAAACTAGAAATCTTGATAGAGGGGAGATAGTCATCCAGATGGGATCTGATGCAACTGTTGTAACAATCATCATCGGGACCTTCAGATTATCATTATCTAGTGGGAGAGTCCTACTACTTAAATAGTGTCTTTATGTACGAAATGCTAGAATATATATGTATCTAAGATAGTTAGAAATAGATATTCGTTCTTATTCTATAATAAATTTGTCATAAATCTTTATAATAAATATATTAAGGATGGTATTCTAACTTCTGGTGAACTCTATGAATTGTGCATCGATGAATGTGTCATGAGTATAACACCCACTGATAAAAACCCTAAAAGAACAAGAGAGAACGAAAAGCATTCGAACATGATTTGGCATCAAAGGCTTGGTCATTTATCTATTGATAGGATCAATAAATTGATAAAGGATGGACCCTTAGATTTTCTACAAGTCCAAACTTTACATATATGTAAACATTGCATTCGATGTAAAATGACCAAAACACCCGTTTGTAACAAGGTTACACGATACGAGAGTATTCTTGACCTAATGCATATCGATGTATGCGGTCCCTTCAGTACCGTGACTTGAAATGGACATCGATATTATTTGATATTTATTGATGATCATTCGCGAAACGGGTTTATCTTCATATTACGTCATAAGTCCGGAACCTTTAAAAGTTCAAAGAATTCATGGCTTTGATGAGAATCAAACTGATAGGAAGATTAAACGGATTCGATCTAACCAAGGTGGTGAGTACCTCTCAGATGAATTTAAGGAATGCCTCAAAGAGAGGAATTGTATCGAATCTCACTCCTTGAATTCCCCAACTAAATGGTGTTGTTAAAAGATGCGAGAAGACCATTATGGATATGGTACGTACAATGATGTGTAAAGCACATTTACCTCTTAATTTCGGGGGATATGCCGTAGAGACTACAATATATAACTTAACAAGATTCCTAGCAAATCTGTACCCAAAACCCCTCATGAGCTTTGATTTGGAACCAAGCCCAGTGTTAGACACTTGAGGATTTGGGGTTACTTGGTCCATGCGAAGAACGTGCAGGCAAGTAAGCTGGAATCTCATACTCGAGAGTGCTACTTCATTGGGTATGTAAAGGATGGTATTGGATACCAACTTTACGACCATGAGACTCAAAATGTTTTCATCTCTAGAGATGTAAAATTTCTATAACATGACTTCCTTAAGAGTCAAGATAAAAATGAAGTAAGGGAACTCATTAAATCCCCTAAGGATATTGAGCTTGCTGAACCAGAAATTGAAGATGTAAATGAAGATGAAACACTCGTATCTCTTCGAAGGAGTTCAAGGGTGATTATACCATCTGAAAGGTACATATTCCATGTGTTAGGTGAAACTGACAATGATCCAACTTCATTTGATGAAGCACTCGCGGATCATGACATGAATAGATGGATGCTAACAATGAAGCCGGTAATATACTTCATGTACAAGAACGGTGTATGGACCCTAGAGGATCCACCTAGAGGAGTAAAACCCATTAGGTGTAAATAGATCTTCAAGAGAAAGAGGGGACATGATGGAAAGGTAGAGAACTTCAAGGCACAACTCATAGCCAAGGACTACACATAAAGAGAAGGCATCGACTACGATGAGACATTCTCTCATGTGGCTATGCTTAAATCCATCAGGGCACTGCTAGCCATAACCGTATATATTGACTATGATATCTGGCAGATAGATGTCAAGACGACATTCCTCAATAGATACTTCGAGGAGGATATTTATATATGGAGCAACCACAAGGCTTCATAACCAAGAAAGACAAAGTATGCAAGTTGAAGAAATCCATCTATGGGCTCAAGCAAGCTTCTCGTAGCTGGAACATCAGATTTGATGAAACCATAAAGAGTTAAGATTTCGTTCAGAATCCTCATGAAGCATGTATGTACAAGAAGCTTAGTGGGAGTACCACTGTGTTCATAGTACTTTATATAGATGATATTCTTATCATTGGGAATGATATAGGCATGATGGCTAATGTTAAGATTTGATTGTCTCATACCTTCGAGATGAAAGACCTTGGAGAAGCCTCTTACATCTTGAGTCTGAAGCTGTTCATAAAATAGAGAAAAGAGGATTTTGAGATCGTCACAACATGGGTACATTAAAAAGATCTTGGAACATTTTCATATGGAGAATTCCAAGAAAGGCTTCCTTCCCTTAAGATATGGTATACACCTATCTAAAAGGATGGCTCCTCAAAGTGTTGAGGATAAGAAAGCCATGGACGGATGCCCTTACGCATCAACTGTTGGAAGCCTAATGTATGGCATGATGTGCACAAGGCCAAATACCTGTCATGCAGTGGGAGTGGTAAGCCGTCACTAATCATGTTATAGAGAAAAACACTGGAATGCAGTGAAGAACATCTTTTAGTATCTAAGATGGACTCAAGATTACATCTTAGTCTATGGAGATAGAGATCTCCGAGTCTTTGGATATACAGATTTAGAATTGCAATTTGATGACTGCAAGTCAACTTCAAAATTTGTATACTTGTTGAATAGAGGTTTTGTGAGTTGGAGAAGCAAGAAGTAGGACACTACGGTCGATTCAACTACAGAAGTCGAATACCTAACCGCATCGGATGCTGCTAAAGAGGCAGTGTGGTTAGTAAGTTCATCCGAGAACATGGCTTAATTTCCTCTGATAATATCATTCCGTTGCTCTGCAATAGCACAGGAGTCATAGCTTGGGTGAAGGAACTCAGATGGCATCAAAGGAGCAAACACGTGGAAAAGAAATACCACATCATTCGGAAGATTCTAAAGCATAGTGATATCATCATCACCAAGGTGGCTCTGCCGACAACCCCTTACCTAACCTTTACCCAGAAGGTTTTCGACCAGCATGTTATGAGCATGGGTTTAAATATTGTACCTGAGCGGTTCTGAGTGCTAGTGGGAGATTGTTTCATATGAACCTGGGGCGAACCATTTCTATAATAAAATATTATTGTAATCTTATATATATATATATCAATAAAGGTTATTGGTTTATTCCACTCCTTATTTGAGATTCAATGAACGAATGCACTACAAGGTCCTTTTGTACAATTAAAGTTATGTACCATAGCCATCTTAATGATCATACAGTTGTTGATTCAAATGTTGAATCATAGGGCTAGTGCTTGATGATATTTAAAGAGTTAGATTGAGGGCTCATCAAGTACCGTCAAATAATTATTAGGAAAGGATCTCTAGCCGGAGAAGAAGATAGTGATTCTTCTCTAAAGGTTGATATTTAGCCGATAGCTTGATGCAGGTCCTTTGCATAGGAATAGAGATTCGGAGGTATTAGATAAGTCAGGTCAAAGAATTGACTTAGCGAGATTGAGATAACCAAGACATATGTCGTATATTGTCACGATATAGGCATTCATCCTCTGACTGGAGACAGATGTGTTACTATATATCTGAGTATGTACACTTGGCATATCGATAGGGTGATGACCTAGACAAGGTTTGTATACCGGCGAGCTGGTGTGCACACAAGGGCATACGAATAATACATCTCTCAAATGGATCATACAGGTTCATTATTGAACTAGAAGACATGAGTTCACTCATGAGATATTGGGATAAATTTCCATGCACGGTCTTCTCGCTTTGGAAGCTTGACAGAATTTATAGGTATGCTTTATATATATGGTTCATACCAACTCCCAATGATCAAATGAAAAACCTAATGATAAAACCCTTAAGAAGAGAGTTCTAATATGATCTAAAACTTCGAGTTTAGTCTAGGTCTTCCAATATGAAGGATGTACAGGTATTAAATACTCGAAGGTGATGCGATCGTAAACGATTGTATAACCATGATACTTCCATTCCGATGGAGTGATGAAAAAGGTTTAGATTTTAATGACTCCTCTCAATAGATTAGTAGTCCAATCTTAGTCCAAGTGGTGGACATTGATCTAAATGTGATTCAGATGCAATGAGAAGATTAGATTTACGGTTTGATTTAATCAAAAAATCTTTGAGAGGTTTTGGAGATCTGTATTTGAGATATGATTTCAATCCAAGTCGTTATACATGGAATGTACAATCGTTACGTCCTTATGTCCAAGTATCCGTGGAGAAACCACATTGTTCTTGAAAGAGTTTAAAAATAATTCAATTGTTGATAATGTACCTGAGCATTGGAAAATGGATAATTAAATATGATTTAATTATCATAAAATAATGTGAATATGATTCATATTATGTGGACACGTGAGAATAGTCATCTAAGATAATTAAATATGATTTAATTATCAAGGATATGACTAATGTGGATATCACTATCTGTAACAATCATAAATATTATAAATATGATTTATAATATGTTGGAGAGATTTTACTGTGAATAGTATTTACGAATTAAATATTGATGTGAATTGGATTCACATTAAACAATAAATTGTAGATGTAATTTACATTTTATGTTGGATGTATGAATATGATTCATAATTGTTAATGGCATAATTGAAATTATCACAAAATAATTTGGAATTATTTTGGTAAATAATTTTGCAACAAAAGTTGTACATGTGGAATATTTGAAGTGATATGAGATCTATCAATTAAGGAAGAAGAGAGCCACATTCCTCTTTAAGAGGGTGGACGATCATAGAGTCCTACTTCTTGTATGGTTGTCCACTCTATTAAGGGAAAGAGGCGTGTCCCCTTTCCTTTATTTCACATGAATTGATTTGAATTAAATTAAATATGTTGAAGATTATTTGCAACATATTAAATTTATTTTAAATTGATTATTTGATGTTATAAATTTATGCAACAAAATCATGGTCATTGATTGAAAGCACAAAATGATCTATGCCATTTTTAGGCAAGAAAAGAGGCGGAATCACGCTACGGTGATCACCCTAATGTATTAAAGAGCGAGAGGATTACATAGAGACTTACAATGACCATGACTCTGCTAGAAATCTGGAGTGAATTTATATTTTCTTCGTAAAAACGCTCAGAAGAGAACAGACGGTCATTTATGACCAGCCAAATAGCCCACACCCACAGCAGCGCCATTGGGCGAACCAAACCCAGGCAAGGCCAGTTCTTCGCAGCGACCAACGACTCCCAAATGAGATCCAGCTCCTGAGTATTCAGCAAATTCAAATTTACCTCCAACCAGATGGGCTCAATCAAGGAATACTTGAAGAAAATATGGTTCACCATCTCGATACAAGTCTCGCACAAAGGGCGGCAGTTGAAGATGCCAGTGCAGCGGTCCCTAGTCAGAATGTGTCTTCTTCTCAGTAACCACAAGAAAAAACCAATCCTACTAGGCAAGGTCGCGCAGCTCCCAAATCAAGTTACAGTCACGAGTCAGCGAATCTGTGCGAGCAGGTGGGGGCCTGGAGATAGCCCTGTAGACCCTCCTAACACTGAAGCACATGGATTGAGATCCATGGACATTCAATATGTTATAAAAGAAAGGCTAGACCTAGCTCTTTCTTTACAACAACAATTGCAAGAGCAATAACTCTCTCTATTCTCATACGCACCCCCTCTCTCTCTCTCAATATTGTGGTCGTCCATCATGATCTAGAGAGCCTCACCGTCGTTGCGACGCCGTTGTGTTGTCGGATCGACTGCTCATGGATCTTCGCCTTCTTCGGTGCATCCTATTCGTGAGGAAAGCCATCGATTTCGTGAGATGAAATCAAGAGACTTCGCGCTCAGATTTTCAACTCGGATTGTGGGAAGCACGTACCTCATCCACGCACCCGTAGGCATGGAAGGTCGTATCGACGATATATCGGCGATATATCGTCGATATATCAGTTTCAACAAACCTCCCATCTCGATATCCCATTGTATATCTAGTTCCCCTGTGTCAGCGATATATCGCCGATATATAGCCGACATAGTGAAGATTCCTTGCTTAATATCTAAGGTTTCGGTCCCCATTTCGCTTATAAATGATGCATATCGCCCTCATGTCAAGCATCTCGACCGTGCAGCCTGCAGGAGCTCCCAATTTCCTTCTTCCTTTGCATTTTGAGGTGAGATCTTCTCTTATTTGATGTATAAAATTAGAAATTAGTTAGGGCTTTTGTTCATGGTGGTTATTTGATGCATAATCTCCTTTCTATGTAAAATTTGGAATAAATCACTTAATCTTCCATTGCTTTTGTTCATGTAATTTAGGGCTTTTGATTTTTGTGTAGTTATTAAGTGATGTTATGGATGAATGGAGTTGGATCTCATATTTTAGACTTAGAAAACATGACTTCATGATGATTTTTGTTAACAAAAGGTGGGTAATTAATTAAATCTGAAAATAAAAAAATAGATCTACAATTTAATGAGATTTTTGTTCATGTAATTTGGGGCTTTTGATTTTTGTTGAGTTGTTAAGTGATGTTATGGATTAATGGAGTTGGATCTCATGTTTTAGACTTAGGAAACATGATTACATGGTGATTTTCGTTGACAAAAGGTTTGTAATTAATTAAATCCGAAAATAAAAAAATAGATCTACAATTTAATGAGATTTTTGTTCATATAATTTGGGGCTTTTGATTTTTGTTGCGTTATTAAGTGATGTTGTGGATGAATGGAGCTGGATCTCGTGTTTTAGACTTAGGAAACATGATTGCATGGTGATTTTCGTTAACAAAAGGTTTGTAATTAATTAAATCCGGAAAAAAATAGATCTACAATTTAATGAGATTTTTGTTCATATAATTTGGGGCTTTTGATTTTTGTTGAGTAATTAGGTGATGTTATGGATGAAAGGAGTTGGATCTCATATTTTAGACTGGGAACATGATTTCATGGTGATTTTTGTTAACAAAATGTGTGTAATTAATTAAATCCAAAAATAAAAAAATAGATCTACAATTTTATGAGATTTTTGTTCATGTAATTTGGGGCTTTTGATTTTGTGGAGTTATTAACTGATGTTATGGATGAATGGAGTTGGATCTCATGTTTTAGACTTAGGAAACATGATTTCATGGTGATTTTTTGTTAACAAAAGGTTTGTAATTAATTAAATCCGAAAATAAAAAATAGATCTACAATTTAATGAGAATTTCGTTCATGTAATTTGGGGCTTTTGATTTTTGTTGAGTTATTAAGTGATGTTATGGATGGAATTGGATCTCATGTTTTAGACTTAGGAAACATGATTTTATGGTGATTTTTGTTAACAAAAGGTGTGTAATTAATTAAATCCGAAAAATAAAAAAATAGATCTACAATTTAATGAGATTTTGTTCATATAATTTGGGGTTTTTGATTATAGTGTATTTTTTTCAGATTTCATCTGTATACAACAAATCAAGATCATGGCACACTCTGGTTCAGACTCTGGTGGTTCTTGTGGATAGTTGGACTTGGACGGTGGATAGATTGGTTGGAGGTATGCCACCGCTCCAGATGGCAACAAAGCGAAATCACAGTGCAATTTCTGCGGGAAGAGGTTGGGAGGAGGAGGAATTACTAGACTGAAGCACCATCTTGTTGGCAATAATAAAAATGTTGCCAATTACACTCGTTGTCCAAAAGACGTGAGAGACTTGGTGAAGGCCAGCATGGAGGGGAAAAAGGAGAAGGATGTGGAGAGGTCCAGACGGAATGAACAGTTCAAAGATTTCATGTTTGAGAAGGAGTTCAATATCCTCTCATATTCAGACGATGACGACTTTGTCTACCCCGACGATATTCAGACCGCAGCAGAGATGAGGGTATACAGGAGGGCGACAAAAGAGTCTATGATGAGCGAGTTTGAGAGGAGAGAACTCGGTGGTGCACGTGACGGCTTCCCTGATACCGGTGGCAATGGGAGTGGTTCTGGAGGTGCACCAGTATCACCACCCGCTAAGTCACCACCCACTAAGAAACACAAGGGGAAGGGACCGGAACCATTCTTGACGAGGAGTGGGCCCATGCAGTACAAGACTACAAGCCAAGCAATGATCCGAGGCAAAAGACGGTAAATGGGGTGTTCACCGATGCTCGGGAGAGAGTGGGCAAGGCCATCGGCAAGCTCTTCTTTGGGGAGAGCATCCCAGCCTATGTTGCTAGTGGACCTTTTCTGCAGCACGCCATTGATGAGATCGCCGCAGCGGAACGGGAGTGAAAGCCCCCACTGCCAAGGAGCTGATGAACAAGTGTCTTGGGCAAGAGAAAGAGGAGATGAACGAGTACATCTCCGAGCTAAGGATGAGATGGCCAGAGTACGACGTGATGCCGATATGTGATGGTTAGACAAGCTATACAAGGAAATAGATCATCAGCTTCCTCGTTTACTGCGACGGTAAGATCATTTTTCTTAAATCCGTCGATGCATCTGAACAGGTGAAGGACTACAAGAACCTGCTGAAGTTGACGAAGGACGTTGGGAAAGAGAACATTGTACAGATTGTCACGGACAATGGCAACAACTTCAAGAAAGCAGGTAAAACGATAATGAAGACAAGCAACTACGGCATTTTTTGGACATTGTGTGCTACGCATTGCATAGATCTAATTCTAAAGGACTTCGGCAAGAGGAAGCTCGTCGCAAAAGTGATGGAGCAACCACGGACAATCACGACTTTCATTTACAACCATTCAAAAGTGTTGGCTTTGATGAGGCGGGCGTGCAATGGTGAGCATGTGAGGCCTGGCATCACACGCTTCGCAACCAATTTTATAGCATTGCAAAGCCTTAAACAACACAAGACAGGGTTGAAGACCATGTGTTGCCAAGGTGAATGGTTCGAGAACCCAGAAGCTCGGACCGAAGGAGGACGGAGGGTGGAGACAATCATCAATGATCTCCACTTCTAGGATGACGTGGAAGGATCATGTAGATAATGGAACCGGTTGCTTCTGCATTACGTATCATAGATGGGGACAAGAAGCCAACTATGGGAGTGATGTACGAGGTAATGCGCTGCATGAGGGAGAATGTTAGAGAAGCAGTTGGGAGAGGATTTAAAGCATGCTTGGACATCATAGATGAACGATGGTCCAAGATGCTCTCACATCCTCTTTACAAGGCCGGTATGTATTATCTAATAAATCTTTTTTATCCTTTTTGGTAAGCATTTTATAACGATTAAAATTTGAGAATTGTTCATCTCCAACGTATTACTTGAATCCAAAGTACTAATACAAGAACAGTCTTGGTACAAATGTTGACCTTCTAGGCGTTGTACAAGTTGTGGTGGAGAAGCTCGTTAAGGACGAGAAGGCACAAACCTCATGCATGAATGAGGTAATTTTGATTGTATAATGTACAGTCTATAGTCGCTTAGAGTGAGTTTAAAATAACTTTGAGGCACAAACCTTTTTATGACTTAAAGTTTTAAATAATGTGCAGATCAAATACTTTAGGGATGCCTTGGGTTCTTTCGGTAGAATTACCGCAGTTAATGGATGAGGCAGTACTCTTCCTGGTAAGGACTAAAACGAAAAAGTCTATTGATTGTGATGTATAACAATTTTACTATTATTGATTTATCTCTTTTGGATTTTCCGCAGCCGAATGGTGGTTATTGTATGGGATGCTCCCAACCTACGGAAAGTGACGATGAAAGTATTGTCTCAAACCGCATCTGTCGGTGGTTGTGAGAGAAACTGGAGCACATTCAACTTGATCCATTCGAAGAGATGGAACAAGTTGGGAAAACATAGGTTCCACGATCTTGTTTTTGTGCATTACAACTTGAGGTTGAAGATGAAACATGCAAGGGAGGGGCATGACAAAGAGGACGACACAGACCCCATCGATCTTGCATATATTTTCAAGATGCACGACGACGATGCAGATGAAGATGTTCTGCGGAGGTGGTTGGATACCAACGGTACTCCACTGCTCGATCAATCGGGAAGCATGCCGAATCTGAATATAAGCCAACAAATGGGAGCAGATGGTGACTACATGGCCAGATCTGGGTGAATCACAGACCCTCTTGGAGGGGTGGAGCTTGATGCGATTGTGGACAACATTCTCTCCACTGGGTTGAAATCCAAATCCAAATCAAAAGATGACAGTGGGAGCGATGATGTTATGATGATGTTGGTGGTCGTGGTGGATCAGGCGATGGGGAGACATATTCAGCGGGGTCAGGGTCAACAGGGGGTGGTCATGGACCACATGATGATACAAGATTCGAGTCATGACGAGAATACATGGAGCGGCGTGGAAACATACATGGGCAGTTTGTCCCAAGTCCGAGTCCAGGACCTATGGATTATGATGCATATGGACGACGTGGCCATCGTCCTATAGATAGCTACATTGACGATTTGATATCATCTGTAGGTTCGTTGAGTTGCATGGACATTGACAGCCCATACCGTGGAGGAACACCAAGTCGCCTAGGAGGATATGGATCCTCACAAGATGAGAGATCATTTGGCGTCTTCCCTGAATAGTTTCCTGCTCCTCCACCTGGACCTCCTCCTCCTCCTCCTCAGGTGTATACTCCTCCATCATATGGATGTGGTTGCAACAGTGGGTATGGAGGATATAATAACTACATCGGTGAGAACTACCAAGGTAGCCAACCCGAGCAGAACCAGGGCAGCTTCTTTGGTGGTGACAGTTTTAGTTTCTTCCCTGAGTACTACGCTCCTCCTCCAGGTCATCCTCCTCCGTAGAGATATTCTCCTACTCCGTCATCATCATCCCGAGGATCTCAAGCTAGTACTTCGCAGCCTCGTCGTGTACCTCGTGATACCGGATCTAGCGATGCTTATCCTCGACTCAAGATACTCATAGGGAGTGATGACCATCAATACAGGCAGTATGTCATGGATTATAAGGTCATGTACTCGTACATGACATGGGAAAACTATTGCGAGTTCATTGAGTCCGCAATCCGCTATGAGAGACAACAGGGCAGGGGAGTCGATTTAGATCTACCGCGAAATTCTTGGTTTTAGGTCATCTCTTTACAATATTACATTGATTTGGATATTTTCATTTTTTTGTAAAAAAATAATTTCAAAGATGATCGATATGTGTGATCTAAAAGAGTAAGAGTACATTTGTAAGTTATTTTGTGATTAAAGAAATAGGATGAACTCCATTTTCAATATATATAGTAGGTCAGCAACTAACAACATCAGCGATATGTTCGATATGACAATATGTGCAATATAAAGATCATAGTCCTCATAAATGATATATATGTGTTATTTAAGTGTATATTTGTAGTATTTGATGTTATAACAACTTGAATGAAATCCATTTCCAATATTTATAAGTCAAGAATCAACATTAACATCGATATGTTTGATATGACCGATATGTGTGATACCGATATGTGCGTTATGTGGTGTATAAATGACCGGTATGTGTGATATAAGTGTGTATTTGTAGGTTATTTGTTGTTTTAATATCTTAGATGGTCTTAATTTCTGAAAAATGGTAAAAAATTGGCTTTTTGAGCCATTTTCGACATTTCCACCGATAACGTCGATATATCAGCGATATGTCCCGATATTTCCTTTTCCCGACGGACCGAAACGATATCGATGTCAATATGTCCTTCCTTACCCGTAGGTGCATCCTTCGTCGGATATACTTGAGACAGGAGGTTTATTCGCTTAGAGATATATCCAATCGCGAACACGCTTCAAGAGGTAATCCTATTACTCGTTTGTGATCTTGATAAAATGATATGAGAATGGTTCTCATATCATGTGGTTTCATCTTTATGAAAAAATTAATTTCCGTTGCCCCGACCTACTAGTATGACTAGTCGATGTTGATCGCATGCGATGCGATCTTCACGCTTCGGTGATGCGCTAAGGCTCAAACCTTAGTCTTCAATCCTTACCATGAAGAGTAATGCCACGTCCATTAATGATGCAAATTGGATAAATGATGCGGATTGGATTTCTGCGACGAGAAAAATAAATTATTTTATTGGGGGAATTTCGGTGGAGAAGAAATAGAGGGGTTGAGAAGAGAAACTCGTCGGAAACGAGGGGCTTGGAGGGAGAGAAGTGCGAAGATCGCGTAGGGGAGAAGAGAGAGACGGGATAGAGAATAATTCTCAAATTATCATAACACTGAACTGACTAAAACAATGGACTCGCATCCCTTTATATAGGAGGGATGAGGTTACAAAAATAGCAAAAACAACTAATTATCCTAAATTGACTCTAACTAATTAACCGACTAATTTTGAAATTCGAATTTGAATTTGACTACTAATTTGGAGATCACACGCGATCTCGTTATTTTAAATTAAAATTGCGACAACTTAAATAAACGTAAATAAAATTAACGCCTAAAATTAAATAATTATGCGGCCCTACATTTCGGCTCCACGCTGCATCAATTAACCACGGTAATTCTACCAAATGAATTCAAGGCATCCCTAAAGTACTTGACTTGCACATTGTTTGAAGTCATAAATTGTTATAAAATACTCTTAATGAATATTTTCTTACTCCCACTTTCAGTGTTCGGTCGGTGGGGTCAATGACTAAGGATTAGACAGTCGGACGACTAATCAGATTTAGTCAAACATTAGTAAGTTTTGAATTTGCTTAATTATTTCAAATATATAAATCATTTTTTTCTTATATATTAATATAGATTTGTACATTTTCTATATTATCATAATGAAACAAAAATAATTGACTTTAAATATAACATTAAGCACATTAGTAAAAGTTTACTTAAAAAAAGCAAAAAAAACTCGATGTAAAAGTCAGACGAGTAGTCGATCCTAATATTTGGGTTGATCGACTGATGGCCGACTAGACCTAGTCAAGTCGGCTATCCCCCCCCCCCCCGCGACTCGACTAGTCGATCGAGTTTTACAAGCTTGCCTACTCTAGATTACGGAATCAAAATTACCTCATTCATGCACGAAGTCTATGTCTTCTCGTCCTTGACGAACTTCTCCACCAATTTATACAGTTACTAAAATGGCGATATTTGTACCAAGATGGTTCTTGTACCGGTACTTGGGATTAAAGTAATAAGTTGGACACAAACATGGACAATTCTCATATTTTAATCCATCTAAAGTGCTATCAAAAATGAAAAAATATATTTATTATATAATACACACCAACATTGTGAAGATGTGAGAGCATCTTGGACCAACGTTCATCTATGATGTCCAACCATGCTTTGAATCCAAGGCCCTAAATGTCAGTTTCGGACACCATTTCGGTGACTGACCGAAACGGAATTTCGGTCGAATTTCGATCGAAATTTCGGTCATTTTTGTACTAGGGCCCCCATATTTCGATTATTTCGGCCATTTCGGTCGAATTTCGATTTTGACAGGATATCGATATTCAACAGAAATTTGATCGAATTTCGCTGAAATTTGATGCCATGTTGAATTCCCAACTGCTTCTCTGACAGCGCATTGTCTCGTAGTTCACTCCCATGGTGGGCTTCTTGTCACCATCTACGATCCGCAATGCAGAAACAACAGGATCCATTATCTTCGTGACTTAAGTCACATCATCTCAGAAGTGGAGATCATTGATCAATGTCTCCACTTTTCGTCCTCTTTCAGTCCGAGCTTCAGGTATCTCGAAACATTCACCTTGGCAACATGGTCTTCAACCATGTATTGTGTTGTTTAAGGCTTCGCAATGCTATAAAATTGATTGCAAAGCACGTGATGTCAGGCCCAGCTCACCATTGCATGTTCGCCTCATCAAAGGTAACACTTTGGAATGGTTGTAAATGAATATGATGATCGTCCGTGCTTGCCCCACCACCTTTGAAGACGAGCTTCCTCTTGTTGAAGTCCTTTAGAATTAAATCAATACAATGTACAGCACACGGTGTCCAAAAAATCATGTAGCTACTAGACTTCATTATTGTTTCACCCGCTTTCTTGAAGTTGTTGCCATTATCCGTGACAATCTGGATAATGTTCTCTTTCCCAGCATCCTTGATGGCGTCATTCATCAACTTCAGTAGGTATTTGTAATCCTTCACATGTTTAGATGCATCAACAGATTTCAAAAAAAATGGTTGGTCTATATATTTTTGTATATGTAATTTTTATTGTGATTTTTTAAGCCACTTATTTCATGTTATTGTTGTGAAATGTGTTAAATGTGTGTATGAAATGTGTGTTATAGCATGATTTGTGCCACGTTTTTTTAATTTGTGCCACGTTTTTTATTGTATGAGGAAATGCGCGAGGAAGAAAAAGAATAATATATCAATAATTTAGCAAACTAATTCAATCAACTAATAGTTATTTTGAATGCAATATATTGGTATATATAGAGTTTGGTACTTTTGATAGAGAATCCGTAACAAATATAATGGCAGAGATAAATGACATTATAATTCAACAATAGAGGCATTTATACAAATATATATTCACATATATTGGTATACGAGTTGCAACAAAAGTCGGTCCACTTAATTTATTATTAAGAATGACATCATATTATCGTATCATGAATTTAGTAGACATATATAGTTAGAAGTCTCACATCCACATATTGGAGTTTCCCAGTTAAAATATTGTCGCTTAAACATTTGTGTTTTCTTATACTATTTTAATTAGTACATTACTAACGTTATTAGTGTTAAATTTCGATTTTCTTTCGGATACTTGCATATTTTGATGATTGCTGTCAATTATTATACGTGCTAACTTTTCTATTGAAGTATTGATATTTGATTGATAGAGATTATTTTGAGCTCTATATGAAAGTCATTTTTCTTAGATCTTATGCTGGATCACAATTATACATAAATTTAGTTCAGTTGTAGTCAATTTTGTATTTATTTATTTATTTTTAAATATAAAATTAGGAAACCGCGTAGAACCGCATATACCCCGCATATGCCCCCGCATACCGCTTAATCATTATTCAGCGACCAGTCCGAACGCATACGCATACCGCTTTCCTGAACCTTGGTGCACTTGGCAACATTCTTGTTGTTGCTAACAAGATGGTACTTCAGCCTCATAATCCCCCCCTCCTCCCAACCTCTTCCCATAGAAGTTGCAATGTGATTTCGATTTGTTGCCATCCATAGTGGTGGCATACCTCCAATCCAACCAATCTCTCTATTGTCCCTCTGATCATCAATATCATCAGATCCCAAACCGAAGTGTGAACCCATGATGTTGATTATTGAAGCCTGGAATCTGCAAAAAGTTACACAACAAACATTCGTGAGATATATATAAGGAGAATAATCAATTATTTGCTGATTATTTTTTGTTTTAATTTTCAAATTTACTCAACAACAACAACAACAAAGCCTTTTCCCACAATTAAGTAGGGTCGGCTACATGGATTCTTCGCCTCCATTCAGATCTATCTTGGGTTAATCCCGGACTTATATACAAAAAGCTAAGATCCCTTCGTATAGTCTATTTCCAACACTTCTTGGGCTGTCCTCGCCCTCTCTTAGCCGGCTCAACATCCCAACACTCGCATCTCCTAACCGGTGCATCAGTCGACCTTCTTTGCAAATGACCAAACCATCTTAAGCGGTTTTCTCGCATCTTATCCTCGATCGGAGTTACACCAACTTTCTTTCTAATTGCATCATTCCGAATCCGATCTTTACGTGTATGTCCACACATCCATCTTAGCATTTTCATTTCTGCTACAGCCGTTCTCTGCACATGTCTATGGTTCACAGGCCAACATTCAGAACCATAAAGCATAGCAGGTCTCACGGCTGCTTTGTTAATTTTCAAATTTATTATATTTATTATTTTTAACATGCTTAATATGTGTAAATTCTAATGTTTAGCATACTATCAACATACTATCAATATTTAGATGTTTCGATTTCTAAGAGAAAACATCCTAGATCTGGAGCTGAGATGACCAATTTCATGACAAACCACGCATGGGAGACAAAACATGAAAATAAATTATTGATCTAATGTTTAATTCAAAGAATTAATTAATTAATAATTTTTAGTTAACATAAAGCACCATAAAATCTTATTTTCCATGTCTAAAACATGAGATCCAAGTTTATTTTTTCGTAACTTAAAACATAACTCAAAAACCCCAAATTACTTCCCCCTATATCTTACTAAATATTTCAAATCGTACAAAAAATCAAGAATATACACTACCTAAAAAATAAGAACAAAACACCTAAGAAATTCACTATTTCAACATAAAATTTGGAGCAGATCTAGAGTTTACCTCAAAGAAGGAAGGAAGGAGCTTTGGAGAAGAGTTTCCAACAGCTTGCTTGCGAAATGGGGTGAAATGGGCGAAATGGGTGATATTGGTGAAATTCTGGCCTGGAAGATTCCTTGTCTCGTCGATATATCACCACACACGATATATCGGCTTCGTATCACTTATATCCTAGAAATCGAAAACCTTACTGATATTGATATCCCAATCTTACCGATACTAATATATCGACGGTATATCACAGATATATCGCGATATTTCCTACCTGATATACGCAGAGTAGAATGTCTGGCCACTTGAGAGAATGTATCCTGATAGTCCGCCCCATATGCCTGAGTGAACCCATGTGCCACAATTCTTGCCTTGTAGCGATCTACACTGCCATCAGGTATGTGCTTCACCGTAAACAGTGAACACCCACTTGCACCCAACAACGGATGTGTCAATTGGAAATGAAAAAAAGCTCCAAGTACCACACAATTGTAGCACGGTCATCTCCCCCTCCATAGCAAGACGCTACTGGTTGTCTTGGATGGCCTCCTGATATGTCCGTGGTATCTCCATGGCTGATAGTGCCATAGTATATCTCCTGAAATCCTCTGAGAGTCTGCTCAAAGAAACTTGGGTTGCAAGAGATATGAAGCACAAGTACGTCTTTGCTTTCACAAAGCAATAGGCACATCAAGATCATCTGATATCTCCTGAACCTGTAAATTTCCCTTTTGAGAGGGTACATGCTCACCATGTAAGGAATCCTGCTACATAGACAAATCAATAATGCCATCAATAAAAACAATGTGCTCATTACATACCTGAAGCATGTTGGATGATGAAGAAGACCTGTGAACAGGAGAGACAAGCGAGACCTGCAAGTAAACACATGTGGCAAAAACTGATTCAAGGTGGGTAGCGGTCCACTAGCAGCCACAGGAGCATGTTATTTTGGCCGAGATTGGTGAAATTTCGTTGAAATTTCGACGAAATTTCAAAATTGTTCCATTTTTTCGCCATCTCGAAACGAAATCGAAATTAAGATTTAAAACATTGAGTGGTGGTGAAGGAGGTGATGGAGGTGGTAAAGCAGGTGCATGAGGTGGTAGAGTTATAGGAGGTGGAGGCATGTAGACCTCATCAGAGTCAAATGGGGTTAGTCTATCACCTGTAGGAGAGAAATACATAATAGACTCAAAGAATGTAACATCGGCACTGACAAAGTATTTCCGTCGAAGCGGATCAAAGCAACAGTACCCTTTCTAGGTACGAGAGTAGCTAACGAAGGCACACTTGACAGCTCTGGAGAGAGCTTGTCATGATCAGGCGAAGATTGTGAACAAAAGCCACATATCCAAACACATGGGGTATAAGGGAGAACGGATCTTTCTCAAAAAACGCAATCGAGAAAGGAACCTTTTCTCCCAAAATAAAAGATGGCATATGGTTCACTAAGTAGCGGCCAGTGAGAACCGCATCACCCCAATAAGAGTGAGGAATGACTCTGAATCAGAAGGGTTCTGGTCGCATCGAGTAAATGACGATGTTTGCGCCCAACAATAAGGTTTTGCTGAGATATATAAGCACACGAGGTCTGGTATACAATGCCAAGATACCTAAGAAACTCGGATAGCTGTAAAGTATAAAACTATAAGGTGTTATCAGAACGCAAATACTTGGCAATAGCAGAAAAATATTCTTTATCTCATTAATAAATAATTTAATGACAGAACCAACTTAAGACTTATTCAAGAAAATCCAAGTCTAGAATAGTCAACTACAGCAACTAGATAAAATCGATGTCCCTGGTGATCAGGGACACAACTCGAACCCCAAATATCTAAGTGATGGAGATCAAACTGAGAACTACTCCGACTCTGACGAGATGGAAACCAAGAACGGTGATGTTTCCCAAGTCGGTAAGCCTCGCATTGGAAGGAAGATCGTGTAGAGAACTGTGGGAAGACATGATACAGCTTCTGTAGAGGAAGGTAGCCAAAACGAAGGTGTCACAGGTACAGTGAGACCGGTCCAGTAGGAATAGTAGAGGCACCAGTATGAGGAGGTTGGACCAGTCTGTAGAGTCCCCGCTGCTCACGACCACATCCAATCACCATGCCCGTGAGTATGTTCTGAAACACAAGAGAAGAGGGGTCAAGAATCGCACGACAATGCAGACCCGTTGTAATCTGAGTAATAGAAAGCAAGTTCATCTGAAAATCATGAGTATATAAAACATTCTGCAGGCACATGGATGGGTGCCAAATGCACCTCCCCATGTCCTATGATGGGCAAGTGAAACCCATTTGACGACCCATTTACCAGGGGGTATAGACATGTAAGACCTGAACTAGGCTCTGTATCTACACAAATGGTGAGAAGCGCCAGAGTCTATGATCCATTCTGTCATACCTGCACTGCTACAATCAGTAAAAGCATATGTGATACCTGAGGAGCTCAAAGAAGCTCTGGTTGCAGCTGCAGTAACTGTGGATCCTGTAGAGGTAGTGCTGGTCACTGGAGTTATGATCTCACATATACGAAAGACAATGTCATCAAGGCGCGGATCTACTTGAGGAGTTGTAGTGTCTGAAGGCTCAATCTGCTCTGTCATGCGAGCAGATGCGGGGTATCCGTTCTTCTGATAGCATGTGTCCTCAGAGTGTCCCGAACGACGATAGTAGATGCAGGACCACGCTGACATCCAACAACCTCTGTCACGAGGACTACGCCCTTTGAACTAAGTAGAACCTCCTCTGCCGTGAGAAACAGCCATCGTTGAGGAAGGTTGTATGGTCACAGCATGTGGAATAAGAAACCTATTGAGACGACTATAAGCCTCCTCCATGAGAGGTATGGTCGCCTCAGCAAGGAGTTGTGCTTGTACTACATCATACTCTAGGTCAAGTGAAGACAAGAAAACTCTAACCATCGTGGAGTTCATATATGTCATATGTTGCTCTGTGGAGGTCGTAATCTGCATGAAGTTGTGAAGCTTCTCGAGCATGCCACAAAGCGAGGAGTCGAACGTGTACAGTAGGCGACCATTCTGCTCTACCATGTATATGTCAGACTGAAGCTGAAGAATCTTGGTCTCGTTCTTCGCTTGGGCATAAGTGGATGCTAGAATATCCCACACCACCTTCGGAGTGGGTTGGTTCACAATATCATTGGTTATATCTGTGGTCAGGGTCGCAGAAAGCATGGAAGGTCGTATCGACGATATATCGGCGATATATCACCGATATATCGGTTTCGACAGGGTAAGGGTTTCGATATTACCCAGTATCTCCTTTTACTATCGGCGATATATCGCCATATCGGCTCATATCGGTCAAAAATGATTGGATTCAGTAGAAAAAATACAGGATATCGATCGATATCATCGATATTTCACCGATATCTCTATATATCAATGTTATTATTCATGCAAGATTGATTCAACTACTTATCTAGCTACACTCAGTATTAAAACACATATATCTAACTACTCCTAGTATTAAAACACACAATGGTTCATATATATTTTGTTCCGGGTCGGGAGCGCTGCCCCCGCACCCTCGCAAGGGGGAGCCAACCTGGGCCCCCCCTAGCCCCCCAGGCTCGTGACCGGGCAGCGAGACCCCCGTACTGGTAGGGTATGGTGCGACAGGAGGGTGCATACAATG
This sequence comes from Ottelia alismoides, assembly GCA_037367405.1. Taxonomy (NCBI): domain Eukaryota; kingdom Viridiplantae; phylum Streptophyta; class Magnoliopsida; order Alismatales; family Hydrocharitaceae; genus Ottelia; species Ottelia alismoides. The sequence continues at coordinate 503,072 of JAZKJV010009585.1, read as the reverse complement.
GTTCTTCAGTTTGGTGCATGTTTACAAGTTATTTCATGTTGTAAGACTTGAATGCAATCGATTTCCAATATCTATAAGTCAATTCTTCAAAAACAAAATATCTATAAGTCAAGAATCAAATATTAATATCGATATGTTCAAAATGATCGGTATATGCGATATAAGCTTCATAGATTGATCGATATGTGTGATTTAAGAGTATATTTGTAAGGTATTTAGTGATCTAAGAACTTGGATGAACTCCATTTTCAATATATATATAGGTCAACAACTAACAGTACCAGCGATATGTTAAATATGATCGATATGTGCAATATAAGGATCATAGTCTTCACAAATGATATATATGCGTCATCTAAGTGTATATATGTAAGTTCTTTAATGTTATAAGAACTTGAATGGAATCCATTTCAAATATCTAAAGGTCGGGAATAAACATTAACAGCGATATGTTCGATATGATGATCGATATGCGCGATATATGGTCTATAAATAACCGATGTGTGTGATATAAGTGTATATTTGTAGGTTATTTGTTAATCTAATATCTTGGATGATCTTAATTTCTAAAAAAATGTCAAAAAGTTGGCTTTTTTGAGCCATTTTTGACATTTCCACCGATATCGTCGATATATCCCGATATAACCATTTTCGGGCCGGCCGAAACGATATCGATATCGATACGGCCTTCCATGGTAGAAAGCCAAATACGTGTATACGCATCATCTTGCTTCCGCGAAGCATTGTCCCCAGTCTTGTCCGCCGGCTCGAGTTTTGTCAGAATGTGCCCCTTGTTGCACTGCATGAGGGTTAGAAATTGCATGGACCAAAGCTTCAAAAAAAAAAAAGAAACTGCATGGACCACAACTCATACTTGGTCCCATTCATCCTCAGGATGGGAGTCGGACCCTTGAAGGCACTAGACGAAGAAAAGATACCACCCTTGTTTTCTGACATAATAAAAAAACAGCCAAAAACGGAACTCAGCTGAGGAAGTAGACAGATTTGAGCAAGTCTACGCAATCAAATGAAAGATTGCTTGTACATGTAGACTCATACAACCGAGAAAAGCAGTAAGAGGTTGTTGCGGTGGCCCTGAGGTGATGCTGGAAGCCCCAGCAGCTTGTTGTGGCAGCGTAGGGGAGTCCTGACGGTGTTGTTGTGACCATGCGAGGGTCTTGGCGGCGGTAGCAACCCTGCAGCAGCGTTGGAGAAGCCGTGCATGCGTCGAGGCTGGAGGATGAGGACTATGGCACGGATGGGTATTCGAACTCCGGTCTAGGACCGTCGCTTTGATACCATGTGGAGAGAAAAGAATGAAACTATTTATTCATGAAGCACGAAGGTTTTCTTACATAGGAGAGTAACATGTTAGGCGAATTACATAAAGAAGACAAAAGAAGCAAATAATACATAAAAGACATGAAAGATAACTAATATATCAACATATAATTCTCAGCAAAATAGTGTTGTTGAATGCAAACATTGTCACCTTATGGATATCACCAGGACTCTCCTCATACAGAGTCGGACTCCTCATTCATTCTATGGTGATGTTGTGATGACAACATGCTATCTTATCAATCGGATGCCTTCTACCATTTAGGGTGAAAAGGCGCCCTTCTCCCTTACTTTTTCAGATGACCTTTTCTCTCTAACGCCACGAATATTTGGATGCATGGCATTTGTCCATCTCTTCCATCATGGTCGTGACAAGCTCGCTCCTCGAGCTATCAAATGTATGTTCGTTGGGTATTCTCATACCAAAAAGGTTATCAGTGTTTCAATCTTGTAAAGGGAAAACACTATGCCAATGCCGATCTTACCTTCTTTGAGTCCATCATGTATTATTCACCTACATGTGACAGATTGAGTCCCTCTGAGTCCGAGTGGTTGTTCTTCCACCTCCACTTAAACATGTATCTTAACCTATCCTCCATTCTCTAATGGCTTTCCAACATCCAGCATGTCTCGGGTAAATTCTGAAAATATGATTTCGACTGATGGTACTAGTGGTGTGCATGATGTAAAAGAACAATCACAGGATGAGCTGCTGATATACAGGATGAATCAAAATCACCACGAGAGAATGATCTGAAGTGGTCTATTGCCTTATGGAAAGGCAAGTGTTCGTGTGCACGATACTTCCTCGTAGGTCGTGAGTCTTTGGCATGACTTTCATCAGATTTCAGGCAATTTGTCAAAGGATTATATGTCATTGAAATCCCATGTATATATCAGGAGGCTCTCAAGGTGAGCCAATGGTGCCTAGCCATGGAGGCGAAGATGGTCGCTTTATAGTCTCACTGCTTTACAGTCACGTGGCACGTGGAACGCTGTTACAGCTCCTGCAGATGTGTCAGTTGTGGGAAGCAAGCGGGTGTTCACTGTGAAGCATCGGACAGATGGCAACATTGATCTCTACAAGGCAAGGCTTGTGGCTCGTGAGTTCATCCAGACCTATGAGGTGGACTATCAAGACACCTTCTCTCCAGTAGCTTGGCATTCCACACTATGGATCCTTCTCTCTGTTGCAGTCACAACGGTTGGCCTCTGTATTAGCTCGATGTGACGAATGTGTTCTTCTATGGTGATCTATAAGAGGAAGTCTACATACAGCAACCACATGGGTTCGTTGCTGATGGGGAGTGTCAAAAGGTGTGCAGACTTCATAAGGCAATCTATGGCCTTATGTAGAGTCCAAGAGCATGGTTTTAGAAGCCCTCGGACGTGATTGAAAAAACAGGGATTCGTGAGATCAACTGCATGTCACTCCTTGTTTGTTTAGAGGTCCCAGACTCCCAAAAAGGTACACTTGATATACTGGTGTATGTTGATGATATCATAATTACAAGGGATACTGTGCAGGACATTCAAGCAACTAAGGCTTTACTTGGACAGCAGTTTGTAACAAAGACCTTGGCAGTCTACGCTACTTTCTTGGACTGGAGTTTACTAGGAACCAGCGAGGTTTTGTGATGACGCAGAGGATGTATGTTATGGACCTTCTCTCAGAAATAGGTATGTCAGATTGCAGACCAGCCACTACTCCTGTGGACCCAAGCATGAAGTTATATGATGATGACACTGAGGAGGTAGACAAGAGGAGATATAGGGAGCTCGTTGGGAAGCTCCTATATGTGACCATTGTATTTTGTGGTGAGCAAAGTGAGTCATTTTATAGAGCAGCTTAGACAAGCACACATGGATGCAGTCCATATGATTTTGAGATATCTGAAGACCTCACCTGGCATTGGTCACTTATTTAGCAGAGGCACATCCATTGTTGCTACAGCTTGCACAGATGATGATTATGCAAGATGTGCCAAGAAAAGAAAGTCTGCCTCTGACTTCGTTGTGTTCATATGGAGCTCCTTGGTATCATGGAAGAACAAGAAGCAGATAGTTGTCGCCAGATCCAGTGCATAATCAAAATACAGAGCCATGGCATAAGGGAGTACAGAGATGATGTGGGTCAGATCAAGCTTGTAAAAGTCCGCCGACTAGGCCGACTAGTCGGCCCGACTAGTCGAGTCGGGGGGTACCTCACGACTCGACTAGGCATAATCGGTCGTTAGTCGGTCAGCCTGACTAGTCGGGCCGACTAATTGGCCGACTTTTACATCAAGGTTTTATATTTTTTGTTTTTTGCTTTTTATAAAAGCAAACTTATTCTAATATGCAATAATGTTATGTTTAAAGTCAATTATTTATTTTATTTCATTATAAAAGTATAGAAAATATACAAATCTATGTATAAAAATGATTTATATATTTAAAATAATTAAAAAATTCATAATCAAATAATGGCCGACTAAATCCGATTAGTCGTCCGACAGTCGACTAATCATTAGTCAATGACCCTGCCGACCAAGTACCGACTACCGCTTTCTGCAACCCAAGGCCTTAAATGTCGGTTTCGGTCACTATTTCGGTACCGACCAAAACAGAATTTCGATGGAATTTCGGTGGAATTTCGACCGAAATTTCGGTCATTTCGGTCATTTTTTGTACTAGGACCCCCATATTTCGGTCATTTCGGTCATTTCGGTCGAATTTCGATTTCGACAGGATATCGATATTCGACAGAAATTCGACCGAATTTCGCTGAAATTTGAGGCCATGCTGCAACCTTAGGTCAGATCCATTTTGACTGACCTGTTATTGAGGTGCCTCTTCTCATGCACCTCTAATGCGACAACCAAGACGTATTGTTTATAGCCAACAACTCAACCTTCCATGAGAGGACCAAGCATATCGAGAGTAGATTGTCACTACACTCAAGACATGATATAGAAGGAACTCATTTCTACTTCTCAAGTTAGTTAATGTAAACAGACAGCAAATGTGCTCACCAAGGCTCTTGCTCGAGGACCCTTTCAGATATAATGTTCCAAGCTGAGCCTAATAGACATCTATGCTCCAACATGAAGGGGAATGTTGAGAGTTTTCATGTTATGTTATTCTTTTCCAATTTATTTGTGTCTCAATCCGTACCATGTAATTTACTCATTAGAGTTTCTCTCTTCCATATAAGAGAACCATTGGACTCGATGAATATACAACAACTTATTTTCCTCAACAATTATCCCCCTTCCCCACAATTTCTATGGCTTCTCTCAACCCCTCCACTCCTCGCAACCACGCGAGGTGTGTCATGCATCTTTCTCTCCTCTCTCCTTCCTTGCGATTTTCCATCTACATCATTTCACCAAACTTCCTCAAGTAACCTTTTTTATGGCAACCACCAACTAATCAGTTATTAGATGCATATGGAGATGATGATACTAACACTTGGAACGCTACCTTTACGAACAACCATCTCGTCATTTTGATCATTTTGATAGAAAGTTAAAACTGTTAAGCAGGAAACGCAAAATACTTTAGATGCAAAGAAAGAAACAAGCAGGCCATTAAGTCCCTGATCGTCTTAGTTATTTTGAACAAAAATGGACCGTCAATTAAAGTCTGTGGGTCACTTTATTTCTTGATTAGTCATCCCAAGAATGATCTTCAGGATGAACTATGTAAACATTGAAACTGCATACGTATTAGATCATTGCATCAACTGGTTTTAACTTCTAAGGAAACTCTCCTCACGCGAAAAAGAAGTGTCAATACCCAAAGGTGCCTGGTCTACAAATAAATTAGCAAAATGAGCATTGATCCGGTTTTTCCAATGCTTGTGGTTTCAAATTGTGGGTCTTATCCCAAAATAGTTGATCACCTGTTTCTAATCCAAATAACACTTGTGACATCTAAATCCTCTGCCATTCATCGTTTTCCTCTTTCCAGGAACAATAATTCAACCAACAAAAAAGGCCACGGGAATTTCTCTTCATACCAGGGTATCATTCAGCGTGGCGACGAGTATGACCTTGCCATTAGGCGAGAACTTGGCAAACGACACCGCGGGGCCCTTCCCCTCCTCGATCAGCACCTTGAGGCACGCCCCCGTATCCGCATCCCAGATCTTGCAGCTCCCATCGTGGCTACCGGACACGATTAAGGACCCGTCCCTGTTAAAGTTGACCGACGTGACGGGCTTCTTGTGCGCCTCCACCACCCTTAGGCACCTTCCGGTCTTCACGTCCCACACCCTGATGGTGTTGTCGAAGGAACCAGAAGCGATGAGGGAGGACTGGGGGTTGAAGTTGACGCAGAAGACGAAGGAGGCGTGGCCACGGAGGGTCTTGAGGCACGACTCCGAGGGAGTCGGGGAGTGGACGTCCCATATGCGGAGGGTTCGGTCGTCGGACGCGGAACAGACGTAGTGGGAGTCGGATGACCAGGCGAGGTCGGAGATGCCCTCGGAGTGGCCGGAAAGGCGGGAGAGAGGCGAGAGGGAGGAGGACGACCACACTATAATGGTCTTGTCGAGGGAGGCCGACGCCAGGAGTTGCCCGTCGTGGGAGAATCTCACACAGGAGACAGCGCCGCTGTGGCCCGTCAGGGTCCGCTGCAGCCGGTACGGCCGATGGGGCGCGGCTTGCCCTTGCTGTTGCTGAGAAGACATTCTCAGTCTCAAGTCCCCTACCCGACCACACCTGCTCAAAGTTGCGACTTCTCTAATGACTTAAAAGATTGAACGGCTTATACCTAGGGGTGTTCGTGGGGCGAAAACCCGCTCCATTTGGAGTTGACCCGATCCAATCCATGATACAATCAAAATGGTTATCCATTAGATCAGATATCCATTGGATATCGGATTACCCGTGGATATCCGTGGATCTAAAAGAATTAGATGCAAGCCAAACAAAATTTGTTAAAGCTTCCAAAATAGGATTTCGTGTAAAGATATAAATGACAAAAAAGTCAAACACTACAAAATTTGCGATTATATTTTAAAATTTAAATATCCGGAGTCAAAATATGTATGAAATGAATATGCTAGATGACTCGTGGATATATCAATTTGATACTTACATAGTGATATAGAACGGGATAATTTCATATCGATGCCGCTTTGGCAAGGGTTCCTATTTCGACTTCTCCAATGTTTAAACATAAAATTTCTCTTAATCATGAATTCTGCGTTCATATTTATCTCACTATGATTAAATTAGAATTTTTTAATCCTTTTCTTCAACGGTAATTCCGTATAAAATATGGAAAATAAAGCAGTGGGCGAAGGAGCCCCACCCCACCCCAAACATCGCTGCCGATACATGCACTATTATCGATTACTTGCAGGTCGGATATGGTAACAGATCAGACATAAATCTTAACTGTTTTATTGCGCCTAAGACTAGGGATAAAAATGGATCGGATACGGATCGGATATGCCTATTTGCATATCCATATTCGCTTCATCTATATTGAACACGAATCGGATACGGATATGATTCGGATATGCAATAAGGAAACTATATCCTTGAAAATAAGGATACGAATCTAAATCGGATATTTATCGAATCCAAATACGGATCGAATAAAGAGCGTGCCCAACCACATATCGGATAAAGAGCTAATCCAAATATGAATCGAATAAAAATTGAAATCCAAATATGGATCCAATAAACATAGAATTTAAATTCATGTCGAATAAAGACTACATACGAATACGATTTATTTTTTTTCAATGTTCATATGATTTTAAAAAAATCAAGTAACAAATAATATTCAATTATTATATATCTTAATGTCGAAGATATGAAAACGAACAAAAAAATATTCTTTGCTATATTTTCATCTTAGTACTAGTAAATATTGTTGTGAAATTTAGCATTTGATCGTATTATGACATCCAAAATAAAGTAAATTAACTAATGATGATTATTAAATTGATTATCATTATTACACTATCCTCGACAATTCGACTCAGACAACCAATAATTAACGATCCACAAAGGCCTACAAAATTAAACAGATATATCAAAGTGACGTTGCAAAATATATAATAATGTATATGGTAACACCTATACTCATATCTGTATCCGTCCATTTGCATTCTTAATGAATACCATTTAGGTAGACCCATAGACATCGTCCCGATTGAAGGAGTTATGAGATGGGTTGACCCATGGTTATCCGTGGACCATTGGATCGGAGCCCCGTATGTCACGGGTCAAATAGGGTTGGATACCCGATCCGATGTGATTATTTGGATAACAATTGATTTAGGGTCGATCCATACGGATCGGATCGGATAACCGTGAAATCCGTGAACCGCGCACAACCCTACTTATACCTAGTTGAATGAGAACCAAAACACAAAAAAATATTTTTTAATAATTTAATAAAATGTAAAAAATTTTAAAACTATTCATACTCTACTCGGAGTAAAAGCTCCAACCCTAAACACGTGGAGACTCAACTCGACCCTCAGTTGTACCCAGCATAACCCACAAGTCGAATGCTCCTTGCTCGATCTTTTACCCTTTTTTTCATAAGCATGTTGTAGCAATAGAAGAACGAAGCATTGTTTCCCTCGTCAAAGCGACACCTTGTCAAGCGGATAGCTCCAGTTCATCGCCTGATGAGAGCAACCATTGTGTGCACAAAAAGACGGACAGGGACTGAGGTGTGATTGTCGTCAAATAGGCACTCGTCTATCTGTCCCTATCGTTGAAGGGCTTTCCCCCATCCTTAGCCATCTAACCTCCTCGTGAATCGTTCACCATCCATTGAAGAGAAGCCATAGCCCATATGGTTCCGTCTTCACCAGCTTTCGTCGAAACCAACGATGCAAGGCTCATCACCTTGGAACACAAGCATCTCCCACATTAGGCGCTTCTATGTGGATGCCTACCTAGCACAAATCAAGGAGAGGCGCCTTGCCATTATCCACAAGATCTTGCCATTATCCAGTGTTGAGAATGATGCCATGTGTCCCTTCTACCGCCCCTTGGTTTAGCCCGCATTGAAGTACAAGAACATTATGTAGCAACTTACACACCACATGATCAAAGAGGGTTAATCCTCTCGATTGTACAATCAAGCCCTAGAACTGCACGATATCAATCACGTGATGGGATAGTTTCCCATTTTACCCCACAACTCCTACCATTTGCAACTATGTCCACATCTTTGCATGACGCATAGCCCAATTCTGGCTATTTGCAAAGGAGCCATATCGAATCACATGAATCAAAGATAAGACGTTATAAGAAACTTTTTTATCTTATTTTTAATTTCAATAATTGTAAAAAAACCTTTCCTTGTTATTGAATATTTTCTAGGCCATGTGATATTTTTGAATGCTTATTTTTTTAGAAGGATGCTATAATTCTCTTTAGTTCAAGCTACTGTGAGAAATTTTCTTAGCTTGCATGACTTTAATATCATTTATGAATGCAATCTTGCTTCTGAACTTAGTAATTCTATGTGATTTTACAGAAGTTGAAAAAAATATGAAACTTGGATATGTTGTGTATATTAGCATGATGGTATTCGCCAATATCTTGGTCATCTATCTAAGGACCATGACATTTGCTTTGAAGCAACTGCATGGTATTGGCATTTTGTAAGACATGGTTTGGTCATTCCCATTTGTCTCCATATGTTGGATGGGGAGGTATATGAAAGAAGGAAGAATAAGTGGATTAAGGTTATATTCTTGATGAATCTCAGATTCATCACTCTAAAAGCCATGAATTAAGCTCAAATCCCTAAAATTCATTGGCATTTCTTCATGTGTTCTGCATAATTAGCATTCATGCATGTTTTGATAAGAATTGCATTTTATCACTTATTTTTGCACAAAATAAGAAGCCAAAAATCCCAGCCAAAATGACCTGTAAAAGAGCCTAACTTCCCTGATATTTAACTAATTCATGCTAACTCCAATTGACCTGAAATCACCTCCACTGTGTACATATTACTAACAAGAATAAATGAAAAATACAAAAAATCACTAACCTAAATAAGTGGACCAAAAACCCAAACCCTAGTTCTAGGATTTCCGGACTAAAACCTCGATATCTTCCTCATCCAATGTCTATTTTGATCCTGATCACTTTTGAACTAATATATATTCAACTAACTTCAAAACAAGACCAAGTTCAAGTGAATCGAAGCTCATATGTGAAAGTTGGATTTTGGGCCTCTTTTGTACATTTTGTATTTTAACGGTTTTTGATCTATAATTGTATGTCCATAATTAATCCATATATTTTATTTCTTTTTCATTTGTCTTCTTTGATGAAAGTTGTATTAAAATGCGCAAAAATCCAAACTGAGCTTGAAATCAAAGAAACTAACTGAGTCCGAGTCCTCACTAACGGTCTGTACAAAATTATCTTTTTCGTATTTTATTTTATTTCTTCTTTTTCTTAATTAATAAAAATCCAAAAAAATAGATTAATGTGTAATTTTTTATCTTTGATTTTATCAGATTTTTCTGGATTTTTATCTAGTTTAAAATTGATAAAAACTTATAAAACCTAAAAATCAAGGTATTCTATATACATAGAGTACCCCAAAAATATCACTTTGCACAAATGAATGATTTTGGTTTTGATCCCTTCATGAAAGTTGTAGATTTCATCGAGACAAGAAATTTTTCGATAGATACTTTTTCAATCTGAGGTCGTTTGCTATTTCTTTTCTATTTATCTTTATATTTGTTTTTTCGATTTTTCTGGGGCTGACACGTGGAAGCTCCTGGAGCCGCCACGTGTCACCCATTTTTGAAGGCTTTTTAATTTCATTTTTATGAAAAATAATTAAAAGGTCGCGCACGTGCGGAGCACATGCCTCCTGCGCAGTGCCCTGCACGTGCTCCGCCCGCCCCCCATTTACTGCCACGTAGCGTGACCCGGGCCACCCGATCTCGGTCGATCGGACGGTCCCAGGTTCATCCCCTTCCTCCGTCTCCTATCCAAATTTCGTCGCAGCTGCCCCGTGATTTCCACCGTTCCTCCGCAGATCTCGCGCGCCGCCACCCTCCACCCTTCTCGCTCGTAGCCCTCGCTTTCCCTTCTTCGCCATCTTACCTCCTTTGCACTCACATCACAGATCCCGTCCGTATCCTCATCTTCAGTCTCCCCTTCTCACCAGATCCTCCCATGGATCCTTCCCACCATCATTCCTCTTCTGCTCCGCCAGGCCTCTATGATCTTGCGACGCCCCTCATACCAATCAGATTGCCATCATCTCCGATCCTTAGAACTTCTCAATCAAATCCCCTGATCCTCAATCGAATTCCAAATCGATAACCTTCCATTGCTGGTGCCGCCATGGCTTAGCCCTATAAAGCAAAGCCTCCGGTCTTCCTCAAGCATCATATGCCGACTACACCATAGCTAAGGGAAGGTGGTGGTGACAGCACTCGCTTGCCCGTATCTCCGGCGAGATCCGGCCTCCCCAGCGGCCGTTGCAGCACGACACTTCGCCCTCGATACTGCCCATTGCTCCGGCCTTAGCACCGTCGAGCCTATGCTCCAGTGCTCCAGCTACTATCCCCACCAAGCGTTCTACCTTCGCCTGATTCATTCACCTTCCACAGCGCTTCACTTGCAACTTCACCTCGCCAACAACCACAACTGGAGCTGCCTTCAATGACGACGCAACCTCCATCAATTCTCCGCCTCTGTGGTTCTACCCCGGACTTCGCCTACAAAGGAGCCACCCGCTCCGACTCCACGAAGGACCCCCAGAGCATCGCCCCTCAGCCGGTCATCACCCTTCTCCGCATGGAGCACCGACGCCCCTCCTCTGCTCCAATCGCCTGCAGCAATCCCCGCCACCGGCTGGACTCCGCCTCCACCACCGGGTGTGACCCGAGACCCTCCTCACGTGCCACACACGTGCATGGAGGGAACATTTACAAGACACACCCCGACAGTCTCCCGATTTGTAGAAGCAGGCCCGGCGTGCGAAGACCCCTCTAGAGTTCCTCTGATTCGCAACCAGGTCCCACTAGCCATAGGGCATGTGCGACGCACGTGACCCTCTAGCAATTTTGTAGAATTCACCCCCGGTAATTTTGGTAATTACTTTTAAGTCCCTTCTTTACATTATCTTATTTTATATTATTGTAATTTTACCCATGTGTTCCCCCTTTGTATTAGACCTCTACATGACATTATTTTTATTGTTCAAAAATAGCATGATGTTTTTCAACTAATTCTCTGCATCTTGGCATATGTTTGACATTTTTGTGATCTGTGGTTAATTAATATTTAATTGTTTTGTGGACAATTGCATATTTTACCTAATCTGTGCTTGGAAATTCATAACTAATTAACCATACCTTTGAAAATTGCTAAAAAATCACGGATTTTAGAATTAGTTGTGTTTAACATTGTGCCCAAAAATTTGCATTAGCATGCATCATTTGTCCTCTAAAAATCATTTTGCATATTTCAATATTTAATTTTTAATAGGTATTAAATCTTGTATTTTTGAGATTTAGGATTGTTTTGAGATCCATTACCCAGTGATAGATCTTGGATAATTTTATCCCTTGAAAATAATTAGGTTTAATATTTATTAGAATTAATTATTGAAATTCACTTTGTTTACATTCATAAATTCATAAAATATCTATCTTGCATACAAAAATTCCAAAAAAATATAGTGCATTCATTTCATCATAATTGTCATCTTGGCCAAGTTTCATATTTTTCGAACACCGTTTGATTGATATTCATTTTCTAGTCCTTAAAATCGGCCAAAGTTGCATTTTGCATCCCAAACTTGCATTAAAAATACAAAAAAAATACCGTCTTGAAAACTGTACACGAACTTTGATAGCCAAAATTATAGGTTGTTCCTTTATCTCCTTGAGTTCGACCTTGGGACTTGCCCAAGTAAAATAAACAAAAACCATGCGATTGGAAATTGAATTAATTGTGCTTATATCTTGACCGTTTCTGATTGCCCGCCTACAATGAAATGACAATAATTTAGACGCTCGATAATTCATGATAATTAATGTAGGGCGATCGCGACTCGTCAATTCCCTCGAAAAGACAGACTTTTCCTAGAGAATGACTGCACCCCCACCTCAACCTTCCCCCCCAAATCTCTCACATCCCTCCCCTTGTAGATCATCTTCATCAATCAATGCATTTGCCTTGGTTCTTTCTAACATATTTTCTTCTTCGATTAATCCAAGGATCGAGAAATTTGTGTAACTATTAGGAAACATATTGACAGTCGTGTTGTGGAAGGAACCTTTTTAGAGCAAACTTTTCTTAGCTCCCACTTAAATCCAATGCAATTTTAATCGTAAAAAAATATTTTGTAATCTACTTGTATAATTTTTTAGCGTGTGTATTACAATATTTATCAAAAAGAAAATTACACCTAAATAACCAACTTTATGCTTTTATTGAAAATTCAATTTGATGGTTTGTTAATTTTTAAAATTCAGAATCATATTTAGTTGTTTCTTGTAATATGTCACTTTTTCATTATATTACATACCATATTTTGATTTTTAAAAATATTTATTTTTATTTTAAATATATAAAACATCTCAAAGCATGGAAAATTATGTAAAAGATCATTAAAAGTCAAGAAAATATAAAAAATTTTGTGAAGGAATTCTGATTAATTCATCTTTATAGAAAAAAATAAAATAAGGATTTTAGAGCTCGTTTGGCACAAATTTCTATTTTCTAAAGTGATCCTTATTTTTCTAAAAATCATTTTTAAAACTCCATTCATGGTTTTTTATTTTAATCATATTCATAAAATTTATAAAAGATAAAAATAGTGTACTCCTTTAAAACCGCAAAAATATATAATTTTTGTACTCACTATATTGTTACGACCATTACAAATGATTAAACCCCTCCTCTCAGCCACATCCTCATTGTATAATGTCACTTTTATTATTTTTCTTCTCTATAATTATTAAACAATCAATTTTAAAATTTAAAATAAATTTAAAACTAATATATAAAATTATAAAAATGTAAAAAACACAAAACACTGACTTCATACATTGCATATACATCTGTGTTCACATTACATATATTTCAATGCATATATATAGCATAACATTGTTGTATATTCACATTAAATTGTGTTTCAAGTCATATCTAAAATATACCATACTTCCTTGTGTTCGACATCTCCCTCTACTCTTCGCTAGGATTAACTAATTTAATCACCGTGGAATTTTGAATAACTACAAAAGGGAATTAACTAGAGATGAAAATGGTTTTTTAGATGACACCATTTGTTGGGGAGGCAATGCATCTTTTAAGGCGAATCATCTTGTAGTTGCATCCATGTACCTTGATTCACTTCCATTCCCACCCTCCTTTTTGAAGATGTTATAATATTGGTTCCACTACCCAAATCTTGTAGTTCGAGCCACCTCTGGCATATCATGTAAATGTCTCCTATTTATATCATGCATGTCTCTTTCGATCGACTTCTATGTACCATTCATTTCTTTACCCTTCACATCTACTCCACTCTATTCCTCTCACTTCCCATCATCTTCTATTGCTAAGGAAAAAAAGGCAAGAGGGTCATAGATATTCAAAATGTAAAAGAACTTATAGAAAGACAAGAGAGAGAAAGAGAGAAAGTGTTGATATGGAGAAAGAAATAGGCATGTTGAGGAAATAAAGAGAGACACAAATACGAGTTACAAAGAATGAGTCAGATTCTATGGATTAAGAATGAGTCAGATTCTATGGATTATAACCTAAGAAATCATGTCATTAACTCGTGGATTATCGAGCATGAAAATCCTAGCAAAATTTCTGAAGGATATGGTTAGATCCTCAAGCGCATCACGGAAGCGTGAGCGTCGTATCGAATACGACGAAGAGCGACTAGTCGCACTAGTTGCTCGATGCAGCGGAATTTAAAAAATTTTATTTCGACGAGACCACATGATCCAAGAACGCTTCTCGGATCGTCTCGTCCAAACCACAAACAAGTAATAGGATTACCTCTTGAAGCGTGGTTGCGATCAAGTCTCTAAACGAAGAGACCTCCTGTCTCAAGTCCGATCCGACGGAGGAGACGCTTGCGAGCGCGGGGATGAACCGCGTGCTTCTCGCAATCCATGTTGATGATCCAAGCGGCGGATCTCCTGATCTCGACACACGAGATCCGACATCTTCTTCACGAGCGAGGCGCACCGAAGGAGACGGAGATCCACGAGCAGAAGAACGGGCAGCATAACGACGATGCCGCGGCGATGGAGAACCTCTCCATGGCATCCATGGTGGACGGCCATGAGAGGGAGAGAGGGCTGACCTCCAAAGAGAAAGAGAGAGGGAGAGAGAGATGCTTCTCAAGCATTATGTGTGTAAAGAGAGAGCATGGGTATGCCTCTCTATTTATAGGGTTTTGGGATCCATGGATCTCAATCCATGGGACAACACAAATCCAATGGTTCTCATTGATTGTGTTTCTTTCAATGGCTAAGATTTATGTTGGTAAAAACCAACAACAATTAATTTAATAAAAATCAAATATATGTAGAATATAATTTGATTTATATTAAATCAATCTCAATTAGAGAAATAGGAAAGGAGGCAAGCCTCCTTCCATAAGAGGGGTGGACGGCCACCACATTCCTTGTGGGAATTGTGGCCGTCCACTCTTCCTATATGGAAGGTGGATGTCTCTCCTATTATATGAGATTGCATTATCTCATAATTCTCTCTAATATTTCTCAACAACTTTTGTTGAATATTATTTCACAAAAATAAATCCAATTTATTTTGTGAACATTGCAATCATGCCATTGGAAATTTGTGAATCACATTCACAACCCAAAACAAAATGTAATTTATATTTTCAATTAATTAGACAATGTGTATCCAATACACATTAATAATTAATCTACTAATATAAATTATATTTAACTCTCTCCAATACATTATAAATCACATTTATAATATATTATGAATAATTGGATATTACTATCCACATTATTCTTATCCATAATAATTAAATCACATTTAATTATATTGGATAACTTATTCTCATGTGCTCAAATAATATGAATCACATTCATATTATTTACATCTTTGATAATCAAATCACATTTAATTATCTAAGATAACTCTCCTTGTAATATGAATCAAATTCATATTATTCATGATAATTAAATCACATTTAATTATCCATTTTCTCAATGCTCGGATACATATATCAACAATAGAATTATCCATGAACTCTTTCAAGGATAATGCGCTTTCTCCGCGAATACTTGGAGATAAGGACAGGGCGATTGTATTGTTCCACGTATAGTGACATGGATATTGAGATCATATCTCAAATCCAGATCTCGGGCCTCCCATAGATGCTTGATTAAATCAAGACCGCAAATCTAATCTTCTCATTGAATCTGAATCACATTCAGATCAATGTCCAACATTTGGACTAAGATCAGATCACTTCTCTACTGAGAGGAGTCACTAAAATCCAGACCCGTTTCATCACTCCCTAGGAATGGAAGCGTCATGGTTATACAACCGTTTATGATCACATCACCCTCAGGTATTCCCAATACCTGTACATCCTGCATACTGGAAGACTCAGAATAAACCCGAAGTATTAGATCAACTTTACACTGTCTACTTCAGGGTTTTATCAGTAAGTTTCTCATTCGATCATTGGGAGTCGGTATTGATCATATACTTTCCAAAAGCATATATCATACCTAGGTCTTGATCATATACTTTCCAAAAGTATATATCAAACCAACAAATTCAGTCAAGCTTCCAAAGCGAGACGACCGTGCACGGAATTTGATTCTTCCCAATATCTCATGAGTGAGCTCATGTCTTCCGGTTCAGTAGTGAACCTGTATGATCCCTTTGAGAGATCGTATTACTCATATGCCCTTATATGCACACCAGCGCGCTGGTGTATAGACCTTGATTAGGTTATCAACCTATTGGTCTGCCAAATGCACATACTCAGACATATAGTAACACATCTGTCTCCGGTCAGAGGATGTGTGCCTGTATCATGACAGCATACGATATAGGACTTTGGTTATCTCGATCTCGTTAAGTCAACTCTTTGACCTAACTCATCCGACACCTCCGAATCTCTATTCCTATGCAGAGGTCCTGCATCAAGAGGTCGGTCAGATATCAACCTAAATGAGATAGGATTGCCATCTCCTACTCAGGCTAGAGATCATCTCTTAATAATCATTTGACGGTGCTTGATGAGTCCTCAATCTAACTCATTAGATATTCATCTAAGCACCAGCCTCTCTGATTCAATAATTGAATCAACAGCTGTATGATCATTAAGATGGCCATGGTACATAACCCTAATTGTACTAAGGGACCTATTATGCAAATTATGTATTCTTCATTTCAGATCAAGGAGTGAATTGCAACAACATTTATTGCATAATGGCTCGCCGTGGGCTCGCATTTCCAACAATTTCTATTAAGGAACAACATCATTCAGATATTGATGGAATTTCATGGTAAAGTTAATGAAGAGAGATACATCCATCCCTACAACTTTGAAAAACTATGTGGCATGGTGATATTTGATGGTGCCACAAAAAGTGGTGATCAAAATCAAGACCATTCTACTTGCACTTGCTTTGAGAGAGTCAATGCTTGGCTCCAACAACTTGGAAAGGAAGTTTCTATTTGAGAAAATCTTAGAACTCTATTCTTACCTCAATTTTACCCCCAAGTTATAAAAACTAACTTCAATCAAAAATTCGAAACTTTTGTCCAGACACTAGATAACGAGGATTTTACGAGCAATTAAAAATGAGAAATAAAGATGTCGATTGTAGAGAACCGCTCGGGACAAAACGACAGTTAATCAAATAAAAATCAACACCAATGAAAAGATTGGTGTTTCACTATTTATTTATCCAGGTAAGTGTGCCTAGGTCAAACACAAGGAGGCAGAAAATCATGCTCATGAATTTCGAGTGAAGAAAATAATTTTTGTGATATTTTTTGTCTTTCTTTTCTTTTCTTTTCTTCTTCAAGGAGAAAACTCTTTTTTTTTTAATTTTAGCTTTTATTCTTTTTATTTGATTTTCATATTTTTTTCAATTTTCATATAATTTTCAAAAAGTATATATTTTCAATCAAATTATCTATAATATTGTAGGTGAAATAATGTGAGATATAGACGATACTATATAGGAGATAAAATACCTTGAGCAATGGGCTCAAAAAACAACTCAAAAAGAAAACAAAACGTAGCCGTATGTCAAAGAATAAAATCTTGAGAAACACGACTAATCCTCGGAATACAACTAGAAAATAAAATGATAAAAAATACTAGCAGAATAATGTCTACGATGGTCCAAAGTAGTCCAGGAGATTATGTAAGATTGTATAAAAAATACAAGTAAAAAATGAAGGAGTTATTGCAATTAGGTCCCTGATCAAGGATCTAATTGTAAGAAAACTATTGCAGGTTTACAATTACGTCCCTATACAGGGACCTAATTGCAAATAAAAAATCTTTGGAGGCATGTGTGGAATATGCATTTCTACGAGGGTGTCCGTGCAATTTTTGTATCGTTTAGAAACGAATGATCTGGATTAGCTAGAGGCAATTGATCTGAGCCATCCAAACCTTCCACGTGTCAGTAGTATGTACTCCTTTTGTTTTTATTATTCTTCCCCTTTTCTGGGCGTGAACGACGATGATTGGCATCTCATGAGCTCCAAGGCTAATGGATGATCGGAGGTGGGTCCAAAGTGGGTGCTCCTCGCCCTCTTGAGCACTCCCACTGTGTGAAAGGGAAGTCAGAGAAGATGGATGGAAGATGGCCTTGCTAGGGTTTGGTCGAATAGGGTTCCAAGAATCTTGTGGATCTGTTCTTGAATTTAGTGATGATTACACAAATCCAAATGATGAGGGATTGCTCCAGAGCTATGCTTTGACCTCCAAAGAAAGTTTCCAGATCGATTCTCTTCGAATCGGCTAAGATCGTTAAGTGTATGCATTTAAAATAATGGTTCCAGGAAGAGGAGCTTTCATATTGAATGTTGAGCGAAATTGGGTTACATTGGAGGTGGAAATTGAATGGAATCGAGACGAAGATGATTAATGATCCTAATTACGTGATTAACTATTCTAATTACATGATGAAATCGAGGAAAAATGAAGAGGGGGTGAATGTGCTCACTTGGGAATTAAGAGTATATGACTCTTGGTGATGGCTCGATGGCCAGTGTTGTCGGAGCTCTATGCAACGACGAAGCTACGATTCAAGGCCGGTAGACCTTGGAACGACTCCTCCGTTCACCCTCCTTCCATGCGTGGATGACCTTGGGTGTTGTCACCACTAAAGGTGGTCGGTACAGGTATTGGGCAATATTTTCAGTGGGTTTTGTTTATGATGTATTACACACACGTGTTGTCACAACCCAATCAAGCATCAACAAAAAAATAGTTTGATTCTCAAGCCAAAATAAAAAATGTAGCAAGAAAATTTTGCTATTTAATTTACATGTATAACAAACATGATCGAACTCAGGGAGGCTACAAATCCCAATGGCTATTCTAATAACTTAAAAATCAATAAAAAGAAAGAGGAAATTCAAATGCAAACTATGTTGGTTTTTTTGAGATTTTTATCTTTTTATCTTATTTATTTATTTTTTTAAGTTTACTTTTTATTGGTTTTTAATTTTATAAAATTTTTAATTTTCAAAAATATAATTTTTAAACAAGTTATATACAAAGATAAAGAAATGCATTTTTTTATTTTCAAAATATAGTAAAAATGATCAAAAAATGGCAAAAGAATTTTTTTATGTTTCAATACATATTTACTATTTTTAGTGATTTTTAGATAATTTTTCGATTTTTTTAAGATTTTTAAAATGAATAAAAATATGCGAAAAATCAAACAGTGAACACACATGAATTTTGCAATTTAAATATATAAAATAAACTAAAAATTTACTAGATTTATTTTTTCTAAAAATTATAATGAATAATCTATAAATAGGTGAAACCAAAAATTTTGGAATTTTCTATAATTTTCTATAATTTTATAAGATTTTTGATATGTTGTAAATTTTTAGAGTTTTGAATATGATTAATGCGTGAAATTTGCACAGGAATTAAAATGCACAAAAAAATAAACTATCCTATTTTTGGAATTTTTAACGCAATATTCATTTTTTAATTTTCCAATTTCAAACAGTGAAAATGCTATGTTTTTTTATTTTTTAATAATGTTAAATACAAATAAAATGCAATAAAAAAATACACTATGAAAAGACAAATAACAGGAACATAATCAGATTTTTGGAGAATTTATTGAGTAATAAAAATATGTATTTTAACAAGAAAAACATGCAAAATAAATGTCTGTAAGACATGTACTAACATGAGATTATTTATTGTTTTTGCATGAATAGGTAACAAAAATAAATACGGGGGCAAAATTCGCAAATTACCTACAAAATCGTGCAAAACACGTGACTGGATGCTGGCGAGGGCTTTATTGCAAATTTCAAGAATTTGAGGGGATTCGTTGATATTTGCCCATTAAATTAGCGTTTTTAGCAGGGGGCTCTTCTGTTCTTCATTTCACAAGCAAAGGGAGCTGTCGTCCCTTTCCTTCCTTCGTAAGCAATGGGAGGCGACAAGCTCCTGGAGATGGCGGTGGATCTCACGGGCCATAGGCAGAAGGGTGGACGGTGGAGGGGCCAAGCCACGATGGAGATGGTTGGTTGCTCGTGCAGGTGGATGGTGATGGCGTTCGAGGCACTGCGTGGTGTTCTGCTATCCTTAGACCCAGCTATAAGGGGGTGCCACCCTTCTTCGTCAGAGCAAAAGGGGTGCGGAGGTGGTTGTAGTGATGGAAGGCGGAGGGTGTGATGGCTATGGGTGACACACGCCCCCAGCATCAGCGGTGGGAGATGTGGATCACGGTGCTGCTCCATATGAAAGGGGGTGATGGCTCTGGTGGTCAACGAAGGTGACAGACGCCCTCGCACAACGGTGGTGATGATGGTGTGGAGCGGAGGCTCGTCTCGTAGGTGGCGGTGGTCTGCTGGTATGCAGTGTTGAGCTCCAGGGTGGAACAGTGGAGGCGCGTGCTTGCACAGGCACGACGACTACGGTGGTGCTCTAGGGGACCAGCGAAGCTGGCGGCGATGAGTGGTTCCAGATGGTGACGGTTCACGCTGCTTCAGGGTGGTGCCCATTTTTTTATTTTTCGAACAACATATGATTTTTTCCCTTTTCCCCTTTTTTTCCTTTTTTGTAAAACAACCAATATTTTTGTGTAAATTTTTTTATTCATGTACCTGCAATAAAATCAAAAACAAAAACAAATCGACTCGAGCACGACGTCTCGGTCCAAGAAGAAATGAAACATGAATTAGTGGGCAAGGAGGTTCCGATGGTTGTGATGGAAGGGAACCATGTCTCCGGCCACCGTACGCAACCGGAGGAGATAAATCGCATGAGGTAGAACATGAACGTGTAGGGATTAAGAATGAGGTGGTGAGATTGGATCGGAATCAAATCGCATACATAGGATGATTAACTACGATTATAGATCAAAAAAATTGACTATGAAATTAGAACTAAAAATTACACTACGATTAACCTAGATGAAAGACGAGAAATAAAATGAATCTCACTATGTGAGCGGATGAACATCGTGATGGCCTCGACAAGG
Source organism: Ottelia alismoides (assembly GCA_037367405.1). NCBI lineage: Eukaryota > Viridiplantae > Streptophyta > Magnoliopsida > Alismatales > Hydrocharitaceae > Ottelia > Ottelia alismoides. The sequence goes on along the minus strand of JAZKJV010009585.1, from coordinate 482,008 downwards.
ACCGACTCGCTATCACCGGACGGCTTGGAGGTTGGGCACCTTTCTACCACAAGATTGCTCTTGGAGATTATGCTTTCTCACCAAAAGATTGATCAAGTTGGAATGAGGGAAGACAAGGAATTTGAATTTAAAAAATGAATTAATGGAGAGCAAAAAAGGAAAGATGCTAATGGTGAAATTAATTAATTAATTAATTTTCGAAATTATATTAATTAGAATAATAATAAGCACCAATAACTTAATGAACCACCTTAATGGTGGCTTAATTAAGGAATTAATTAAATTATATGCTGTATATTATACATAAATAAATAGATAGATAAATTATTTTCGTTATTTTATTAATGTAAATAATAAATGTTGGTTATTTAATTTTTTGTGGTGGTTATTTAAGGAAATTAATTATATACATATAATATTGTCGAGTCTGCATTTCATCATCTTTATTCATTTATTTTAGCTTAAAATCCCTTATAAAACACTTTTATATAATATTAAATCCATATTCTTACTAACCTGCATATGTGTGTAAATATTGTATATGTATTATCATTTTAACCTATAAAGGAAAAATAAAGAAAATGAAAAAAAGACTGTATATATGTAATAGATACATGCTGACCTGAACCCCGAGAGAAGGTCAAGATTTGACCTGATCGACCAGGAATAAAGTATGGGGGATAGGGTCCTTAATCAGAAAATCAAAAAAGTTTTATAAATACTTTTATGTGTATATTTGTATAAAACTTACATTATTTTATTTGTATATAAATCGACCTCAAATTAAATAATTTTCAAAACAAAAGTTGTAAATAAAAATGTTTTATAAATAATAAAATTAATTGAAAAAAAATCATGTAAAAAATAAAAGTAACCACATGTGGAAAAAGCCATAAACGATAATTGAAAGATCAATTCCGACTCCATATGAACTCAAATTGAATCAAACTCACTTCCATTGTATTCTAAATTAAATCGTCTTTAAAATGGATTGGTTTCATAATTTTTGGAATTACGGTTTAAAAGACGGTTTTCTGGGGTGGTTTGTGCAATTTTATCATTTATTTATCATATAGATTTATTTTTATACATATTGTATTTTTAAATAATTGTAAATACATTTTAATTATTTAAAATAAAATAAATTTAAAATAAAAAACTAAACTAATTTCTTTATTTAGCTATATATATAATGTACCAAATGTATATAGTATATGTATATAGTTAATTCCCTTAAATAACAACAACAACAAAGCCTTTTACCACAATTAAGTAGGGTCGGCTACATGGATTCTTCGCCTCCATTCAGATCTATTTTGGGTCAATCATGGGCTTATATCCACAAAACAAAGATCCATTCGTATGGTCTCTTTCCAACACTTCTTGGGCCGTCCCCGCCCTCTCTTAGCCGGCTCAACATCCCAACACTCGCATCTCTTAACTGGTGCATCAACTGATCTTCTTTGCAAATGATCAAACCATCTTAAGCGGTTTTCTCGCATCTTATCCTCGATTGGAGCAACACCAACTTTCTTTTGATTGCATCATTCCGAATCTGATCTTTATATGTGTGTCCACACATCCACCTTAGCATTTTCATTTCTGCTACAACCTTTCTCTGCACATGTGTATGGCTCACAGGCCAACATTCAGATCCATAGAGCATAGCAGGTCTCACGACTGCTTTGTAAAAACTTTCCTTTAATTTTTAAAGGAATTCTCTTATCACAGAGAACATCAGAGGCTCCTCTCCACTTATGCCAACCTACATTTATTCTATTAGTAACATCTCCATCAATTTTCCCATCATGTTGCAAAATAGATCCCAGATATGTAAAAGAATCTCTCTTTCGACTGTTATCATCCCCAATCTTCACCTCAATTCCTTCACCATTGCTTCCATCAAAGGTGCACTCCATATATTCTGTCTTATCCCTACTTATACGAAATCCTTTACTCTCCAACTCATGTCTCCATACCTCAAGCTTTTCATTTACTCCATCTCTAGTCTCGTCAATCAATACAATATCATCAACAAATAACATACACCAAGGTAATTCCCTTAAATAACCCTCATAAAAAATAATTAATTTTTTATTTAATTTAATAAAGTGATGAAAATAAATAAATAAATAGTGTAAATAATTTTAACACTAACTTCCTTTCTTATCTTTATCTCATTTCAAATTTTCATTATCTTTATCTCCATTCAAATTTTTGAAATTCAAATTCAATTCTTTTCCCTATTAATATTGCTCCTCCTCCCTCATTTCAATTTGATCAATCTTTGGTGAGAGGAGCCTAATCTCCAAGGGCTTCTTGTTGTAGAAAGGTGCCTAGCCTCCGAGCGTTCCGGTGACAGCGAGTTGGCATTCGTCAAGGCCATTACGACATTTTTCTGCTCCCACGGTGAGATCCATTTTTTCTTGTTCTTAATCTAGGTTAATCGTAGTTTAATCTTTCACATTTTTAATTTCGTTGTCATTTTTTCTAGATCTTAGTTAATCCGTTTTCTTAAATCACCCATCACGATTTGATCCGCCCTCGATTTTGATTTTATCTCATATTCTAGATTCTCCACGTTCATATTCCACCTCACGCAAACATTCAACTCTGGTCACGCACGGTGACCAGAGACCCAGATATATCTTCCGCCTCACTGGATCTTTTTTTTCCAATCACATTTTCTGTCAATAATCTTTGGACTGAGCCATCGTGCTCGAGTCGGTCGTTGTATTTGTTTTATTTCAGGTAAAGATATTTTGATTTCATATATTATTACAGTTGCTATTTAAAAAAAATAAAAAAATCGTGAGCAGCAGGCGCCATCTCCACCTCCGCCCGCACGTGCGTGTATCGCCATGTCCCCCTTCCTCTAACCGCACGACCCACCGACCATCTGCTCGCTGCCCTCCGCGCCCGTCGTAAGAACTCACTCCTCCGGCCGCTCCGTATCCCTCCACTTGTTAGGGCGTGTGTCGCTCCCCATTCTGCACATCTCGTCACCTCCATCGCCAACCTCAAGCTTCGCCACCAGCAGTCGTGAACCCGACCGCCCGCTCGCCGGCGTAAGGCCCTCTACCGCCCGTCGCTCTTGGTCGCTCCGCCGTGAGCTCCACCACCCCCTACCGAAGCTCTGTCGATCATCCTCGAAAGTCCGCTCCACCACTTGCTACGCGAGGGCGTGTGTCACCCACTTCCACCGAGCCCGTGCCCCTCCTCCGCGCAGCCCCTTGAGCCAGCCCACACCACGCCTCTGCCGATCATCCTCCATCAGTCGCACCGTCTGCGGCGACTATCGTGCCTCCACGATCTACAAGGAGGGGTGGCACGCCCCTCTATCTTATTTTTGGAACAGGAATAGAATGCCCCAACTAGAACCCTAAAGAATCATTATTTTATTGGGAAATTACAATAAAGCCCCTCCAAGTTCCTTCAATTGCAAAGAAGTCCCTGCTCTACAATCAGCACGTGCTTTGCACACCCTCTTTGGGTAAATTGCAACATTCTCCTCATTTTTATTTTCTGTTATCTTTTAGTACATAAACTATAAACATTTGCATTTAAGTCTGTTATGTCCAGACATTAATTTTGCATGTTTCCCTCTTAGAATAAATGTTTTTCATGGTCAAATAGTTCTGCAAAAATTTTGTTATGCTCTTGATGTGTATCTCTTTCTAGCTTAAAATTTTTATTGCATTTTATCATCATTTCTTATTATTAAAAAATATAAAACATCACATTTTCCCTATTTGAAATTTGAAAAATTATAAAAATTCAAATATTGCATAAAAAATTCTAAAAAATTAGTATAATTTTCTTTTTGTGTGTTTTATTTTCTATGTCATTTTCACGCAATAACTATTTATAAAACTCAAAAAATTGCAAAATACTAAAAATCTTAAAAAAATATATAAATTGTAGAAAAAATCCAAAAAATAGTGATTTCAGTTCTTATTTGTGGATAATTTCCTTTAGTTTATAGGAAAAATAATTTTCATAATTTTTGCATTTATTTGGTACTTTTATATTGAAGAATAATCTTATTTGCTCACTGTTTGCATTTTCCCCAGTTTTTATTCATTTTAAAAATCCTAAAAAAATCTGAAAATCTTTGAAAAATCACAAAAACAGTAAAAAAATCATCAAAAATACAAAAAGACTTTATTTGACATTTTGATCATTTTTGTCATATTTGAAAAATCTAAAAAACTGCATTGCTTTATATAAGCTCGGGATTGACCCAAGATAGATCTAAATGGAGGTGAAGAATCCATGTAGCCGACCCTACTTAATTATGGGAAAAGGCTTTGTTGTTATTGTTGAAAAAATTGCAAAACTGAAATCATCAAAAATTTGAAAATCAGAAAATAAAAAAAATAGAAATAAAAAATTAAAAAAATAAAAAGATAAAAATTTCACAAAACCAAGATAGTTAGCATTTGAGATTCCCTTTTTCTCTTAATTGATTTTTTCCGATTATTTGAATAACCCTCGAGAATTGTAACCTCCTTGAGTTTGATCCTATTGCTAAACAGGTTCACCAAATAGCAAAAATTCTCTTGCTATATTTTCTGTAATTATTGGCTTGATAAGAAAAAATGAAAATTTTGTTTGCGGGATTCTTTGGGTCAACGACGATTACACATTTATTTCATCTATTTAAAACCCCGAAAAATCTCTTACCAATAAAATGATGTCGTTGCCAAGGAGGCACAACGAGGGAAGTTAGGTTTTCTCTTTTGACCTTCTATTCTTTGTTGCACATTTTTGTTTATATTTTTCAACATTATTTCATTGTTCATATTCACTGTATTTATTTCATTTTTCCTGCTCATATTTTATAATTGTGTTTCTTACATATTCTTTATTTCCTTTTTCTTGCGAGGGCCTGCGGAGCGAAGGAGGCGATCCTAGGAGAGCTGAAGCACCCAAGCGAAGTGGAGGTGGCTTGATTTATCTTGAAGCTACAGGAGAGCGTGAGAGGAGGAGAAGAAGATTTGAAGGAGATCAAGAAAAAAATTAGACTTTCTTTTATTTATTTCTAGCATTTGAACTCTTGTAAAAGGACATTCATTTGTTGTGGGGTCTATTTCGCCAAGTGCCGGTGCACTTGGGGGACCTCATCGGTTTTATTTTCATCGCTTTATTTTTATTTTCCCAATATTAATTAATTTTCTCAATCTAGGTCCAAAATCCCTAAATAAGAATTTTTATACCTATAGAATAGAGCGTAATTGGACTTAGTCAAATTTAATTGGTTCTTGTACGTTAATAGAAGCTATTGTTAGGACGGTTCACTTGCATCATATAGGTTAGTTTATTTTTTTTATTTAAATTTTGCGCGGACCACCTTGCATGTAGAGTGCTGGCGATAAGGTATGCATCTCAAACCCATGCATGCATCATTGTATTTAATACGCGCATTAGCATTTCCAATCTCCTTCCTTGTTTTCACTCACATAATTTAAAAAGGAAATGAGACACTCAGTAGCGATTTACTGAAAATATTCAAAGCAAGTGACAACTACCTAAAATTCGGGATTGCTAAAGAAAAGTCGACCCTAAAATAAACGTAAGTCCTTGTTTTGGGGAGAGTAACCCCCTCATTATTTGATTTATTTACAAAGTGAGAGAGGGACACTAGGATAGAGCCACGTCCGGCTTTTCAGATAGACTATTGGCTCTCCAAAAACGATTAGCCACTTTCAGTGAGGAAATGCGAGTAGCCGATAAACGGTCCGAATTTCCTTAGTACAGTGGGAGGTTTCGAGGACTATGTGTATGGCTCCGTCCTCAAGTAACATGGGTAGCCATATTCTTACGGTCCATACTTACCCCTATACTGGCTGAAAGTGGATGCAACTAGTCGTATGAATCGCGCTAGTCTGTAGGGAAAGACATGCACCTACCAGCTCGTAAACTCTTTCCAATATTGTATTCTCACCAAACTCTAAAAATTGACAAGATAATTGACTGAACCTTCATGGTCTTCACATTGCGTTGAGTTGGTGATTTTGGGATTTGTATTGTGTTTGATTGCTAGTGCTAGAGATCCTTCCGTGCAATTTGCGCCTTCACTCATTTTCACTCTTGCATTGACCTTCGTGCTCTCGCATCATGCCTATTGATTTCAAAGATGTCAGACCAGAGTATTTCTCGTCCGGACTTTGCAAACTCATTCTACACTCCGATCCGTTCACCTTCTATTCAGGGAGACTCATTTCCCAAATATTCTGCATTCTCCATGTCACCCTTTACAACATCCATAAATCTACTATTTGAGAGATTGGCTTTAATCTCGAACTAGTATATGAGACTCCATCATTTCTGAGAATTAATCGAGTGTCATGCACATTTTCAAAGTCAGACACCAGACACTTGATGCCACCAAAGGGAAAGGGAACCATGTCAGAGCAGAGAGAGATCAACATCACCATGTTAGTCTCCATTCAGTCAATTCAAGCCTAGTTAACAGAGAAGGCTAATTTTCAGGCCGCATTGAGAGACATAATTCTCGAGCTGAGGCATAACAAACAAGATAGGAGAGAGAGGAGGATAAAAACAATGGTGGAGGTGGGAATGGGGGAGAAGACCTTGACATAGAACCTATGGCTAAGCTTACATTAAAGGATGCTTATAATCCAGGGGCAGGACAAACAAATTCTTAGATACAAATCCCTGCAATTCATGGGCATTTCGAGCTTAAGCCCACTATTTTGCCTCTTCTCCCAATATTCCATGGAAATATTAATGAAGAACCTCATGTACACCTCCAGCAGTTTGATCGCATTTGTGGAACAATAAACTACCCAAATGTCCCATTAGAGGTAGTGAAGATGACTGCCTTCCCATTCTGTCGGATGGACAAAGCTTTATATTGGCTAAGGGAAGGTTGTCACTACTTGGGAAGAGTTGAGGTCTGCATTTCTGAACAAATATTACCTGCTCGGACGACTTAACCAAATGCAATCCTTGATTGCTATCTATATCATACCACCTCCGATCTAAGTCTACTCACTTTTAGATTAATACATAATCAGAGACCTTTAAAATGAGATCAATTTCATTTAAATCGGAGCTTGTATGCAAAACTTGGGTTTTGGGACCCCATTGTACATTATATGTATGTATATTTGTACCCTTGTATTTTTGTATTTTATTTGACCCCATCTCCATTTTTAGTCAACATGAAACTTGTAGATCTCATCAAGATATACAACTTTTATGTTTTGAGTTTTTCCAAATTCAGCCATCTTCTCTCTCTTATTCTACATTTTTTCTCGACCATTCAAATCAGGCCACGTGGCACCCTCTGGTTGCGCCACGCGACCCACTCACATCGCGCCACACATCCTTTTCTCTGCCGTCTCCCTTCCCTTCTTTCAGATCTGAGCCATTCACTCACATAGCTGATCTCCACCCTCCGATATTCTCCATATCGCATCTCCTCCATCCGTTAACGCCTCGACCTCAGCAAGCCACGTGTTGACTTGGGAGCCCTCCTATCTTCTCCAGAAGCCTTCATCCCCACCGCACACTTCCACACTATCCCTAGCCCTTCGATCAGATCCTCAGATCTCATCCCAACCGTCCCTTAGCGCCTTCACCTGCGTCCGCCACGTGTCGCATCCCTACCCCTTCGATCACACCACTCCGATCTAATCCGGGACCTTCTCTTGCACCCTTCTTCTGGCCGTTGGATCACTCGATCCAATGGTCCAGATTCTGTCTTCTACCTCGGGCCGCCTTCCTCGTGCACGTTGCCCACTCCATGTGCCTTTCTCCCCCTTCCTATTTTCTCCTCCACCACAGCCATCATCTCCACCCTCTAGCACCTCCACCTCGTAGCCCATGACTCCCTTATCCTCGCCAGCCACCATGACTTCCATGAAACCCGTCGTTGTCGCTCCACGACCCCTACGAAACCTCACCTTCCATCACTATCACCCCCACCTTCTTCCTACAAATACCCCACCTCCGACCACCTTCGACCTGATCCGCCATTGCGAGAGATGTCCTAGAGCTCAAAGCTACCCATTGGTGACAGCAATTTAGAGTGAAATTGACCGAAGAGAAGTCTTCACCTCCGGTGAGATCCACGGCATAGCCACGCCGTTTTGTAGCTCCTACGACGAGCTGCTTGAGCTAGGGCCCTCTACCATCCCTCGAGCGACGACCGGGAGCATCATCTGAGCTTCCAAGCGCCAGGTAGACACCTCCATTCTTCCTCCGATCTTCTTCTTCTTTCCCTTTGTTTTTCTCTTAATTTTTCCGCCTCCTCCGATCAATCCCGCTCTCACCTAATCATCCACCGAGCTTCACCTCAAAGCTCTGATCTTCGCGTGCTATCTCATTCGCCCCGACGATGCGCAACACCTCCTTTGAGCAAAGCTCTGCCTTCACGGCGTAGGAACACCACTCCGACCATCACCACGACACACCTCAGGCCTCGCCGCACTCGTACACATTCCCATGAGCACGAGCTCCATTCTTTGGCCCCAGCTAACCTTGTAGGTACCCCAAGCTTCATTGGCCGGAACTTCACCAGAGCTTAGCTCGAGCTTCTTCTCCACCAGCGTGCAGACCTCTCCAGCCTCATCCAAGACCTCCGGCGGACCCCCTACACTCCCACAATCGATCCGAGCCCTTCAGGGGCCGGCGGCGAGCTACACCGAGCACAGGGAGAGGAGGCGGAGCAAGGAGCTCAACGTCGGATCCCCGCCAAGTCCGCTGCAGGAGGCGGCAGATCAGAGAAGAAGACATACAACTGCCGTTGGATTGCCTCGATCCAACGGCCCTCACCACGCCACGTCGCCTTGAGCCTGTGGCCGTTAGATCATCCAGATCAAGCAGTCCTGGTTGCACCACGTAGCTGCTGCCCCGTGCTCCAGTCCCCGTTGGATCTATCTTGATCCAACGGTCGATAGTCAGCCACGTCGACGTCATCAACACCGTTAGATCTTTGCGATCTGACAACTCCAGAGGTGCCATGCCAACAGCTCCAGCAGCCGTTGGATAACATACTGATCCAACGGTCCACATCGCGCCACGTATCCTCCTCCGAGCCTCTTCCCCGACCCTAGGCTCGGAGCTCCCGAAGCACACTCGAAGCTGATTCGAGCCTCCAAGGCTTCCCGAGCCTCGATCGACGTCCGAGCCTGGTCCCGCACGTGCTCCCCACGTGAGGGCTGGGTAATTTGCGCGGGGCCCCCCGAAGGTTTTGGAAATTGCACTTTGGTTCCTGCCAGGTGTGTCACGCGAGGTACACGTGACTTTGTGGGAAAATTGCATACACCTCCCCCGCATTATAGGTAATTGTATTTATGTCCCAGTCAACACGTTTTATTTTCAGAATTTGTATTTTCTATATTTGCAATTTGGCTACCTGTCTTTGCACACATATCTAAGTTTCCATTTGGCATCATTTTTTAATTCTAAAAATTGCATGATGTAGCCCAACTTGTCCTTTATCTTATGTGCCACGTGTTTAATTTTTCTGTCATCTCTGGAATTTAATATTATTAAATTGGTGAAATTTTCCATATTTTGCCCACTGTGTGCCTTTTAATTCATATTAAATTCCTTGTTGCTCCAAAAATCACCATAAAATCACATTGGACTTAGATAATTTATTTTACATTGTGCCCAAAAATCATTGCATTTGCACGCATCATGAGGCCTGAATAAATTTATTAGTGATTTCCTTAATTGATTTTAATAGGCCCAATTCACATAGAATTTTAGGTCTATTAATTTTCCTGGATTCATCATGCTTAGATCTATGTAGATAATTTTTATATCTGGGAATAATGTGTTTTGGTATTTATTAAAATTAATTTTGTAAAATTCACCTTGCATTCATATTTTATTCACAATAAATTCATAAAGTGTCAGAAAAATCCAAAAACATTAGTGTAGCTTAATTTCATTGCATTTCATATTCTGGCCAAGTTTCATAATTTTTGGACTTAATTTGATCATATTTCTGATTTAACTTGTAACATTGGCTTGGAATTGCATTTGTCTTTCCTTTATTGCATATAAATTGCTATAAAAAAGAACAAAAATAATCCTCTGAAAATCTGACCTCCGAATTCACTTCAAATTTACCTAAGGAGACAACTACCTCCTTGAGTTTGACCTTGGGCTTGCCCAAGTAAAATAAATCTACCGCTCGTAATTAACTAAACATTAATTAAAGTGGTATTTTTGACGTAACTTGATTACCCGACTGCAACGAACATAAAATTTAATTTGACCATTAATTTGATCGAATTAACAAGGGTGGTCTGACGCACGTCAAAATGGTGCCATTGTCGGGGAGGCACGACTTAGGTTAATTTTTAGAGAATTTTTGAGTTTTGATTTTCCATCCCAGGGTAGTCTGATTCCTGGCTTTCGTGTTAATATTTTTCTGTCTGTTATTTTTGAGTATTTTGTATCATTCTTTATTTGACCTCAATTTGTTTTTGTGCATGGAACATGAGGAGTCGAAGGAGCTTCGAGGAGCTTGCATTTGAATACTTTGAGTGTTTGTGAGGACTTGTAATTTTCATTATTTTTGCATTTTTTTCTAGCGGTTCCCATTAGGGTTCTCGCGTGTGTAAAAATAGTGGAAACATATCCCCGTGTGCTGTGTGGATTGCTTTGTAGATTAAGCCTGCACTAGCGACTACTAGAGCTACTTTAGGACTTGCTAGTGCTCGTAATATTCTAGGGCCACACTTCACACATAAAAGACGCACTTAGACCACAGATCTAGTCAAATTTAATATGTGCTTCACTCGCTAATAGAACTGCCTGTCTAGAAGCGGATTTTATCGTCTGCATTTGCATGTAATGTAAAGTTTTCAATTCTGTTCTTCATCCTGCGTTAAAGCGAAGGGATCACTGTAAGTCTTCTCAACTTTGCATACCATCATTGATTTATCGTGCATCGGCTTTTCTCGACTCCTATCTCTTAGATTTTCAAAACTTAGGAAAAAAGGAAATTGGGACTGGACAATAGGCGTGCTTTGTGGTTGGACTTAATCAGTGATAACCTAACTTAAAATTGGGATTGCTAAACAAAATTGACCAAAAAAATCAATAAAATCAGAAATTCTGCTTACAGGAAGTTAACCCCGACCTTGTTTTCAGGCTGAGTGAGGTAACTAGAGTGTGTGAGCACCCTGCGGCAGAGCCAAAAATCCCCACTTTCCATGTTGCGTACCCCGATCCAAGCAAATATCAACGGCTGAGCTTTGGGTTCAACTGGCCAACGCCAAGTGGCCTCCGCCTACTCCGGTAGGTTGATAGGGGCGAGTTGCGGTGCACCGCGACAAGTTGCTAGTAGCCTCTACCTGCACTTGCAGGTAGATAGGGGTGAAGTTACAACCTTGTCAGCCTCCGCCTATTCTGTAGGTAGATAGGGGCAGGTCCTTGAACTTTCGGCTGGGTAGGAGCGAAGAAAGGAAGGGCGTTGGTATCTAAGGCGACAGGTTAAATAGGGGAGACGCATCCGGCTTTTAGTCGACTCCCCTCTATGCCACGTAACCTTTGCTATTTGTCTGATAAACTCACACCTAAAATCAACCATATTAATTGGACTCGGTTTCGAGTCCTTCAGCGTGTTGAGTGTGAAACTACATGGTTTGGATTCAATTGCTTGCTTCAGATAGGAGTAAAATTCTATCTTCCACTTAGAACTCCCGAATCTTCTTCTCGCCATCCAAGATCACTGACTGGGGGGATATCGACTCCCGATTCTCCAATCTTTCTTTGAGCCCCCCACAAAGCTCATCTTCACCGGCCCAAGCGCAAATTTTACCAACCAGAGCTCATGACCCTCTTGAGTTCTGGATCCCTCAAACCCAGGGTGGTTACTATCAAACCAACCCTTTTCTCTCCTCTGATCTCACCAAGGAAAACCATCGCCTTGGTAAGAATCCCTTCCTTGATATGTCCTCTAACCAAGACCATCTTCTTTACCCAGGAAAAGAGGACAAAATGCCGAAGAAAAACCCCGACGACGAGGAACACAGAGAGGACCCAATGATTCAAATCTTGGCCCGGCTAGCTAGGGCCGAGCATCTGAATGAAGAACTGATGGCAAGAATGTGACAGGTGATTGAGGCTGAAGGAATTGATAGACCGATGGTAGCCGCCTATAATCCCGTAGAAAATGAAATACATAACTGGCTAGTACCTGAAGTCCCCCCTGAAGCGTTCGAGCTGAAGCCCCAAAACTTGCTGCCGAAGTTCAACGGAAAATCTAATGAAGAGCCATATGCCTTCCTTAGAGAGTTCGAGCTGGTTTGCAACAACCTTAGTCACCCTAGGGTTGGGCAAGATTACATCAGGCTGAAGGCCACCCGTTTGCCTTAGGAGATAAGGTTGCACATTGGTTAAAGAATCTCAGGGTGAGATGTACGACATGGATGCAGTTCAAGGACCTATTCTTGAAGAAGTTCTACCCACTTAGTAGGACTAACCAGATAAGAACCAAGATTGCTAGTTTCTCCCAGAGATCCAATGAACCATTCCATGAAGCCTGGGATAGATTTAATGATTTAACTCAGAAATGCCCATGCCACGACATTACAAAAGCGATCTTAGTCAAGACCTTGTTCTGTGTCATGACCCCAGAGATGCAAGGGTTAGTGAGTGCCTCCTGTGGAGGAAGCTATCTGAACAAAAATGAAGATGCTGTATGGAAGATCCTAGAGTAGATGGCGCCAAAGACCCCAATTCTTGCCCAGGTTCAGGCCAACCGAATAGCTTGAATCAAGGCCAGAACCGACCACGAGATCAGGTATATTATTCAGATAACTCTTTGTCTGAACATGAGATCCTTTCGTATGATAATATAAATCATATGTCCCTTAGGAGCGGAAGGACCGTGATCGTAAATGATCGGGCATGGGCACCGGAGGAAGAAGATGCCAAGTCTCTACACGAGGAGAACTTGGAGGCAGAGGAGCAGCAGCACCACCACTGACAGAAGAAGAGGACTTCTGAGTCCTAAAAGAAGCAGGAGAACCGCACCAGCAGTAAGTCTGGCTAAACCGATGAAGAGACCGCACCTCCATCTGAGGAGGATGTCCCTACAGTCGCGGAGAATGCATCACCGATTTTGCAGAAGAAATTTTCTTTTCGTCATAGTCAGAGTTATAGTCTGAGTCAATCTCAGTTTCAGAGTCATGTACATAACTCAATCCCAAGTTTAAATGAAAATCTTTCAGTTTCGGAATCTGAGTTGGCATCAATAATCCCTTTCTCCTGAGCTCTTAAGGGTGGAAAGAAGAAAACCATAAAATTACAAAAAGATGACCCTGAGATGGCAGAGTTTTGCAATAAACACATCAAGGTCACAATCCCTTTTGACAAGTATGTGGAGATGCCACCTACATTTCAGAAATACCTTAAGGTGAGATGCACACCTACTAGGGCCAGCAGGAAGACCAAAAGCCGTGTTGAGAAACACGTTCTGTCAGTAGCCACTACTTGCGCAATAAAGAATTCGTTTCCAAGGAAATGAAGAGACATGGGTGCACATTATGCGGTGAGTCATGTCGATGACACTGCGTTTGCACGTACTCTCCTTGACAACAAATCCTCAATTAACTTAATGCCTACAACCCTCTATAAGCGGCTTAATCTCGCACCTCTTAGGAAATCTAGAGCCCTACTTCAGTTTTCAGATAAATCAACCAAGAGGTCCCAAGTAGAATTGGCGAACGTTGTCATCAAAGTCGAGGGTCAGGAGTACATGGTGGACTTTACCATCCTTGATATGGAGACCCCTCCTAATTGGAGAGATTCCCAGATCATATTAGGAAGGCCCTTCCTCAGAATAGCAGGGGCCTTATTTGATTATAAGATTGGAAAAATCCAGTTCCAAACTCCAGGCGAAGACGAGGAACTTGAGATGAAGCAGACCAGATGGCAAAGACCGGATTCAGAATCCAGCACCGAGTACTCTTCGTTCGAAGCAGATTGCATTCATGTAGACACTGTTGGGCCATGGAGACAGAACCCATCTAGCACCAATGAGTCCATCTCCTCAGGAGAAGATCTTGTGCATGAGTCAGTTTGTGAGGTCCTTAGAAACGAGTACAACACAGAATATGCATCCCCCTACATTTTTGATGACTTAGAGGCCCAGCTGGGCCTGTCAGTCCTTCCCTCTTTAGGACAATCAGAAGATGAGGATGACGAGTCAGACGTGGCTTTTACCGATTGCTTGGAGACCTTTGACGATCTGACTCCAGTGCCGAATGAATTGGTGGCATCAATTTCAAAGACAGATCCAACCACTGCCAGCACAGAGTCACATTCGATTGAGCCAGACTTCCTTGATGATCACACATTACCTGAGCTCAAACCTTTACCCACAACACTTAAGTATGCCTTCCTTGCGGGACAAGAGAATAATTATCCGGTCATCATCAGCTCGCAATTGATCGAGGAGCAGGAATCTCACTTGCTAGAGATCCTGGATAAAAACCGCAAGGCGATAGGCTGGAGCATCTCTGATCTCTACATGATAAATCTTGCTCTGTGTTCTCATCATATCTACTTGGAGAATGAGGCTAAACCCTCTCGTGAATTCCAACATCAGTTGAATCTAAATTTAAGAGAGGTAGTGAAGAAGGAGATAGAGAAATGGTGCGATGCGGGTTTTATTTATCCCATCTCTGACTCCAAATGGGTGGCCCCAATCCATGTTGTCCCGAAAAAGTCGGGAATTTAGACGACCACCAATGAAGATGGAGAAAATATCGTGACGCGAGTACCCACGTCGTGGCACGTCTATGTGGATTACAGACGCTTGAATGCTGCGACAAAGAAGGATCATTTCCCCTACCATTTATTGACCAGATCTTAGAGAGATTAGCGGAGAAACAATTCTTTTGCTTTTTGGATGGGTTCTCGGGCTACAATCAAGTAGCCATAGCTCCGGAGGACCAGGAGAAAATCACGTTTACATGCCCCTTTGGTACCTATGCTTTCAGGTGCATGCCCTTTGGGTTATGCAATGCTCATGGTACCTTTCAAAGGTACATAATTGCTGTATTCGTCGAAATGGTCGGCGAATTCCTGGAAGTCTTCTTGGACGACTTCTCGGTCCACGGTAATTCATTCGATTCCTATCTTAGGAGTCTAGACCGAGTCCTCAAGCGATGTTGTGAGGCCAATCTAGTGCTCTCCTAGGAGAAAAGTCACTTCATGGTGACGGAGGGCATTGTGTTGGGGCATGTCATCTCCAAGAGAGGAATGGAGGTTGACCCTGCCAAGGTGGACGTGATCAGACGACTCCAGCCACCAACCAATATGAAATAGTTGTGGTCTTTCCTCGGGCATGTCGGATTTTATCGAAGATTTATCAAGGATTTCACTAAGATTTCCCGACGGCTAACTGAGCTTTTAGGCAAGGACATGGAGTTCATTGTTGATCACAAATGTCTCGAGGCCTTTAAGCTACTACAAGGAATGATCATGGATGTCCCGATCCTACAAGCCCCAGATTGGTCTCTACCTTTTGAGATCATGACAGATGCCTCAGACTTTGCTGTTGGGGCTGTGTTAGGACAGAGGAGAGATGGCGTCCCGTTCACCATACACTACATAAGCAAAGTGCTTGATACTGCTCAGCGTAACTATATAGTTACGGAAAAGGAGTGCTTGCGGTAGTGTTTGCCTTGGACAAATTCAGATCTCACTTAATCGGATCCAAGGTAATTGTGTTCCCTGACCACACAACACTATGCTACTTAATGGAAAAGAAGGATGCAAAGGCGCGTCTTCTTAGGTGGATTATGCTTATCCAGGAGTTTGATTTGGACATTCGTGATAAACCTGGAAAGAAGAACATAGTAGCTGATCACCTCTCCCTTCTCGAGGATCTTAATGCTTATGAGGATTCACTGATTCGAGACTCCTTCCCTGACGAGTCGATTTTTGTTGTCGACACACTTCCATGGTATGTCAATATCATGAACTATCTTTTCTTCAAGAAGGTTCCCGAAGATTGGCCCAAGAGACACATAGACCGACTGATGTCAGATTCGAGACATTACCACTGGGAGGATTCGATCCTTTTCTTTGAAGGACCAGATTGTGTCTGGAGACGGTGTATTCCTCAAGAGGAATACCAGAGTGTCCTTTCTTTATGACACAGTCTGGAGGCAAGAGGACACCACTCCGGAAGAGGACCGCATGGAAGGTACTTTAGTGTAGCTTATACTGGCCGACTCTATTTCGCGATGCAATCACCTTTGTGAAGTCGTGCCCAGTATGCCAGCGAATGGGAGGAACCGTTAGTTCCAAGGATGAGATGTTGATGCAGCCTGTCATAATTTGTGATGTTTTTGACGCCTGGGGCATCAACTGCATGGGCCCATTCCCTGTTAACCACGGATTCGAATACATCCTTCTGGCAGTAGACTACCTGTCAAGGTAGGTGGAGGCTATCCCAACCCAAGCCGCAGACAGCAGGACTGTGTGTAAATTCATCAGAGATCACATCATCTCTAGGTTTGGGATCCCCAAAATGTTGATATCAAATGGGGGTAGCCACTTTGTAAACAGAGATGTGAAGAAGCTCTCGAAGGATTACGGCATCGAACACCGTGTCGCTAGTCCTTACCACCCACAGACCAATGGTATGGATGAGGTATCGAATAGGGAGGTGAAAACCATATTGTAGAAGCTTGTCCGCCCAGACAGGAAGGACTGATCTCAGATCTTGGATCAAGTCCTATGGGTTTATAGGACAGCTTACAAGACACCATTAGGAACTTCCCCATTCAGGATGGTATTTGAGAAACCGTGCCATTTGCCCCCAGAATTAGTGCACAAATCAGAATGGGCAATCAAAAAGGTCAATTGGAACACACACCTAGGGCAGAAACAGAGAGACATGGATCTGAATGAGCTTGTGGAAGTCAGAAACCGAGCATACGACAACAGCTTGGTGTACAAGGACAAAGTTATGCGTTGACATGATAGATATATCAGATGAAAGACCTTTGTTCCTGGACAGAAGGTATGGTTGTTCAATGCAAGGCTGAAGGTTTTCCAAGGCAAGCTGAAATCCAAGTGGACGGGCCCATTCATTGTCCGTGTTGTGCATGATAGTGGATGTGTTGAGATCTCAGATCTCACAGATGATGCACATACATTCCTAGTCAATGGACAACTGTTGAAGCACTTCGTCGAACCCAATGAACAAGTAGTCCATGTTGAGAGATTGTATTCATGCACGAGACAGATTCAGCAGATACACATAGAGCCGCGCATGAGACCTTGCAATAGGGAACTCTCGCCATCAGCATCATCTAGAAAGATTCAGACCTCGATCCTTGTATATACCCACCATTCCTGTACATTCTTTCCCTCCCTCTCGCGACTCTAATCACTCACCCCAACTTCATATATTTCATCTACGACTGTACTTTGGATGACCAGATCCTGAGTATAGGGGGGGGGGGGGGAGTCACCTGAGTCCATTCACTGTACATTCTCTATATCACATCGGTCCTCATACCACGTGTGTCCTATACTATAGGCCTGACCTGAGCCTAAGTATAGGGGGGACCGGTGCCCATATTGTATATGTATTCATCCACTTTCCCCTCTTGACCTCGTCCACCCCATTTTCGATCTTCTTCTACACTTAGGCTGCGAGAGACTAAGTATAGGGGGGCAGGATGACTTCTATACATTTTTACTCTTTTGTCTCTCCTACGCTTAGCACGAGCTATGTCTTCTTCCTCGCTTTTCATGCTATGAGGACATAACACACACTAAGTATAGGGGGGCATGTATATATTACAGATATACTTTACCCATAAGCTCGTACTTTCACATATTTTGTATATATTATGCAATTATTACGTTTGGGTAAAAATTGAAAAAAAAGTTATACTTGTTGTATAATACTTGTAAAACTTATGTAAAAATTGGAAAAAAAATTGTATACTTGTATAACACTTGTATAATTTGTAATACTTATAAAACTCTTAAAAAAAATTGTTGTAACGTAGGAGGTATACCAATTTTTTGAAAAAAATGGAAAAAATCAAAATCAAAGGCTTCTTATTTACTCTTGCACATCATCTATGCGTCCGAAAAGAAAGAAAGAAAAAGAGTCTTGCATTTCATTCATCTACATAGCATGTCATCTGCACCTCTCTGCATATCATGCATATGCAAAATGAAAGCTAGTGGGTTCTGAACCAAGTTATGAGTAGATATTGAGGATGGACTTGATTTGACCTTAATCCACCTAATTTCAGAGGAAGCTTATAGGAACTGGAGTTAAGATTTCCCAGGTCAAGTGACTTAATTCTTTGAGTCTGCAAGTCTATGTTCACACGTCATCTTGATTAGTCTAAGTAGAATATCTCGTGTACATGCACGATTCTTTCAGATAATGACCTAACTTTGACGAGCACCATGCACACAGCTCTTCATTGATGAGGTGGTGAGGAGGTAGAAGCCTTTAACTTGGAGTAGCACATGGGTGGAAACATCCGTCCTCCTCTAGGGAGGGTAGTGCATCTCAACCTAGTCTGGTGATGTTGACATCTAAGGACGGGACGCTGTGGGTTGCAATAATGCTTCAAAAGAGGGATAGTCTACTGGCTCAAGAGGAAAAACTCTTGATGTACATGCTGCACCTTGTATATAGTTCGAAAAAAATATGCAAAAACTCCAAAAAAAATAAGACAGGTCCAAGTGAAAATAAAATACCTGTCGGAGTATGTATATTAGCAAAGTGTATGCAACCGGATGACTTGGCTACACTGGTCAGGCATTCCGGGATAGGTAGCTACACTGGCTACTGTCCATTTTTTTCTCCACCCCCTCCTCTTGAGCTGGTCGCACTTGAACTTAGAAGGGAATACCCCGCTCCTCGAGGAAAGAGTTACTGGATCAGGGAATTAGAGTTACCTTGTTAGAGGTGGCTGGTTCTGAGCCATTTCTGATGTGGAGAGCTATTTTACACTTACACAGTACAAGTGAGAATCATAGTCATCAGAAATTTGCGTTTGAGGATTTGTTCTGACATGACTATTGAGGAGTCTTGAATAGAAGACTTGTGGAACTTGAAGTTTGTTAGGTCTTAATTTCAGATCCAATAAGATTCCGCCAAACAATTAGTCCAAAGGTCGAGTCAAGCCCCATTTTCAACTTTTGTTCATGACCTTGGTATTGAACCCAATCTCATTTCACTCTTGATTTCATTTTAGTTGATCGGGGACGAGCATGGTTTAAGTATAGGGGGTTGATGAATCTGTAATTCATCACTTTTAAAGTTGAAAATAGAGTCTTGTGCCCGAGTAATTAGCTGCATATTTCCCCTTATTTTGCATAATTAACATTCATGCATGCACGCATAATATCTGCATTTCAGTATTCATATTTGCATAAAATATTCAACTATTTGTTTGTATTTCATACCCACTCCAAAGTCAATAAACCAACTCTATACTGTATATATAACTAACTAATAAATACAAGGAAAAGGCCAAAAATTCTAACTTGTAATATTACCCAATAAAACCCCAAACCCAATTGGAGACCTCAGACCTTAGAATGCACATATCTATCTCAAACCACCTCCGATCTAGGTCTACTCACTTTTAGATTAATACATATTCATAGACCTTTAAAATGAGTTCAATTTCATTTAAATCGGAGCTTGTATGCAAAACTTGGGTTTTGGGACCCCATTGTACATTATATGTATGAATATTTGCACCCTTGTATTTTTTTATTCTATTTGACCTCATCTCCATTTTTGGTCAATTAAAACTTGTAGATCTCATCAAGATCTACAACTTTCATGTTTTGAGTTTTTCCAAATTCGGCCATCTTCTCTCTCTTATTTCATATTTTTTTCTCAGCCATTCAGATCAAGCCACGTGGCGCCATCTGGTTGCGCCACGTGGCCCGCTCACATCACGCCACGTGCCCCTTTTCTCCGCCATCCGGTCCCTTCCCTTCTCTTCAAATCTGAGCCATTCACTCGCGCAGTTGATCTCCGCCCTTCGATATTCTCCAGATCGCATCTCCTCCATCCGTTAGCACCTCGCCCTCAGCAAGCCACGTGTTGACTTGTGAGCCCTCCGATCTTCTCTAGAAGCCTTCATCCCCACCGCACACTTCCGCACTACCCCTAGCCCTTCGATCAGATCCTCAAATCTCATCCCAACCGTCCCTTAATGCCTTCACCTGCATCCACCACGTGTCGCATCCCTACCCCTTCGATCACACCGCCCGGATCTAATCCGGGCCCTTCTTTTGCGCCCTTCTTCTGGCCGTTGGATCACTCGATCCAACGATCCAGAGACCGTCTTCTACATCGGGCCGCCTTCCTCGTGCAATTCGCCCACTCCGCCCGCCCTTCGCCCCCTTCCTATTTTCTCCGCCACCACAACCATCATCTCCACCCTCTAGCACCTCCACCTCGTAGCCCATGAATCCCTTATCCTCGCCAGCCACCATGACCTCCATGAAACCCGTCGTCGTCGCTCCACGACCCCCACAAAACCTCGCCTTCTATCACTGTCACCCCACCTTCTATCTATAAACACACCACCTCCGGTCACCTTCGACCCGATCCGCCATTGCGAGAGATGTCCTAGAGCTCAAAGCTACCCATTGGTGACTACAATTGAGAGTAAAATTGACCGAAGACAGGACTTCACCTCCGGCGAGATCCACGGTGTAGCCACGCCGTGCTGTAGATCCACCGACGAGCTGCTTGAGCTCGGGCCCTCTACCGTCCCTCGAGCGACAACCGGGAGCATCATCTGAGCTTCCAAGCCCAGGTAGACACCTCCATTCTTCCTCCAATCTTCTTCTTTCCCTTTGTTTTTCTCTTAATTTTTCCACCTCCTCTGGTCAATCCCGCTCTCACTTGATCATCCATCGAGCTTCACCTCAAAGCTCTAATCTTCGCGTGCTATCTCATTCGCCCCGACGATGCATATCACCTCCTACGAGCAATGCTCCTCCTTCACGGCGGAGGAACACCACTCCAGCCATCACCAGGACACACCTCAGGCCTCGCCGCACTCGCATACATTCCTACGAGCACGGGCTCCATTCTTTGGCCCCAGCTAACCTTGCAGGTACCCCAAGCTTCATTGGCCAGAACTTCACCGGAGCTTAGCTCGAGCTTCTTCGCCACCGGCGTGCAGACCTCTCCAGCCTCATCCAGGACCTCCGGTGGATCCCCTACACTACCACAATCGATCCGAGCCCTTCAGGGACCGACGACGAGCTACGCCGAGCACGGGGAGAGGAGGCAGAGCAATGAGCTCAACGTCGGAGCCCCGCCAAGTCCGCCGCAGAAGGTGGTGGACCGGAGAAGAAGACATACGGCCACCGTTGGATCGCCTCGATCCAACGGCCCTCGCCATGCCACATCGCCTTGAGCCTGCGACCGTTTGATCATCTAGATCAAGAGGCCCTGGTTGTGCCATGTAGCAACTGCCCCGCGCTCCTATCCCCGTTGGATCTATCTTGATCTAATGGCCAATAGTTAGCACGTCGACATCATCAGCACCGTTAGATCCTTACGATCTGACGACTCCAGAGGCGCCACGCCACCAGCTCCAGCAACCGTTGGATAACATACTGATCCAACGGTCCACATCACGCCACGTATCCTCCTCCGAGCCTCTTCTCGAACCCTAGGCTTGGAGCTCCCGAAGCACACCCGAAGCTGATCCGAGTCTCCAAGGCTTCCCGAGCCTCCGCCCAAGCCTCGATCGATGTCCGAGCCTAGTCCCGCACGTGCTCCCCACGTGAGGGCTGGGTAATTTGCATGGGGCCCTCGAAGGTTTTGGAAATTGCACTTTGGTCCCTACCAAGCGTGTCACGTAAGGCACGTGTGACTCTGTGGGAAAATTGCATACACCTCCCCTGCATTATAGGTAATTGCATTTAAGTCCCTATCAACACATTTTATTTTAAAAAATCATATTTTCTGTATTTGCAATTTGGTCCCTTTATTTGCACGCATATCTAGGTGTCCATTTGGCATCATTTTTTAATTCAAAAAATGCATGATGTAGCCCAACTTGTCCTTTATCTTATGTGCCACGTGTTTAGTTTTTGTGACATATATGGAATTTAATATTACTAAAATGGTGAAAATTTCCATATTTTGCCCATTGTGTGCCTTTTAATTCATATTAATTTCCTTGTTTCTCCAAAAATCACCATAAAATCATATTAGACTTAGGATAATTTATTTTACATAGTGCCAAAAAATCATTGCATTTGCAAGCATCACAAGGCCTGAATAAATTCATTAGCGATTTCCTTAATTGATTTTTAATAGTTCTAATTCACATAGAATTTTAGGTCTATTAATTTTCCTGGATTCGTCATGCTTAGATCTATCTAGGATAATTTTTATATCTGGGAATGATGTGTTTTGGTATTTATTAAAATTAATTTTGCAAAAATCACCTTGCATTCATATTTTATTCACAGTAAATTCATAAAGTGTCAGAAAAATCCAAAAAAATAATGTAGCTTAATTTCATTGTATTTCATATTCTGGCCAAGTTTCATAATTTTTGGATTTAATTTTATAATATTTCTGGTTTAACTTGTAACATTGGCCCGAAATTGCATTCGTCTTTCCTTTATTGCATAGAAATTGCTATAAAAACAGACAAAAAATAATCCTCTGAAGATCTGACCTCCGTATTCACTTCAAATTTACCTAAGGAGATAGCTGCCTCCCCTGAGATCGACCTTGGGCTTGCCCAAGTAAAATAAATCTCCAGCTCGTAATTAACTAAACATTAATTAAAGTGGTATTTTTGACGTAACCTTGATTACCTGACCGCAACGAACATAAAATTTAATTTGACTGTTAATTTGATCGAATTAACAAGGGTGGTCTGACGCACGTCAAGTTATCGAATAGGGAGGTGAAAACTATATTGCAAAAGCTTGTCCGCCCAGACATGAAAGACTGGTCTCAGATCTTGGATCAAGTCCTTTGGACTTATAGGACAGCTTACAAGACACCATTAGGAACCTCCCCATTCAGTATGGTCTTTGGAAAGCCATGTCGTTTGCCCGCTGAATTAGTGCACAAATCTGAACGGGCAATCAAGAAGGTCAACTGGAACACACACCTAGGACAGAAACAGAGAGAGAGAGATGGATTTTAATGAGCTTATGGAAGTCAAAAACTGAGCATATGACAAAAGTTTGGTGTACAAGGACAAAGTAAAGTGTTGGCATGATAGTTATATCAGACGAAAGACCTTTGTTACTAGACAGAAGGTATGGTTGTTCAATGCGAGGCTGAAGGTTTTCCAAGGCAAGCTGAAATCCATGTAGACGGGTCCATTCATAGTCCGTGCTGTACATGATAGTGGATGCGTAGAGATCTCAGATCTCACAGATGGAGCACAAACACCCCTAGTCAATGGACAACTGCTGAAGCACTTCGTCGAACCCAATGAATAGTTAATCCATGTCGAAGAGATTGCATTCATGCACGAGACAGATTCAGTAGATACACATAGAGCCGCACATGAGACCTTGCAGCAGTGATTTCTCGCCATCAGCAACATCTAAAAAGATTCAGACCACGATCCTTGTGTATACTCGCCATTCCTGTATATTCTTTCCCTCCCTCCCACGACTCTAATCACTCGCCCAAGCTCCATACTTAGGATGACCAGATCCGAAGTATAGGGGGGAGATCACCTGAATTAAATCACTATTCATTGTACATCTTCCAGAGCTCATCGGTCCTCATACTCACTCCTGTCCTATACTTAGGCCGACCTGAGCCTAAGTATAGGGGGGGACCGATGCCATCATGTATATATTCTCATCCATTTCCCCTCTTGACCTCGTCCGCCCCGTTTTTGATCTTGTTCTACACTTAGGCTGCCAGAGCCTAAGTATAGGGGGCAAGACGACTTCTACTCATTTTTTCTTTTTGCTCTCCTACGCTTATCACGAGCTATGTCTTCTTCCTCGCTCTTCGTGCTCTGAGGACACAACACACACTAAGTATAGGGGTGACGGGCCGCAAAATCGGCCCTTTAATAGAGTGTTTTTAGCACTTGTAATCGTCATCGTAGTCGGGCCAATTTTGGTCATCAAAAAGATCACCACATTTAAAGATATGGCATAAATCAAAAATGAGGTGATCGTTAATTTATTTTACTTGGTAAGAAACCAAGGTCGAACTCAGGGACACGCGCTTCTCTCGTATTAATCAGATTTCTATGTGTTTAACTAAGTGTTGGGTCAAGTTTATAGGTCAAAGTATGCAAAGACAACAATATGACAATTAAAATAAACATGCAATTTTTTTTATCAATTTTATAATGCAAATAAATGCCATGGGATGCGATGAAATATTATGCCCTAAGTAATAAAGCCATAAAATGTACGAGGTGAACAGAATCATATATTGAAGCAATTTCCATTTATATAGCAAGCAGGCATGAGAAACAAGGAAATCAGGACACTTAGTTGACCAATATAGAGCATTACAAATCGAAGTGTCAAATTAGAATCTAAGCATGCCGAAATAAAGATGATAAAAAGAGCTTCGAAATGACACTGAAATCACCTCAATCGGATAAACATAGCTCAAGATATGCATAGAGGAACGCAAGGGCATAAATGAAATAAAAACATGAAAAATATTTACAAACCAGTCCCTGGGAAGGACTCAAATGCAATAAAAATAAGTGTGGAGGACTTCCCTGTAAATAAACTATACGCGCGGGGGCATATTTGCAATTATTGAAACCCGCAAGGGTATAAGTGCAAATAGCCCCAGGCGCGCAGGTGCTGCACGTGCTCAGGACCTGTTTGCAAATTGTAGGAAGTGCGAGGGCGTCTCTGCAAATTTCCCAGGGTAACACGTGCGATGCACGTGCGACCCAGGCTCGGATGGAGGTTCTGGTTCGGCAGAGGCTCGATGAAGCTTCGGCTTGGCTCGGAGCACCCGAGCCTCCAGGCTTGGTGTCGATCAGGCTCGGCGTGGTCTCTGGGTGTGCCACGTATATCGGGACCTGGATGCAATATGCGGGACATGCGAGAGCACCGATGCAAAAAGCCCAGGACTCACGTGCTTGAGGCACGTGAGCTCAGGCTCGGGTGGGGGCGAGGCTCGGTGCAGCTTCGGGTGGCCGATGCAGGTGGCTCGGGCCACGTGGCGGCTCGAGGTTGACTCGGGCGAGGCTCGGTCCCACCGAGCCTCCGCGCTCCGGGTTAGTCGACGTGGACGCTCCTGGGCCGTTGGATCTCCGCCGTGGGGCGAGATCCAACGGTAGCTGCTCTTCCTCCTCCTTCGTCAGGTGGCGGCGCGATTAGAGCTCCGGCGAGAGGCCTGGAGCTCCGCCGCGCCCTGCTGCGCTCGGTGAAGATCGGTGAAGAACGCTGATGCTCCGGCGATGAAGATCTGAGGTCGGGGAAGCTGCCGGAGTGTCTGGGATCCCATGTCGACGCTGGATCGCCGGAGGCGGAGCTCTAGAACCTAGCTCCGCCCGAAGTCCGGCCATTGGTGATTAGGACCTGCAAAAGGGGTTAAGTGGAAATCGGGGGTGCGAGATGAGTGGACGGAGGGCTTTGGTGGAGCGTAGAAGGCGAAGCCCTTGGTGGGTTCTCCTCCGCCTCCGGCGAAGGAGAAAGCTTGGGATGGAGGAGTTTGCGAGGTAGGAAGGGGGTGGTTGGTCTGGTCGGCGAGGAAGATGGATGGATGGCGGAGCTAACTAGGTGGTCAATGGACGTCGTGGCTGACCCAGGCGCTCTGGAAAATTAAGGAAAGTAAACGAAAATCACAGAGGAAGAGAAAGAGGACTTACCGGCGATGGTGGAGGATATGGCCTGGGCTGAGCATCGGAGAGAATGCCCGGGTCGTCGCACATACTGGCCGGCCGTGCCAGCGAGCTCGAGCGGGGCTCTAGGCCACCGCAGCGCCGCCTGAAGGTCGGCGGGTCTCATCGGGGCATGAGGTCGTCGTCGCTCGATCCAAGCTCCTCCCCCTGTCACCGGGAGGAGCTAGAGGGCTGGGCCACCGCCCCTTTGTTGATGGACCGGTTGGAATGGAAGAGGGGGCGGCGTATTTAAAGGGCGAAGTCGGTGGTGCTGATGAGTGGCGTCGCGGGTTTAGAGGATGGTATGGGGCGACTGGGAGGTCATCGCGGGTAATGGAGTGATGTGCGAGAATCATGGAGGACTGGGCTCGGACGTGGGGTGGTTAACGGGAGGAGAGGATGACTAGGGTGATGGCTAAAAATGGAAGGGCGGAGGAGGTCTGCGAAGCGGGACGCTCGGGCGGAGGATGCGGGAGGAGGAAGACGAAGCCTCGGTCGTTGGATCTTGCGATCCAACGGCTGAGAGAAGGGCGCTAGAGGACGGTCGCGATTAGATCGATGGCGAAGTGATCAAAGGGCTACGGAGCGGCCACGTGGCAGTCTGTGGGAAGGGCGCTGATGGAGGGTGGTGATGGGATACTGGAGTTGATCGAGCGGCTAGGATTAGAGGGTGGATTGAGCGGCTCAGATCAGAAGATCCATGACATGATCAAGCGGACCACAATGTGCCACGTGGCACGAGGAGCGAGAGGCGGCAACGAGCGGCTAGGATTAGAGGCGGAGATGATCGGATGGATGAGGGAAAGCAGCGGGCGTGGAAAGCCTGGGACCGTTGGATCTCAGGAGGAGATCCAACGGCTCGAAGAGGAGGCGGATGGGACAAAGAAGGCGGGCCACGTGGCGCCTCCAGATTGTGCCACGTGGCCCAATCAGATTATTAGGAAGGTAATTTTTGATTTTTGAGGGCTTATTAGGACGAATTTGAGAAAACTCAAAACATGAAAGTTGTAGATCTTGACGAGATCTACAAGTTTCATGTTGACCAAAACTCGAAAAGAGATCAAACAAGAGCCCGAAATATTTTTGAGGGTATTTTTGAGTCTAAAAATACCACGATTTTTGTTTTGCCATTTTTTTTGTGGTTTTTAATTTATTAAGGACTCTGTTAATTATTAGACACTGACAGGGATTTCTTGACAAAGCACTAAGCAAGGGGGTTAATTATGACAAATAAAGATGATGAAACTGAGGTTCATCACCCCCTATACTTAAACTATGCTCGCCCTCGAGCATCAAAAAGAATGACTAAGTTGGATTAACCCCCTTGTGCATGTGAATACAGGATCTATTCTGATCAAGTCGACTCGGCTTCAGAGATCCAGAATCTTAGAGTTCAACCCAGCCTTAATCAAGAGGCTTCCAATTCCTCTACTTCTCTAGACTCTCTCTGATGTACTTATAAACTAAAGGATATGAGTTTAGTGTTGACTGCAATTCTGAGAGTAGAGTCAATTTGTCACCCAAAATCTTGGTCCGAGAAAATCTCCTAAGGACCCAATCCTCAGCACTAGGGAATAAATCAAATCTTGCATTCAGTCTACCGTCTCTTTAGTTGTCAGACTTAGAAAATGTGGATGGCAGGCCAGAAAATGGAGGGCATGGGATTGTGTCAATTCTTCTCTCCCTCTCATTGGAACAAGGATTCTCTCTAGTGCCATTTTACGCAACACATTTTTTTGGTGTTGATCAGTGCGTCCGTCAAGAGAAGTTGAAGCCGTCTGCACTTGTTTTCCTGGGAGTACACCGGGGTGTGTCTCTTTTGAGTACCTATCGTACCTTCGACACCCAGACTTGTAGCATTTACGATGCAGAGCCCTTTTTTGGTGCAAGCCCGACTCCTGGTCCTAATAGCGGTGGTCCAAGTGGACACTTTGAAAAATTTTGGGAGCGCTCGCCTTTGGTGGAAGCTCTTTGATTTGTAACTTTGTGGAATGAGAGCTTTTCTTTGGATTTCATTGACAGTATAATTGGTGGCTAGCTCCACTGCTTTTACCAAGAGTTGGCGCACACTGATCAACATTTTATTTATTTTTCACACCCAGGCACTTAGGATAATGTCAAGAGATTAGTATAAGAATCAAGTTCTCGTACTGGCTAATATTGCTGACACTCAGGTTTCCTGAAGCCTCCAAAGATTTTATCCCATCCTCGAGCATCATTAGATCAAAATCCCAACTTGATTTCCTCATCCCAATCCCTCAGGTGAAAAATCAACTCATCTCAATCAAAACCGCAGTCGTGCATGTGATGTGCTGATCATATTCTTTATGTCTGAGACTAAGCATGGAATATACCATGCAAATCTAGAAACTTAGGGGAATGTGGATGATTAAGTCTAAGACCCTGATGACCAAGGCTGGTTAACCTAAAAATCTCAAAGACTTCTAAAAGCTAAGTCTTCTTGACCAAATCAGATCCCGGGTGAAAGTGAATTTGTAGGGGACTAATCCAACTTCTTCATTCAAGACAAGACACTTTTTTTTTTTTTGACTTCAAGAGATATTAGAACTTCCTAAGCTCAATTGAGCATCCGCGGTTCAGCCAGTATGGATGTAAGTACAGGCCGAAGCCCGTTGCTTGAGGACGGGGCCTTGCGCGATGTCCTCTAAACCATCCAATCTGCTAAGGGCGAACCCTCACTGAACGCGGTTGACTTAATTGGGCTTAGTTAGTCATTAATAGCTCCTAAAGGGTTTTTAGGGTTTTTCTGATTTTTATGGATTTTAATAAAGTTAGAACACAAGTTAGGCTCAAACTTTCTTGAAAAGAGATGGCGAATTTTCAAAACTAATGTCACACAAAATAAAAATTTTCAAAACATTTTCAAAAATCAATTTCGAAAATATTTCTATAAAATAGTGTAACATAATATCGAAAAGCCGCGAAAATCCTTTGAGTTTTCTTAGTCCAATGAATTTTACCTTAGCCAAAAAGTTTTTAATTTTTCAAAAATTTCAGATTTATAGCTAAAGTAAATAAACGGTATATACGGTATACCCCCCTATACTTAAACTTTGCTATGTCCTCATAGCACTAGATGTTACAAGAACATAGGTCCATTTAAATATAGAAGAATATACGAGACTAAGAGGGGCTCCCCCTATACTTAGGTTAAAAATAACCTAAGTATAAAGGCAAGAAAAGATGAGTAGAGAAAATCACGGGGACTTGGGTCCCCCCCTATACTTAGGCTGAAATTAGCCTAAGTATAAAGATGGAGGTTGATGTTGGAAGGGACCCAAGGTGAACGAAGAAGAGGGATGGATTCACAAATGGGCGGTTGAATCTTAGGAGATAAAATGGAGTGTCTTCGGTTTGAGGGTTGTGTGTCGCAAAATATACGGCTCAATCAAGCAAGCAAACCCTTAATTTTCACCAACTCACACATGAAACCAACCAAGGTTGGTCAATTATCTTGTTTGTTTTATTGGTGATAAAGCCTTAGATATTTACGCAAAGAAAAGATGTGAAGTGAAAAATCATTGCGTAAGCGAGGGTATTGCTCTCCCAAAACCGAGTTTTACTCCATTTATAGGTTGACTTGCAATTAACAGTCCCAATTTTATATTTAAATTGTCATTGAATTAAGGTTAGCCATCAATCAGAAAATCATCGTCTACCGTTCATTCCATTTTCCATTTATCCTAGGTGATCAATCTAGAAAAATGAAAGCCGAGAAAAACATGTATTCGATGAAGAAAAACGCGATCGAGGCTAAGCGAGAAATCATGCAGTGATTTTTACGATAAAAGCCGCAAAAAATCTGGGGCCGTTTTGAAAAACAAAATCAATGTATGCAAGTCGAAAAAGCCGCACCTAATCATGCATCTATTAGCGGTGATTAATCTTCATCAATTTTAGCTAAGTGATGCGAAATTATGTGCGTCTTCATGTAGAGTGTGTCCTAACCTACGACCAAGCACATAAGATAAAAATGAAATGAGCTCGGAGAGCCGCGTGCCTAATCCTAAGTCGACACTCAAGTGGGGACGATCCCCACACAACCACGTTCGCCCGATTACAAGCGCGAGTCTTCGATCGAAGACCGCTGTAAGAGACGAGTTTATTAAAAATTACATGCAACAAAAGAAATGCGAGACATTTTTTTTTTCTTCTTCTTCCTTATTGGCTCCAAGCTAGCTCCTGCGGCTCTCGCAGCGGGGAACGTCCTGCTCCTCGCCTCCTTGATCCGTCAAGGGCCCTGCCACAGAAACAATGGTTAGAGATCAAATAAGAAAGAAAAATTTTATATGCAAAAATATGATTATTTGACCTAGAAAAGAAACACTAAATTAAACACACAAAAATCCAAAAAATAAAAGAAATGAGCCGTGTCCCCGGCAACGGCGCCATTTGACGGGCCGCAAAATCGGCCCTTTAATAGAGTGTTTTTAGCACTTGTAATCGTCATCGTAGTCGGGCCAATTTTGGTCATCAAAAAGATCACCACATTTAAAGATATGGCATAAATCAAAAATGAGGTGATCGTTAATTTATTTTACTTGGTAAGAAACCAAGGTCGAACTCAAGGACACGCGCTTCTCTCGTATTAATCAGATTTCTATGTGTTTAACTAAGTGTTGGGTCAAGTTTATAGGTCAAAGTATGCAAAGACAACAATATGACAATTAAAATAAACATGCAATTTTTTTTTATCAATTTTATAATGCAAATAAATGCCATGGGATGCGATGAAATATTATGCCCTAAGTAATAAAGCCATAAAATGTACGAGGTGAACAGAATCATATATTGAAGCAATTTCCATTTATATAGCAAGCAGGCATGAGAAACAAGGAAATCAGGACACTTAGTTGACCAATATAGAGCATTACAAATCGAAGTGTCAAATTAGAATCTAAGCATGCCGAAATAAAGATGATAAAAAGAGCTTCGAAATGACACTGAAATCACCTCAATCGGATAAACATAGCTCAAGATATGCATAGAGGAACGCAAGGGCATAAATGAAATAAAAACATGAAAAATATTTACAAACCAGTCCCTGGGAAGGACTCAAATGCAATAAAAATAAGTGTGGAGGACTTCCCTGTAAATAAACTATACGCGCGGGGGCATATTTGCAATTATTGAAACCCGCAAGGGTATAAGTGCAAATAGCCCCAGGCGCGCAGGTGCTGCACGTGCTCAGGACCTGTTTGCAAATTGTAGGAAGTGCGAGGGCGTCTCTGCAAATTTCCCAGGGTAACACGTGCGATGCACGTGCGACCCAGGCTCGGATGGAGGTTCTGGTTCGGCAGAGGCTCGATGAAGCTTCGGCTTGGCTCGGAGCACCCGAGCCTCCAGGCTTGGTGTCGATCAGGCTCGGCGTGGTCTCTGGGTGTGCCACGTGTATCGGGACCTGGATGCAATATGCGGGACATGCGAGAGCACCGATGCAAAAAGCCCAGGACTCACGTGCTTGAGGCACGTGAGCTCAGGCTCGGGTGGGGGCGAGGCTCGGTGCAGCTTCGGGTGGCCGATGCAGGTGGCTCGGGCCACGTGGCGGCTCGAGGTTGACTCGGGCGAGGCTCGGTCCCACCGAGCCTCCGCGCTCCGGGTTAGTCGACGTGGACGCTCCTGGGCCGTTGGATCTCCGCCGTGGGGCGAGATCCAACGGTAGCTGCTCTTCCTCCTCCTTCGTCAGGTGGCGGCGCGATTAGAGCTCCGGCGAGAGGCCTGGAGCTCCGCCGCGCCCTGCTGCGCTCGGTGAAGATCGGTGAAGAACGCTGATGCTCCGGCGATGAAGATCTGAGGTCGGGGAAGCTGCCGGAGTGTCTGGGATCCCATGTCGACGCTGGATCGCCGGAGGCGGAGCTCTAGAACCTAGCTCCGCCCGAAGTCCGGCCATTGGTGATTAGGACCTGCAAAAGGGGTTAAGTGGAAATCGGGGGTGCGATATGAGTGGACGGAGGGCTTTGGTGGAGCGTAGAAGGCGAAGCCCTTGGTGGGTTCTCCTCCGCCTCCGGCGAAGGAGAAAGCTTGGGATGGAGGAGTTTGCGAGGTAGGAAGGGGGTGGTTGGTCTGGTCGGCGAGGAAGATGGATGGATGGCGGAGCTAACTAGGTGGTCAATGGACGTCGTGGCTGACCCAGGCGCCCTGGAAAATTAAGGAAAGTAAACGAAAATCACAGAGGAAGAGAAAGAGGACTTACCGGCGATGGTGGAGGATATGGCCTGGGCTGAGCATCGGAGAGAATGCCCGGGTCGTCGCACATACTGGCCGGCCGTGCCAGCGAGCTCGAGCGGGGCTCTAGGCCACCGCAGCGCCGCCTGAAGGTCGGCGTGTCTCATCGGGGCATGAGGTCGTCGTCGCTCGATCCAAGCTCCTCCCCCTGTCACCGGGAGGAGCTAGAGGGCTGGGCCACCGCCCCTTTGTTGATGGACCGGTTGGAATGGAAGAGGGGGCGGCGTATTTAAAGGGCGAAGTCGGTGGTGCTGATGAGTGGCGTCGCGGGTTTAGAGGATGGTATGGGGCGACTGGGAGGTCATCGCGGGTAATGGAGTGATGTGCGAGAATCATGGAGGACTGGGCTCGGACGTGGGGTGGTTAACGGGAGGAGAGGATGACTAGGGTGATGGCTAAAAATGGAAGGGCGGAGGAGGTCTGCGAAGCGGGACGCTCGGGCGGAGGATGCGGGAGGAGGAAGACGAAGCCTCGGTCGTTGGATCTTGCGATCCAACGGCTGAGAGAAGGGCGCTAGAGGACGGTCGCGATTAGATCGATGGCGAAGTGATCAAAGGGCTACGGAGCGGCCACGTGGCAGTCTGTGGGAAGGGCGCTGATGGAGGGTGGTGATGGGATACTGGAGTTGATCGAGCGGCTAGGATTAGAGGGTGGATTGAGCGGCTCAGATCAGAAGATCCATGACATGATCAAGCGGACCACAATGTGCCACGTGGCACGAGGAGCGAGAGGCGGCAACGAGCGGCTAGGATTAGAGGCGGAGATGATCGGATGGATGAGGGAAAGCAGCGGGCGTGGAAAGCCTGGGACCGTTGGATCTCAGGAGGAGATCCAACGGCTCGAAGAGGAGGCGGATGGGACAAAGAAGGCGGGCCACGTGGCGCCTCCAGATTGTGCCACGTGGCCCAATCAGATTATTAGGAAGGTAATTTTTGATTTTTGAGGGCTTATTAGGACGAATTTGAGAAAACTCAAAACATGAAAGTTGTAGATCTTGACGAGATCTACAAGTTTCATGTTGACCAAAACTCGAAAAGAGATCAAACAAGAGCCCGAAATATTTTTGAGGGTATTTTTGAGTCTAAAAATACCACGATTTTTGTTTTGCCATTTTTTTTGTGGTTTTTAATTTATTAAGGACTCTGTTAATTATTAGACACTGACAGGGATTTCTTGACAAAGCACTAAGCAAGGGGGTTAATTATGACAAATAAAGATGATGAAACTGAGGTTCATCAAGGGGGCGTGTATATATTACATATATACTTTACCCATAGATCTACTTTCACGTATTTTTGTATATATTATGCAATAATTATGGGTGGGTAAAAATTGGAAAAAAATCAAAGGCTTCTTATTTATTCTTGCATATCATCTCTGCATCTAAAAAGAAAGAAAAAAAAGAGTCTTGCATTTCATTCATCTACATAGCATTCATGTACATCTCATCTGCATATCTTGCATATGCAAAGTGAAAAGTTAGTGGGTTCTGAACCAAGTTATGAGTAGATGTTGAGGAGGGAATTGATTTGACCTTAATCCACCTAATTTCAGAGGAACCTTATAGGAACTAGAGTTAAGATTTCTCAGGTCAAGCGACTTAATTCTTTGAGTCCGCAAGTCTATGTTCACATGTCATCTTGATTAGTCTAAGTAGAATATCTTGTGTACACACATGATTCTTATAGATAGTGACCTAACTTGGACCAGCACAAGCTCTTCATTGATAAGGTGGTTAGGAGGTAGAATCCTTTAGCTTGGAGTAGCACACGGGTGGAAACATCCATCCTCCTCTAAGGAGGGTAGTGCATCTCAACCTAGTCTGGTGGTGTTGACATCTAAGGACGGGATGATGCGGGTTGCAATAATGCTTCAAAAGAGGGATAGTCTACTGGCTCAAGAGGAAAAAACTCCTGATGTACATGCTGCACCTTGTATATGTATCAAAAAATTTGCAAAAACTCCAAAAAATAAGACATGCTTGAGTAAAAATAAAATACCTGTCAGAGTATGTATATTAGCAAGAGGTCTGCAGCTAGGTGACTTTGCTACACTAGTCAGGCATCCTAGACAGGTAGCTACACTGGCTACCTTCCATTCTTTTCTCCATCCCCTCCTCTTGAGCTGGTCGCACTTGAACTTAGAAGGGAATACCCAGCTCATCGAGGAAAGAGTTACTAGACCGGGGAATTAGAGTTACCTTGTTAGAGGAGGCTGGTTCTTAGCCATTTCTGATGTGGGGAGCTATTTTACACTTACACAGTACAAGTAAGAATCATAGTCATCAGAAATTTGCATTTGAGGATTTGTTCTGACCTGACTATTAAGGCGTCTTGAATAGAAGACTTGTGGATCTTGAAGTCTGTTAGGTCTTAAGTTCAGATCCCAATAAGGTTCCACTACACAATTAATCCAAAGGTTGAGTCAAGCTCCATTTTCAACTTTTGTTCATGACCTTGGTATGGAACCCAAAATTATTTCACTCTTGCATTTCATTTTAGTTGCTCGGGGACGAGCAAGGTTTAAGTATAGGGAGTTAATGAATATGTGATTCATCACTCTTAAAGTTTAAAATAGAGCCTTGTTCCCGAGTAATCAGGAGCATATTTCCACCAATATTGCATAATTAGCATTATGCATGCATTGATAACATTTGCATTTTAGCATTCGCATCTGCATTAAATAAGAAGCCAAACTCATCTGTAAAAATCACCTATCTGTACATATTTTACACTAACCTTACAACCCATAAATTCATTATATACTGTATATATTACTAACAATAATGCAAGAAAAATACCTAAAAAATGCTAACTTGTAAAATTGACAAATAAAACCCCAAACCAAGTTGGAGACCATGGACCTTAGAATGCATATATCTCTCTCATACAGCCTCCGACCTAGGTCTACTCACTTATAAATTA
The DNA here is from genome assembly GCA_037367405.1 of Ottelia alismoides. Taxonomy (NCBI): domain Eukaryota; kingdom Viridiplantae; phylum Streptophyta; class Magnoliopsida; order Alismatales; family Hydrocharitaceae; genus Ottelia; species Ottelia alismoides. Next base: position 446,970 of record JAZKJV010009585.1, on the reverse strand, counting down.
ATATACATTCAGAGACCTTCAAAATTAGATCAATTTCATTTAAATCGGAGCTTGTATGCAAAACTTGGGTTTTGGGCTCCCATTGTATACTATATGTATGTATATTTGTACCCTTGTATTTTATTACTTTGTTCGACCTCGTTTCCGTTTTTATTCAACATGAAACTTGTAGGTCTCATCAAGATATACAACTTTCATGTTTTGAGTTTTTCTAAATTTGACCATTTTCTCCCTCTTATTTCATATTCTTTCACAGCCACTCATATTGGGACACGTGGCATACTCTGGTTGCGCCACGCGGCCCTATTCATCACGCCCCACACGCCCCTCTTCCTCTACCGTCCGATGGTGCCCCTTTCCTCCAGATCTTGACCGTTCATGATGCATCTCATTTTAGCCGTCTGATCTGGGCCAAGATCTCATCCACGCTGTTGGCTAATGCCTTCACCTCAGAGCGCCACGTGGCTACATCTTCACCGCCGGTTCTTCTCCATCACGCCTCCATCCGTGCCGCTCATCCCTGCTAAATCCGTACCCTTGGATCGAATTCCGAGATCTCATCTAGACCGTCACCAGTGCCTCACTCCCCTTTGAACACATGTCATCACCCCCACCATCTGATCACCTCCACGTACTTGATATATCAACCGTTATCTCCCTCTCAAATGACGACCCTCCGATCCTCGGCCCTGATGCAATATTCAACGTTCGTCTCCGCTCGACACTATGCCCGCCACGCGTCACGCCCAACGCCCTTCGATCTCGATCCCATGATCTAATCATGGCCCTTCTCTCGCGCCTTTCTTTTGGTCGCTGGATCATGAGATCCGACGGTCCAGAGGTTGTCATCTACCTCCGCAAGCACCTCGCCCACGTCGCCCCACCTTGCGACGCCTCACCCCCCTTACTATTTTTGGCACCACTACAACCACCTTCTCTACCCATCGACACCTCCACGACGTAACCCTGACCTGCACCTTCCTCGCCGGCATCCATGATCCCCATGACGCCCTCTCCATCACCTGCACCTCCATCTCTTCCCTATAAATACTCCACCTCCGGCCAACTTCCACCCCATCCGCCATAGCGAGAGGTATCCTAGAGCTCCGAGCTTCTCATTGGTGACATCAATTGAGTCTGAAAACGAGCGACGACATGTCTCTACCTCCGACGAGATCCACGGCGTACCCCCGCCGTGCCGTAGCTCCTCCAACGAGCTACTTGAGCTCAGGCCCGCTACTGACCTTCGAGCGATGATCGGAGCCGCTTCAATGAGCCTCCAACCCCAGGTAGCTTCATCCATTTCTTCTCCGATCTTCCTGTTTTCTTTATTTTTCTCTTAATTTCTCCACCTCCTCCGATCGATTCCACTTTCACCCAACTGTCTACCAAGCTTCGCCTTGAAGCTCTGATTCATTCGCTCCGACGATGCATATCACCATCTTCCGACAAAAGCTCCGCCTTCACAGTGGAGGAAGATCACCGATGCTCTTCGCCTCACTCCACAGGCCTCACCGCACATCCCCTGCACTCCACGAGCATGAGCTCCTATTTTTTTTTTGGCAAGAACTAACACTGCAGACAAGTCATCTTCACTGATCGGAGTCGTCACTGGAGATGCTTCGAGCTTCGATGTCTCCGGCTTCCAGACCGCCTCCGATTCATCCAAGACCTCCGACGCTCCGCCACATCTCCACGATCGATACGAGTCCTCCAGGAGTCTCCGGCGAGCTTCATCGAGCATGAGGGAGGGCGGCAGAGCTGGGACTACCTCGCCGGAGTCCCGCCAAGTCCGCTGCAGGAGGCGGCGGCCCGGAGGAGACGACACACAGCTGCCATTGGATCACCTTGATCCAACGGTCCTCTTCACGATACGTCGCCCCGTACCCACCTCCGTTGGATCAGGAGGGTCTAACGGACCTCGTCGAGCCACATCGCATCTGCTTCTAGCTTCAGCCTCCGTTGGATCCATCTCGATCCAAGGGCTAGTATTGAGCCACATTGCCTTGCTCCAACAACCATCGCCACCGTTGGATCTTCTTGATCTAACGGTCCAGCACGCGCCACGTTCGCCCTCCGAGCCTCTTCCTCGACCCTAGGCTCGGAGCACCCGAAGCAGACCTAAAGCAAAGTTCGAGCCTCCAGAGCCTTTCGAGCCTCTGTCCGAGCCTCTAGAGTCTCCCGAGCCTAGTACCTCCCGTGTATCTCATGTGAGGGATGGGTAAATTTCACAGAGGCCCCTGCAACTTTTTAGATTTGTAAATCAATCCCTGCCAGGCGCGTCACATGAGGAGCACGCGTACCCTTGGAAAAATTGCATCCATACCCCCTGCATTGTAGGTATTTGCACTTTAGTCCCTATATGTACGTTTTATTTTAAGCAATTTTAATTTTCTATTTTGCATTTTGGTCCCTGTGTTTGCACGCATATTTACGTGTCCATTTCTCATCATTTTTAAATTCCAAAAATTGCATGTTGTAGCTTAACTTGAGCGTTATCTATTGTGACACGTGTCATATTTTTGTGAGCTGCATAGAATTTAATAATATTATTTCTATGGAATTTGATATATTTTGCCCACTGTGTGCTTTAAATTGAATATTAAATTATTTTTTTCTCCAAAAATCATCATATAATCACATTAGACTTAGTTTAAGTTTCTCTACACTGTGCCCAAAAATCATAGCATTTGCACGCATCATGAGGACTGAATAAATCAAATAGTATTTTGCCTAATAGATTTTTAATAAGTCCAATTTACATCATTTTTAGGTTTATTAATTTTCCTGAATTCCTCTTACATAGACCTATCTAGGACAATTTTTATATCTAAAAATAATGTGCCTTGTTAAAATTAATTTTGCAAAAACTACCCTGCATTTATATTAAATTCATATTTAATTCTATTATAGTTGAAAAATTCCAAAAAAATGCAGTAGCTTAGTCTCATCGCATTCATCTTCTGGCCAAGTTTCATTAATTTTGGAATTTATTTGGTCATCATTTGTGATTTAACTTAAAATTTGGCTTGAAATTGCATAAAAAGACCAAAAAAATTCTTCTGAAAATCTGACATTAGAATTAACTGAAAATTTACTTAAGGAGACATCTGCCTCCCTAAGTTTGACCTTGGGCTTGCCCAAGTAAAATAAATCTACCACTCGTATTTGATTGAATATTAATCGAAGTGGTTTTTGATCAGTCTCGATTTACCCGACTACAACGAACGACAAATCTATTTCGATCATTAATCTGATTGAATGAACAAGGGTAAATTGAGCCTCTTCAGATACCAAAAGCTAGCTTTTGAATTTTACTCCATTTTTAATGAAACTACCTTTATTTGATAGATAATTTAATTTGAAAAACAATGGAGTTGAGTTTGGTCAATTATGAGCTCATATGGAGAAGATATTAATATGTGAAGTTTGGTTTATAGTCTATTCATCTGTGTATCCTAAATGCACAGTACAGTACTTTTATCTACAATTATTTTTTCTTTTTCAATAGATTAAGACGTACATGTTTTGTGTGAAAATATCTTTATTTGAGGTTTGTAAAATTGCGTATAAATTAGTGAAAGTTTGGTTATATGTAGTGTATTGGACATCTAGGGCTTCTAGGTGTCTGTGTTATTTTGGTTGTATTCCTTTGCCCTTATCCTCCCCTACATTATTCCTTGTCAACCAAGTCAACATTGATTTAGTCTCAGAGTTTAGGATTAGTTTGTATTTACAATATTTCCTTTATTTTTTTTCTTTTGTTTATTCACTTATTTTGTATTTACGTACATGTATTTACGTACAGGTATTTATTCATTTAAATATAGGTATTTACGTACTATTTATAGACAACAATCAGTGTGTTAATTTGTATAAGTTGTATATATATTTACATATATTAATTTGGGGATTTTAAAGATAAAAAAAGTGAAAAGGTGAATGTATGGGTATTCCTCACCGCCTTATACTTACTTTTTCTAGTACTTAGTAAACATTTATTAGGAGAATAAGTGGTGCAAAAGAGAAAATAAATAAATGGAAAAAGGAAGCAGAATGAATATGACTTGTAAACTAGTCTTTTACAAAATTGAAGTTTTGAGCACAGTTAAGACCTTTAGATTACTAGTTTATTCGGAACCAAATTCAGGTTAGAAATTGTGAGTCAACAACCCTGATGTTCCATGTTCCTCCATCTAGTTCAACTCAACAGCTCAGTCAAAACCGTTCCTTCATATGTAAGTGACATTAAAAATGACAGTGCCATATATGTGAACTATGTTAACTCTTCCCAGATGAATAACTGAACTATCAACTGGTATCCTCCTTTGATAAATCATCCACAAGGAGATGAATATTTCCTTCCGAGTTCAAGTATGTGCTCGTGCAAAACTAACAAGGGAGAAGAAAGAAGAAAGAAGTGGAAACAGACCAGTGTAGCTGCATTTCCTTGTAGAGCTCAGTCAGTGTGACCAAGTCGTCACTAAGAAGCATGTTTTTTCTGGAAGCTCAATTTTTTTGGAGTTTTTGGTATAAGCTCCTTTTTAGGTATTCTTTATTTGGAATTGATCTACATTCTTGTTTTCCCCGGCAAATAAAGAATCTTTTATTCTGCCCATGTTTTGGGTTCTTTAAAAATTTGTTCTAGCAGACCATTCCTCATATGAAGCTTTATTCTAATCCAATCTCCAATTATTAGATGTCCAAGCTACTAGAGGAGCAACCGATTTGAAGTACCAAGTTTGATAATCCCCAAGAATGGTTCCTGGGCCACCCTTAACGAAGCGGCCTAGTATCGTCCCGACTCACACTCGAAGATATTTCAACAACCCATCTTTATTGAGCTACGTGCTGAGTGCAAGGACTCAAGTCAAGCCCTTGTTTCATGAGTCATATGGATGACATGAAAGGTTCCAATTAGTCATATTGAAGCGACTCATGAAAATAGTCTCATGGAACCTAAAGAATCAAGTTGAAGCAACCTGAAGCGTCCTAATTCTAGTCCTTCATAGGTTCCTTTGAAATTAAATGGATTAAGGTCTATAGCAAGTTCTAATCTCCAAGTTTTATATAAACTTGTTCCATTGTCAAAACCATTCAGAAAAATGCTTATGCAATGCGATAAAATATTTTTGTGAAATCATTTCCTAATTTTGAACTTTTATGTGGTTTTTCAATTAGTTTTACATTTTTTATGGAGTTTTGAAAACATTTTTCAACTTTATAGTTTGGAATTTTTTAGATTTGTATGAGATTTTAGAAAAGAGTTAGTGCATTAGTGGTATTCCCAGTTCACAAGAATTATGTATAGAGCATTTTTGTTCATTTTATGTACAGATTTCATATGAGTGTATTCTTGTCATATACCCTTATCTAGTGAATTAGCCATATTTATTGAAAATACAAAATTATGAGTTTTGGCTAACGTATATACACACACATATATGACCCTCTATACTTAGCTCGAACTATGTCCTCTTAGCGATCGAAGAGCAACAAGGAAGACATAACTCGTTATGTATAGAAAAGCCTATATTATAATGACTCAAAGACATGAAGCCAATCGTCCTTCCCTGTACTTAGAAATAACTAATCCTACGTATAACATATTGTAGACAAAGTGGGGATGATTGAGGATTAGAATGTACAAAAACATCAGATCGGCCTGTCTCCCCATATACTTAGGGTTAAGATACCTAAAGTATAGAAAAGAATTATCAACAAGTTGAGAGACATGTGAAGGATCAAAGAATGAACACTCGGGTCACTCACCCCCTGACTTAGGATCTAGTCATCTTATGTATAACACTAATGAAAGGTATAAATGAATAATCAGAAGAAGGAAATGAAAAAAAAAGAAAAGAAGAAAAAGTAATGATATTTTTGGATTTTCGATGACAAACAGGAAAGTATCAAGCTCAGGTCTGGCTTTAGCAACTGTTCGTTGACTACAAATGATTTTGCGTCAGATGACAACCATTATGTCACAATTCTACCGTTGTCATGTACATTTTTCTCAATGAATGGATCTGACCAATTGCTTTTCGATTTGCTCGGAAATAATTTTAACTTTACATCAAACAACCGCACTTTCTTATTTGGCTCGAAATTCTTTCTTTGGATGTGTTTATCGTACCATTTCTTGACTTTTCCTTATAGAAGAGGCTTTTATTGAACACATAGTCTTGGAATTCTGTCAGTTTGTTCAGATCAAGCTTTCGATTTCGACTAGCTTTTTGTCTATCAAGATTGCATATACTTACCTCCCGCAAAGATTTGTGAATTAGTACAATAGGAAAGTGGCATGGTTTACCATATATTAACTTATAGGGAGGCACTCGCAAAGGAGATGTGTACGACATTCAATAAGCCCATAGAATTGAATGAAGCAATTGAGATTAGTTCTTTCTATTAGGATGTACAACTTTACGCAGAATCATCTTGATCCCCTTCTCATAACATTCAACCAAACCATTAGTCTGCGGGTGGAAAGAAGATTCGATACGATTGGTTAATGTCGTACTCCTTTGTCATCATCCTAACTTATTTATTGATAAAGTGGTTACCTCCGTATGATATGATTATTTTCGGAATTCCAAACCACAAGATGATATTGTCTTTGAGGTAGCCACACACTATTTGGCTGTCTGCGGATCGAGCGGGGATACCCTCCACCCTACAACTGACATAATCGAAACCAAGTAGGATGTACACATAGCCCTAAAGGTTAGGAAACATTCCCATGAAATCAATGCTCTGGGCATAAAAAACATCTCATATCTAAATGTACTTGAGAGGCATTGTGTCTCTATAGCGAATAGTGCCACACGTCTTTTGACATTCAATGCATCCTTTGATGTAAGTAGTTGCATCCTTGAAAAGAGTCGGCCATCAAAGGCCACATTGAAGCACTTTCACTGTCATGCGCTTCACAAAATGGCGTCTACTAGATTTCAGCTTTTGACAATGTTCAAGGACACTAATATACTCCTCCTCAGGGATACACCTTCTCCAGATACAATTCGCATCCTCATGAAATAAGTACGGATCCTCCCATTGGTAAAAAAATGTATATCGGACAAGAACTTGTCCACTTTCAGATTAGGCTAGGATTGCGGGACTTTCTTGGAGTCACGATAGTTCACATCAATGGAGGAGAGGTAATAGAAAGAATAACCTCATCTGGGAAAGTTTCACTGATCGACAATATAGCCTGCTCAGGAGTATCTGATTCTACGATTTTGGAAAGGTGATATGCCACCATATTTTAATTAGAAGATAATTACAAATTTCTAAGTCAGATTCCTGGAGTAGAAGGATCCAATGGAGTAATCATGATTTAAAATCATTCTTGCTTTATAAGTATCGAATGGAAGAGTGGTCAATGTACACAACAACTGTTGACCCAAGCAGATGCGATCTAAACTTTTCCAAGGCAAACATGACTGCTAGAGGCTCTTTCTTTGTGACTATGGAATTTCTCTCTGCTAGCATAATGAATTGCAAATTGACATCCATCCTATATTTGTCCCATAACATCTCAATGGCATAATCAGAAGTATCTGTCATGATCTCGAATGGAAGAGACCAATCTAATGGATGTATAGTGGTGAGTATTCCCGCCTGTCACGCGGGTGACCCGGGTTCGTTCCCCGGCAACGGCGCCATCTGACGAGTCGCAAAATACGATAAATAATTCGAGCACGTTGTAATACGTGTACTTAGCGAGTCGGTCAGAACCGAGAGGAGATCTCCGTGAAGAGTGTCTCGGCTTTAATTTATATCCCGGGCAAGTCCGGGGTCGAACTCAGGGAGGCAAAGGAGCAACTTGGGTTTAAATTAAAAATAAAGATTTTAGATTTCCAAGCGATATTTTTTATATTTTTATGCAACAAGAATGCAAATGCAAGTGAATCAAGACACTAAGAAATCATACAACAAGGCCAAATTAATTTTAATATCAAATTAGTCCAATTTAGCCAAATTATATTTTTCTTAGAGTCCTAATCTAGAGATGAATGCAAGGTACTTTTTTTTTTGGAATTTTATGGGTTAAAACGCAATAAATAAAAATGCACACTTTTTATGGGTCTTTTTACAATTTATCACACAAACAGAAAGCAAAAATCATGAAAAATTTACTGGAATGAAAACAAGATGACAGGAAGCTACATTAATATTTTTGTAATTTTTTGACAAAATATGAAATTTTTATGTATTTTTCAGTGGAAACAGAGTGACAGTGAGTAATTAATTCCTAATTAATCCACGTTATCAAATTAATTAGAGTGCGAATTATCCCAAATAGATATGTTCATATAGAATCCAGGAGACTTGAAATTTCGCAAAAAAAATATACGTAGATTTAATTAAAAATCAAATACTAAATTCACTCTACAATTTATTGCAGGCACAAGACATTTCCATTTTGAATGAAATTTGGACAGTAAGTGAAGCACATATCAAGGCATCATTCTTAATTTTTGTGGAATTTTTAGAGCAACCGTGTGTGAGATATAAATTTAATGGCACAGAATTGGTAAACTATACAAAATTTCAATTGAACAATTTTAATTAATTACCCATATCTCACAAAAAATATATTAAATATTCAGATGGCAGAGAATAAGTTGCTCAACATGATAGCATTTTTCATTGAATAAAAAGATGCATAAATGAGGTCCAAATTAAAGTAGGAACACAAGGGTATCCGTGCAAGTCAGAAATTAAACTAAACAACACCAATTGTTCACGGGGGCACCTTAGTAATTACATGAACTAATAGGGGAAAATATGCAATTTGTACAATAAAAAAATTTTGATGGAAATAACCTTCTTCTTCTTCCTTCGGCTACAGGTGAGATGAACCCAAAGGGGGCAAGAGGGCGTCGACGGCGGCTGGGGTCGGCGAGCGGCGGTGGTCGGCGACGCACAAAGGAGGCGGGGCCTCCCACGCGCGCGCGGCCGCGGCGGAGGGGCGGTGCCACGGAGGAGGAAGTCTGCTGGGGGGCCGCGCACGGGTGCCGCGCGTGGGCGTGGAGGAGGATTGGGCGGAGACCGTCGGGCGGCACGCGGCGGTGGCCGGCTGGGAGGAGGCGGCGCCGCCGCTTCTGTGGAGGGAGGAAGGGGGCGGCGGCGGTGGGTGCTCTCCCCCACCGCTGCTGCGTTATGCGTTTTTTTTTATTTTATTTTTTGATTTTTTTATTTTTTTGACTGCTGTAATAATAATTAAAAAAACTCTTTTTTTGTTTAAATTTTTTTTATATTTTTTGTTTTGCTATTCAGAAGGTGCAAATAGAGAAGGGAGAGTGATGAAATAAAATAAAAAAATAAGGGAGATGATAGTGGTGATGATGATTATGAACTAAACAAATGAAGGATTTTGGGGGGTGAATTTGATGTGATATATATAAAAAAATTCAAAACTAACAAGATGATAAAAAGTGAGACGAAAAATTACCTACGATGAACGCGTGCGCCTATGGAGTGCTCTCGTGAGCACGGTCTTCGCTCGAATCGCCGGCGTGCGATGAGCTCGAGCAGTGCGCGGTTGCGGCTGCGATGTTGGCCAAAAAGCCAACGGATCACACCGGAGAGAGGGCCGTCGTCGCTCGACCGCGGTTGCGTCGCTGTCACCGATTCAACTCTTGGAACTAGGCTCTCCTCACATAAAGATGGATCAAAGGCAAAATTGAGGAGAATGAGAGGTATATAAAGAGAATGGAATGAGAGGTTATTAAAGTGGTGGAGTTGAATGGGAGGTTGATTTATTAATGGAGTTGAATGGGAAGTTGGGAAAAATGGTGGAATAATGGAGTTGAATTGGTGGTTATTGTAGAGAATGAAAATTAAATAATAAATAAATAAATAAATAAAGTTGGCTACTTTAAATACAATAAAATAAAAAGAGAAGAGAAATAGTGGAGAATTTACAAAGGAAGACAAACAACATGTACACGTTTTTTTACTTTTCTAATATGTAATTTTTTTTCTTTTTAATAAGATATATTTATAACGAAAAAATACAATAAAATACTACAATAAAAATACAACACAAGTATGATTTTTTTGTATTTTTAGTAATTAAGAAAGATACAATAAAAATTAAAGAAAGAAAGAATATATACAAGGTATACAATGTAAATCTAGGTCCCAAAACCCAACTTTTGCAAATGAGCTCCGATTTTAATGAAACCACTTCCGTTGGATAGATAATTTTCTAACTTGAACTTTAAAAGTGAGTTTGATGAATTTGGAATTCATACGGAGCGGGAATTTAGCTTGGAAGTTGGACTTTACGGCTTTTTCTCTTTGGGATCTAGGAGCATTTATTTGAGATGAAATTTGTTTTGTATTTTTGTATTTTTATATACATTTTTATAAACAAGTTAGAGAAAGAATTAGGCAAAAAAGAGTTGAAATGAAATTATTAAAAATACATGAAGTTTTGGCTACTTACATGTATAAAACTCCTTTATTTTTGCGCCTTTTTATTGTTAATTCATTTTGTACAATCTTATATACAATAATTAGTGTATTTTATTTACAAGAGTAATTTTGTTAATTTATGGATTTTATGGATATTTATTTGGGATTTTACTTGGGGATTTTGCTAAGATCAAGATATTAAGATGATGAATCGTGGATTCATCAATGTAGGACAATAGCTTGAATACATATTTCTTTTAGCTGATGAAGGCATGGAGCACTTTGTCATCTATAACAAAATCAGTGTCCTTGCCGAGAAGATCTATCAATGGTCAACAATCTTACTAAAATCTTCAATGAATCTACAGTAAAAATAGACATGCCCTAGAAATGACCTGACTTGCTTCAATGTAGTCGATGGCTCAAGTTTCGATAACACTTCCACCTTGGTCGGGTCAACCTCCGAGCCTCGCTTGGATACAACGTGGCCTAACACAATTCCCTCGGTCACCATAAAGCGACTCTTCTCCCATTAGATCACCAAATCCACTTCACAACATCACTGAGTACTCGCTCCAGATATGTCAGGAAGTGATCAAATTTATCTCTGCAGATTGAGAAATCATCCACGAATACCTCAAAAGAACCGCCCACCATGTCAGCAAATACAATCATAATACATCTCTAAAATGTAGTAGGGGCATTACACAATCCGAATGACATTAGTCAGAAGCTGTACACCCTAAATAGGCAGGTGAAGGTAGTCTTCTCTTGGTCTTCAGGGGCTATTGCAACCCAATTATATCCAGAATACCCATCCAAGAAACATAAATATTCTTTTGTAGCATGTCTTTCGAGACAAATGAACGACAATGGCAAATGATCCTTCTAGGTGGCCTGGTTCAGGCTTCAGTCACCCACACAGAAGTGCCAAGATGTAGGTACTCAAATCAGGATCTCCTCTACTTTGTCATTCTTTACAATAGTGATATCAGATTTCATAGGAACCACATGTAACCGACTTACCGATGATATCCTTTTCATCGCCTTTATTCTTTCATTTTGTCCTTTAAACACTAGCTAAATGCATGTATATAACATTATTTGTATAAACTAACATCAATTATTTACACTATAAATATTGTATAAAATATTATATTTGAAGTCAAAATAAACGAATAAAGAATAGAGAAGAAAAAGAATGAAATACCATAGGTATTCGATGACCCAAAACCTCGAGACCTAGACATCATGATGACTGTGTCGACAAGGAATAAAGTAGGGGAGAAAAGGGCCAAAATTCTCAATAAAAAACCTAAATTTTAATTCTCTAATAATTCAATTCAGGACCTATTTTATTATTTATACCTCAAATCAATAAACTTTAAACATGAAAGCCGTAGATAAAAATACATAGAAAATTCAAATTTTTATTTCACTTAAAAATAATGCCAATATGCCCTAGACACTTAAAATAAAAAGCCAAAATCAAAGCTTCCCAGACATGTATATTCTCCATATGATCTCTAAATTCATTAAACTCACTTTATTACTCCTAAAATTAAATTATCTATCTAATGAAGGCAGATTCATTCTATTTGGATTTAAGATGCAAAAGTTAGGTTTTGGTCCCCTATTATGCAATTTATCTGAATAAAATAACAATTTTATTTATTCTTTATATCTTTCATATTTTTTAAATGTATAATTTTCTAGATAATATTATAATACATGTACATAACTAAAATAGAACAAAACAATAAAAATATATTAAAATAAATAAGTATGCTATAATATATAGATGAATTATACATACATATACCTCCCCTTCGGTCTACTGATCCACCTGCAACCTAGGTCTCTCAGACCTCGTCAACTTCCCTCATTCCTTGATTTTTCCATTCCTATTCTTTCACCAAATCTGCTCGACTCCTCTTTGGCTTTTAATCCTCGATTGAAGCCCTTTCACGCTAGATCGATTCCTTGGTTGATAGTCCTCTAAATCGAGTATCTTTCTCGATTAAACACCCTTATGTACATATACTTCTCTGCCACTTCCATCTGAATTTGATCCCTCTTTAGCCTTGAAATCCCCAGGTCTCTTTGTGTTGAAGCTCACTGGTGACAGCTGGAAGTGAGCCAAGTCGTTTGGTACAGAGGAAGAGGTATGAATAGGGATGAGTGAAAAATCGGGCCTGCCCGACCCAGCCCGGTGCCCGACCCGAGTAAGCCCGCACCCGGCCCAAGCCTGCAATATAAATGGGCGGGCTTGGGCATTTTTTAAGCCTGAATGCCTTGTTGAGCCGGGCTCAGGCTAGCTCGAACCCAATCCTGAAGCCCGCAGGCCGGCCCGAATAAAGCCCCAGTTGCGGCCTGATGTTGATACCTGTTGAGCGCGAATTCGAGGGACTTTTGAATTTTTCTTTTTACCTCCGGCAACGGCAAAATTTTGTTGAGCAAGGAATTTATTGCCGGAGATTGGAAAATTATTAATGATGAAAATGTTGTCAAGTGGTCGTTGTTATTCCCCAAAAATCTGCGTCAACAAAAGATTATTTTTTTTTAAAAAATTTGCTACTTATTAACCTGTATTGCAGACAGGGTCGAACTCAAGGAGGCTACAATTCCCGAGGGTTATTCAATTAATCAAAAACTAATTAAAAGAAAACAGGAATCTCAAAGGACAACTATCCTTGGTTTTTGTGATTTTTATCTTTTTAATTTTTTTTATATTTTTTTTATTTCTAATTTTTTATATTTTCTGATTTTTAAATTTTTATGATTTTGATTTTGCAATTTTTTTATTTTCAAAAATAATACGACGCAATATAAACAAGGTAAAAAATACGCACACCAACTCTTTTTACAATTTTCAATTATGCTAAAAATAATCAGAAAAATCCAAGGAAAATATTTTTGGGTTTTAAAAGCTTTGAAATATTTTTGAGAATTTTTGTGGAATTTTCAGATGTTTTTGTATTTTTCTAAAAATCAAACAAGGAGAAAATAGGAAAATATGACCAGCCTGGAGTAATTTGCAATTTAAAAATCTTTTAAATGCCCAAAACTCCTGGCTACTATTTTTAAGATAAACTAGAAACAATTATCTACAAACAGGAACTGAAATCACAATTTTTCGATTTTTGTAGATTTTTTTATGATTTTTAGAAGATTTTTGATATTTTTCAATTTTTTGGGTTTTATAAATAATTAATGCGTGAAAAATGGTCAGAAATTAAAAGACAATGAAATACAACTACTCTATTTTTTTAGAATTTTTAGAGGTATTTTCAAATTTTTATGAATTTTCGAATTTCAAGAAGACAAAAAGGCACTGTTTTTGATTTTTTTAATAATATCAAATGAAGTCAAAATGCTACGAATATTTTACGCTAGGAAGAATAGCACATCAGGAGTATAGCACAATTTTCTCAAAATTTTTGAAGCATGAGAAACATTTATTTCATTCAAAAGCACAAACAAATCATCGTTCTGCAGTTCAGGGGCTAAAATGTAAATATTAGAAAAGTTCTGTACTGAAATGTAAAGTTTCAATGTTTTTGCCTCAAATAAATAATATAAATGAATAGAAAGGCTAAAATGCAATTTACCCAATTTGTCACATGCTGAGCACGTGACTTGCTTGTAGACAGAGGCTTTTGTAATTTTAGAATCCTCCGGGGGCTGATCTCCAACTATTCCAATATAATATTTTTTTTTCAAAAGCTCTAAGCTAGGGCTTCTTCGTTTCACGCACAGAGGGAGCACAAGGGGACTTCAAAGGGGGCTGCCGACTCCCTTCTCTACCACTGACGGCGCAGGTGGCGCCGCCTCTTCACAGGTGCGGGGCGGTCTGAAGTCAAGCAGCAGGGGAGGAGGCGCGGCACTCGCGCGGCGGTGGAGGGTGCGACGTCAGAGGGGCGGCCCAGGGGCGCGAAGGCGCGGGGGAGGAGCGGCCGCTCCTCGCGGTGGACGGCGGTAGCAGGGGAGGGCGGCGACGCTGGACAGCAGCCGTCCCCTCTTTTTTTTGTTTTATTATGTAAACAGTAAAGAAAGGAAGAAAAATCTTTTTTTTATTTTTTTTTGTAAATCCGAAAATAAGAAGAGAAAAGGGAAAAGAAAATTCTTTTTTTTTTTAGTTTTTTATTGTTATCCTGCAAAACAAATGTTAGAAACTAATGGGTTTTTTTATTATTATTTTATTTTTTTTGCAAAATAAACACTAGAAATAAAGGGGAAAATTTATTTATCTACAAAGTTGGAACGTGGATGGGGATTCGGCGAAAATGAGGAGTCAAATCCGATCTCCGGCCACCGTACGCGGCCGGAGTTGAGAGATCGTGGACGATAGAATAGAATGCGTGGGGATCGAGAAAGTGAGATGAAAAATCGAGTCGGTGGCGGATCAAATCGAGATGGAATTTTTGAAGATCTAGAGAAAAAATGATGAAGAAAAATACGACAAAATAAAATACGATTAAACTAAGATAAAAAGGCGAAGAAAAATTTGGATCTCACCTTAGGAGCGGAAAATGGATCTAATCGCCTCGACGAAGGCCGTCGCGCTGTCACCGGACGGCTCGGAGGCTAGACACCTTTTCTCGACAAGAAGACTCTCAGAGATCGGGCTCCTCTCTCTAAAGATTGATCAAGTTGGAATGAAGGAGAAGGAGCCATATAAATAGAAGATATGAAATTTGAATTTTTTTGATTTTTTGGTGGAAAAGATAAGAGATGAAATTTGAAATGATTTTTTTTTTCAATTTTTTTGGTGGAAGAGATAAGAGATGATAAGAGGCAAAATAAAAGAGGTTCAAAATAATTACAAAATTATCTATTTTTTTGAATTTTCGTCACTTTAATTATTTGAATTAAAAAATGTTATTTTTTTATTTTTTTGTGAAGGTTAATTAAAAATAACAACTATATACATATACTATATACATATGTGACACTATATACAAGGATAAATGACGAAATTGGCCTTTTTTTGTGTTTTTAAAGAATTTTAATTTTTTTATTTTTATTTTTATTAAAAAAATCAGTGGGATTAATTTACAATATATACAAATACAATATGCACAAAATACATGGGAAAATTGCACAAACCACCCAGGAAACCGACTTTTCATCCGTAACTCCAAAAATTATGAAAATACAGCCATTTTGAAGATAATTTAATTTCGAGTTCAATGGAACTGAGATTGATTCAATTTGAGCTCATATGGAGCCGGAATTGGTCTTTCAATTAGTGCTTAGTGGCTTTTTCCAAGTGTGGCTACTTTTATTCTGTACAAGATTTAATTGTGCAATCAATTTTAGTATTTAGAACACATTTTAATTTACAACTTTGATTTTGAATGTTATTTGATTTGAAGTCAATTAAGATACACATAAATTAGTGTCAGTTTTATACAGATATACACAAAATAAGTGAGAAACACATTTTTTTTAATCTGGTTGAGGACCCTATCTCCTCCTACTTTATTCCTGGTCGATCAGGTCAAGTCTTGACCTTCTCTCGGGGTTCAGGTCAGCCTGTATACAGTCTTCCTTTTTTTATTTCTTTTCTTTATTTTTCTCTCTTTTTTTTAAATTCCTTTTCTTTATTTTTCCTTTATTTATTTATTTATTTATTTATTTTAGGTTAAAATTAGTCAGAAATGTACAATATTTACACAGATGCAAGTTAGTAAGAATATGGAGTTACCGTTATATGCAGGTGTTTTATAAGGGATTTTAAGCTAAAATAAATGAATAAAGATGACGAATCGCAGATTCATCATCCCCCTATGCTTTACCTTTGCTAGTCCCTTAGCAAACACTTATTTGGAAGAATAAGTGAAGAAAAAGAAAAAGAAAAAGAAAGGGAAAATAAAGAAAGTATGACAACATTGAATATTAAACTTATCTTCAAAAAATTGTAGTTTGGAGCTCTGTCGGACCTTTGGATTATTAGTGTGTCGGAACTTCGATGAGACTTAGAATTTTAAAAATGACAACCTTCAAGTTCTACACACCATTGTCACAGTTTCGGCTCAGAAGTCATCTTAGATCAATCCTCTTCCCAAAGCACACTCTATGAACATTGAACAATCGACTCATGTGTGTGAAAGGTTTTAGCTCTTCTCATCCAGAATGCAGGACTACCATGCAAATCTCCTCTCCAGTAACTCGTCCTCGGGGAGTCAGGTATTTCCTTCTAAGGTCTGTCGTGCTGTGTTCACAATCGAATTGAGGGAGAAGATAGAAGAAGGAGAAAAGAACTGGAGGGTGGCCAGTGTAGTCACCTCTCCTTGTGGAGCTGGCCAGTGTAGCCGAGTCTCTACCAAGATCTGCAGGTTTCTTGAATCTTGGACCTTTTTGGTCAGATATTTATTTGGTAGTGGCTTCTTTGTATTTGTATTTTTTGGTGGTTCTGCTTGGATCTTGTTTGCCCCTACGGATATAGAATCTTTTGTTTCCGTACATTTTTGGGGTCTTAGAAAAAATTGTGCCCAGCCGTCCATCCCTTTTCCGAAGCTTTATTTCAACCCGTACTCCGGTCTTTAGATTTCCACGCTACCAGAAAAGAAACTCACACAGTCTTCCAACATCCCATCTGAGTTGAGCTAAGTGCATAGTGCGAGAGTACAAATTGATTCCCTATTCCAGAGTTATACCCAGAATGAAGAGACCAGGTTAGACACTAAGAGTCAAACGCTGCACATTGTCATGTGGAACTCAAAGAATTAAGTCAAAGACCTGAAGCTTCTAAAATCCTATTTCTCAGTGAAGTTCCTCTAAGAATTAGGTGGATTAAGGTCCATCTAAGCTCCATTCTTCAATTTTATTCCAGACATAGTTTAAATGTCAATACTATCCTGAAAAATGCACATGTAAATGCAGCATATGAACAATGCAAGGGTTTATATATATATATATATATATATATTGAAAAAGGAATGATGCACATGTGAAAAGAACGCACTTCTGTTTTTTTGAACAATTTTCTAGTTTTGGACTTTTTATGGCTCTTTTTTTTGAAGGAAAAATGCAAATGTGAAAGAAAGTTTTTTTTAAGGAATGATGCACATGCGAAAAGAACACACTTTTTTTTGAAAAATTTTCTAGTTTTGGATTTTTTATGGTTTTTTTTGAAGAAAAAATGCAAATGTGAAAGAAAAGTTTTTTTTTTGAAATTTGCAAATTTTTAAAGATTTTTGGTTTTGCGATTTTTTTTGAGAAGGGTTAGTAAAATATACAAGTATATACAATGTTTTTTTTGTGTTTTGATATTTTTTGTATTTTTTTGTATTTTTTTGTTTTTTTATTTGTTTTTTTATTTGTTTTTTACGCACGTGGATTTTACAGACTATACACATAACCCCCCAAATAAACGTATTTAAAAGTACGAGTTATGTCTAAAGTATATATACAATATATACGACACCCCCTATACTTAGCTCGAACTATGTCCTCATAGTGATCAGAGAGCGAAAAAAAAGACATAACTCGTGCTAAGTATAGAAAAGTGAAAAGAAAAGATAAAAAGAAGAGAAGATGGTGATCCCCCCTATACTTAGGATCAAGTAATCCTAAGTATAGTAGAGTGTACAAAAGGGGAAAACCGATGACGAGAATGTACAGACTCAAAAATAAAAAGACACGATATGAACAACATCACCCCCTATACTTAGGGTAGAGTATCCCTAAGTATAGGCAACAACAAGAGTGATGAACAGGACGAAAATGAAAACACGAATCATTCACCCCCCTATACTTAGGATAAGGCACATCCTAAGTATAGCATATACACACACACGTAAAAGGGGTGGATGATAAAACGGGAGAAGACAGAGTAAAACGAAAGGATATACAAGAGGCGTGGATGATCATGTATCAGACGCAGAAGATGGATTCAAAAGATCATCATCTGATACCACAGATATCGAATCAACAACGGACAAGAATGTATCATGATCTAGATATGGCTTCAACAACTGTCCGTTCACAACAAATGGTTGTGCGTCAGATGACAACCCAGATATGACAATACTCCCATTGTCACGCACAGCTCTCACGATGAACGGTCCTGACCACTTGCTTTTCAATTTTCCTGGGAATAACTTCAACTTAGCATCAAATAACCAAACTTTTTGATCAGGGAAGAAAGTCTTTCTTCGAATGTGTTTATCATGCCAGCGCTTGACTTTCTCCTTATACATAAGTGAGTTATCATATGCAAAGTCTCAGAATTCCAGTAATTTGTTCAAATCCAACTTCCTATTCTTTCCTCCCTTCTCATAATCTAAATTGCATACACGGAGTGCCCATAAAGATTTGTGAATTAATTCCACTGGCAGGTGGCAAGGCTTTCCATATACCAATCTGTAGGGAGACATACCCAAAGGAGACTTGTACGCCGTCCGATAAGCCCATAGAACTGAATCAAGCATCTGGGACCAGTTTTTCCTATCTGGACGTACAAGTTTCTGCAATATCATCTTGATCTCCCTATTTGAAATTTCTGCCAAGCCATTAGTCTGAGGGTGGTAAGGAGACGCAACTCTGTGTTCAATGGCGTACTCCTTTACAAGCTTCTTTACTTCTCTATTAATGAAATTGCTTCCCCCATCTGAAATCAGTATTTTGGGTATACCGAACCGCGCAATAATATGGTCCTTGAGAAAGGAACACATAGTACGACTATCTGCGGCTCGGGTGGGGATAGCTTCCACCCATCGACTAACATAATCTACGGCGAGCAGGATGTACTGAAATCCCTGGCTGACAGGAAATGGGCCCATGAAGTCTATACCCCAAGCATCAAAAACATCAGATATCTGTATGTATCTTAGGGGCATGGTATCTTTGGAACCAACCGTTCCTCCCATTTTCTGACAATCTGTACAACCTCGAACATACTCTGTAGCATCCTTAAACAATGTGGGCCACCATAGGCCACTCTGTAGAACTTTTGCTGCCGTGCGTTTCCCCGAATGATGCCCACCAGATTCTAGTTTGTGACAGTGCTCAAGTACACTGGTGTGTTCCTCCTGAGGAATGCACCTTCTCCAGATACAATCCGCGCCCTCTCAAAATAGGTACGGATCCTCCCACTGGTAATAATGAATCTCTGACAAAAATTTGTCTACCTTGTACTTCGGCCAATCTTGTGGAACTTTCTTGGAGACAAGATAGTTCACAATATCAACATACCATGGGAGTGAGTCCACAGACAAAATGGTCTCATCTGGAAAGGTTTCGGAAATAGGAATCATGTTCTGCTCAGAGGTCTCTGTGTCTGTGATACGGGAAAGGTGATCTGCCACAACGTTTTTCACTCCAGGTTTATCTCTAATCTCTAAGTCAAATTCCTGAAGAAGAAGGATCCATCTGATAAGGCGTGGTTTGGCATCCTTCTTTGCCTGTAAGTATCGTATGGCTGTGTGATCCGTGTACACAATAACGTGTGAACCGATGAGGTATGATCTGAACTTTTCTAGCCCAAACACAACTGCTAACATCTCCTTCTCTGTAACTGTATAATTTCGTTGTGCTTCATCTAGAGTCTTGCTAGCATAGTGTATAGAAAATGGTATCCCATCCCTTCTCTGTCCTAAAACCGCTCCAACTGCGAAGTCTGATGCATCCGTCATGATCTCAAAAGGAAGAGACCAATCAGGTGGCTGTAAGACAGGAGCACTAGTGACCATTTCTTTCATTTGATCGAATGCAAGGAGAACTTTCTCATCGATAACAAAATCAGTCTCCTTACACAGAAGCTCAGTCAAAGGTCTGGCGATTTTGCTGAAGTCCTTTATGAATCGCCTATAGAATCCTACGTGTCCCAAAAATGACCTCAGCTGCTTCAAATTCTGTGGTGGCTCTAACTTGGAAATCACCTCAATCTTAGCCGGGTCAACCTCCATACCATGTTTGGAGATGACATGGCCCAATACAATCCCATTAGTCACCATAAAGTGACTCTTCTCCCACGAGAGCACTAGGTTTACCTCGCAGCAACGTTGAAGAACTCGGTTTAAATATACAAGACATGTGTCAAAACTATCCCCATAGACCGAGAAATCGTCCATGAAGACTTCAAGAAAATTACCCACCATGTCGGCAAAAACGGCCAACATACACCTTTGAAATGTAGCGGGGGCGTTACACAATCCAAAGGGCATCCGTCTAAAGGCGTAAGTGCCAAACGGACAAGTGAAAGTAGTTTTCTCTTGATCCTCAGGAGCAATAGCAACTTGGTTGTATCCCGAGTACCCATCCAAGAAGCAAAAGAACTCTTTCCCTGCCAACCTCTCAATAATCTGATCAATAAAGGGCAGTGGAAAGTGATCCTTCTTGGTAGCTGAGTTCAGGCGTCGGTAATCTACACAGACACGCCATGAAGTAGGTACCCGGGTCGGAATCTCCTCACCGCGGTCATTCTTCACGATCGTAATCCCAGATTTCTTTGGGACCACATGTAAAGGGCTGACCCATTTGGAATCTGAAATGGGATATATAAAGCCAACATCACACCATTTCTTGATCTCCTTCATGACAACCTCCCTTAGGTTTGGATTTAGACAGCGCTGACATTCACGGGAGGGTTTACAGTCATCCTCTAGGTAGATATGATGCGAGCACAATGCTGGATTGATCCCACGGAGATCCGAGATATTCCATCCTATGGCCTTGCGGTTTCTCTCAAGAACCTCTAACACGCGAGATTCTTGTTCAGCGGTCAACTGCGAGCTGAGGATGACCGGAAACATTTGGGGGGGACCCGCAAGGAAGGCATATTTCAACGTTGATGGTAAAACCTTGAGCTCAGGTGGGGTCTGAATCGGCTCTGTGATAACCTCTGCTACTGTACTGGTAGGCGGTATGTGATCTGTGCTCTGTATACTATCCACCTTGGCTATTGACGGCTCAGTAAGTAGAATATCTGATAACTCTGTAAGGAATGATCTCTGCTCAGCAAGGAATGGTTCATCAGGATGTTCAATACTCTTATCAATGAATGGCTCAGATATCTCAGCAATAATCTCAGAAAGATGTCTCTCATCTGTGCATAAATCAGGGAATTCAACAAATGGCTCAGATATCTGAATCTCAGAACTTTGCTCAAACTGCACATCGGTAACTGTCTCAACTGAACCACCAAGGGAACTCATGTCGACTGTGCTTTCCAGAGAGTCCTTTTGTGAAAGGAACTCCTGGGTATCTATAAAGTCCGTGAAAAGATCTGTCTCTCTGAATTCAGCAAGAAAATCACAGTCATCTGTCTCTGATATCACTTTCTCTGTATCATCTGTTGCTGGTGAAGGTGATGGTCTAGGATCAGAGATCGTCTCAATTTTCACCTTGTCACTACGAGAGTGAAAGATGATCTCTCCAGTACCATAATCAACTGCTGCTTCGGCCGTTCGGAGGAACGGTCGACCTAGTATGATCGGGGTATGGAGTAACGGTGCAGATGTGTCCATATCCATGACAACAAAATCAACAGGGAATTTCATTCCCTGCACCGTTACAATAACGTCCTCTAAAATACCTCTTGGCCTCTTAATCGATCTATCAGCAAACTGAAGGATCATTCTGGTTGTTTTAAGAGGTCCTAACTGGAATTCAGTTAATAAAGAGGAAGGCATGAGATTAATGGAGGAACCGCTATCGAGAAGAGTACGATCAAATTCTTGATCAAAGATATGGCAACGGATGTGAGGTGCTCCCTTGTCTTTCTTTTTAGGCGGAAGGTTACTGATGGCATGAACTGTGGCCATGGTCAGGATGTGTTTCTCTGTTTCCTTTCGTCTGTTCTTCCTTGGTTGACGCTTTTGGGTACATGCCTCTTTCATTCCCTTTTTTACTGTAGGCATGTATTCCATGGCCTTAAGGAGTGGCATCTTTAAAAAGATGTTCTGTAAGATCTCAACCACTCCAGGATCAGATAGTGCTGTTTTTAATTTTTGAATTTTTTTAGCTTTGAGAGCAGAAGGAAATGGCACAGAATCAGAATAAACATGCAAACGTTCATTTCCTTTATTCAAACGAGAATCATCATGTACAAGAGGACAACTAGAATCAGTCTGTATAGTGTTGTCCAATCTAGGTGAAGGAAAAACAGAATCTAAAACAGAACGGGATGCTGCTGCTGGTGAAGAGGAAGAATCTGCGACTGGTATATTCTCCCTTGCTACTGGTGATCTGCATATGCCTGGTGAAGGTGGTGGTGACAGCGGTGAAACTCCAGATGTGGGTGCTGCTACACTAAGCCTCTCTACTGCTGGTGAAGGAGATGATGTAGAAGATGGTGCTCTATCAGTGGATCGATCTCCCAACCCCAACTGATGCATAGGCGGCTGCAAACTCCTACCGCTCCTGAGATGAATGGCGTCAGATAAACATGTAAAATCAAGGGACATACCTGTCTCAGGGGTGGGTGGGTCATTGGCTACCTGCTCCTTGCGTCTGAAGTTGTTGGGGTTGGCTTCAACCTGTGCTGGAATCAGTGTCTTGGTGGTGGTCAGGTCGTCAATCCGCTGAGTCAGTTCATTCATGTTCTTCATAAGCAGTGTAAGCTGGTCTAGTGCTGGATTGGCTGAAGGGGCCTCAGGTTGCTCATTGACTGGGTGTCGCTGAAGCTGATAGTACGGAGGCTGCTGGAACCCATACGGATTCTGATAATAAAGAGGAGGAGGGGGAGAATATTGTCCATAATATGTAGTCTGCTGCTGGTGAGGATGAGGGAAATATGCAGACTGCTGCTGAGGCTGGCCTTGTCTCCAGTTCTGGAACTGAGGTGGAGACTGATATTGAGGCTGGAACTGCTGGTGCTGGTACTGCTGCTGTCTGCCTCCCTGAAACTGGTGGGCGGGTCTCTGACCCTGCTGTGAACCCAACTGGCCTTGCCCTGACGGACGGGGCTGGTTTCGCTCACGGTCGAACCAGATGCCATTCACCTCCTGAATACCAGGTGGAGGTGGAGACTGCTGCTCAGGAATGTAGGAAACTTCTTGTTGATACGGAACTATCTGATGTGAATGCTGCTGAACCTGATCAGGTGTCTGCACGTAGTAGACATGCTGAACTGTGGACGGTCCTCCGCTACTCTGCTTGGTTGAAGAAGTCTGCTCCCTAGTAGAGGTATTGGCTGCTGCATTCGTACTGTAGACTACACTGATCGAATTGACAATAAGTTCCAGATGCTTTGTTATCTCATCCAGCTTATCCAGGTTCTTTGTCCTCTGCTCAATCACATGAAGCTTATCAAGTTCCTAGGATCGCTTTTCAATAATGTCCACTTTGGATAGGTGGTTTCCAATGATGGCCAGGTCGGTGCTATCCACCTTATCCACTTCTTTAGTTGCCGTCATGTTGACATCCTTGTGGGGTACTGCAGGGGTGGTGACGGGGTGCTTCTGAAAAGCACGTGAAGAAGAAAGAGCTGCTGAACTTTCCACCATCTCCTCGAAAATTTGGTACAAGACATCCTCGTCCTTATTGAAGTGACTTCCCCCACAAGCGGCATCTACCAGCTTCTGATTATCAACGCTTAATCCCCCAAAGAAATTTTGTACCAGGCTTGTCTTTGGAATATCATGATGGGGGCATTTCTCCGTCAGATCTTTGAATCGTTCCCATGCCTCGTGAATATTCTCTTGGGGCATCTGGGAGAAATTAGCAATTAAAGATCGCATTTGGTTGAGTCGTCCAAGTGGATAATATTTGTTCAGAAATGCAGACCTCAACTCTTCCCAAGTGGTGACAACCTTCCCCAAGTGATTTAGCCAATACAATGCTTTGCCCATCAGGCTGAATGGAAAGGCGGTCATCTGTACTACCTCTAATGGGACATTCGGGTAGTGTACTGTTCCACAAATGCGATCGAACTGCTGGAGGTGTATATAAGGTTCTTCACTAATATTTCCATGGAATATTGGGAGAAGAGGCAAAATAGTAGGCTTAAGCTCAAAATGCCCATGAACCGCAGGGATTTGTATCCACGAATTGGTCTGTCCTGCCCCTGGATTATAAGCATCTTTTAGTGTAGGCTTAGGCTCTGTAAGAGGTTCTTCTCTATTCCCACCTCCAGGATTTCTGTCATCCCCCTCTCTCCTATCTTCTCTTTCCTGTCTCAGCTCGAGAATCATGTCTCTCAATGCATTCTGGAAGTTAGTCTGCTCTGTGATCTGGGCTTGAATTGTCTGGATGGAGGCTAACATGGTGTTGTTGATCTCGTTCTGATCCGACATGGTTCCCTTTCCCTTTGGTGGCATCAAGTATTCGGTTTCTGACTCTGAAAATGTGCAGGATACTCGATTAGTGTTCGGAATTGATGGAGTCTCAGATATTATTTCGAGATTAAAGCCAATCTCAAAAAGTGTATTTGTAAACAGTGAAGTGGAGAAAGAGGAATATTCGGGAAGTGAGTCTCCCTGAATAGAAGGTGAACGACTCAGAGTGTAGAATGAGTCCGCAGAGTCCGAACAAGAAATACTCCGGTCCGACATCTTCGAAAACAATAGGCAGGATACGAGAGCACGAGGGTCAATGCAAGAGTGAAAGTGAATGAAGGCGCAAATTGCGCAGAAGGATCTTTACTGCTAGCAAGCAAACACAATACAAACCCCCAGTTCACCAACTCAACTCAATTGTGAAGACCGTGAAGGCTCGGTCAATTATCTTGTCTATTTTAGAGTTAGGTGATAATCACAAAAGTTGTACAAACACTTAGGCTGAATTATGGGATTTGGGCACTAACCTTAGTGTGTACGCGAGCAAGTTAAAACGAATACAATGAGGGGGTTACTCTCCCCAAAATAATGATTTTTCCTTATGTTTATTTTAGGTCGAGTTTTCTTTAGCAGTCCCAAATTTTAGGCAGTTATCACTTGGTTTAAGTATATTCAACGAATCGTCTACCGAGTGTCCAATTTCCTTTTAATTTATGTGAGTGAAAACAAGGAAGGAGATCGGCAATGCCAATGCGCGATGAAAAATGATGATGCATGCAGGGGTTAGAGATGCGTACCTTGTCGCCAGCACTCTACATGCAAGTGATCCGCGCAGAATTTAAATACAGAAAATAAACTAATCTATATGCAAATGCAAGTGAACCGTCCTAGATGATAACTTCTATTGACGGGCAAGAACGAGTTAATTTGACTAAGTCCAAATTACGCTCTACTCTATAGGCACAGAAATATTTTGCTTATGGTGTTTGGACCTAATTAATTACCTGGCTCAAGCAAATTAATTAAAGCAATCAAGAGGTAGCTCACGGAATCCGCGGGAAACAAAGAAAAATAAAGGCGATGAAAACAAAACCGGTGAGGTCCCCCAAGTGCACCAGCACTTGGTGAAACAGACCCGCAACAAATGAATGTCCTTTTACAAAGTTCAACTGGAAAAGAAAAATCTCTCTCTCTCTTTTCGTCTCTTTCACGCTTCTTCTCTTTTTCTCACGCTATCCTGCGGCTTGATGAAGAATCAAGCCGCCTCCACGTCGCTTGGGTGCTTCGGCTCTCCTAGGATTGCCTCCTTCGCTCCGCGGGCCCTCGCAAGAAAAAATGGAAGAAAATGTGTAAGAAAAACAATTATCAAATATGAGAGAGCGAAAAAAAATGAATGAATGCAATGGATATAAACAATGAAGTGAATGGAAAAAATATACAACCAAGAATAGCAAGTCAAAAGAGAAACCTAACTACCCTCGTCGTGCCTCCCCGGCAACGGCGCCATTTTGTTGAGCGTGAATTCGAGGGACTTTTGAATTTTTCTTTTTATCTCCGGCAACGGCAAAATTTTGTTGAGCAAGGAATTTATTGCCGGAGATTGGAAAATTATTAATGATGAAAATGTTGTCAAGTGGTCGTTGTTATTCCCCAAAAATCCGCGTCAACAAAAGATTATTTTTTTTTAAAAATTTGCTACTTATTAACCTGTATAGCGGACAGGGTCGAACTCAAGGAGGCTACAATTCCCGAGGGTTATAAATTAATCAAAAACTAATTAAAAGAAAACAGGAATCTCAAAGGACAACTATCCTTGGTTTTTGTGATTTTTATCTTTTTAGTTTTTTATATTTTTTTATTTCTAATTTTTTATATTTTCTGATTTTTAAATTTTTATGATTTTGATTTTGCAATTTTTTTATTTTCAAAAATAATACGACGCAATATAAACAAGGTAAAAAATACACACACCAACTCTTTTTACAATTTTCAATTATGCCAAAAATAATCAGAAAAATCCAAGGAAAATATTTTCGGGTTTTAAAAGCTTTGAAATGTTTTTGAGAATTTTTGTGGAATTTTCAGATGTTTTTGTATTTTTCTAAAAATCAAACAAGGAGAAAATAGGAAAATGTGACCAGCCTGGAGTAATTTGCAATTTAAAAATCTTTTAAATGCCCAAAACTCCTGGCTACTATTTTTAAGATAAACTAGAAACAATTATCTACAAACAGGAACTGAAATCACAATTTTTCGATTTTTGTAGAATTTTTTATGATTTTTAGAAGATTTTTGATATTTTTCAATTTTTTTGGGTTTTATTATAATTTATGCGTGAAAAATGGTCAGAAATTAAAAGACAATGAAATACAACTACTCTAATTTTTTTAGAATTTTTAGAGGTATTTTCAAATTTTTATGAATTTTTGAATTTCAAGAAGACAAAAAGGCACTGTTTTTGAGTTTTTTTAATAATAACAAATGAAGTCAAAATGCTACGAAAATTTTACGCTAGGAAGAATAGCACATCAGGAGTATAGTACAATTTTCTCAAAATTTTTGAAGCATTAGAAACATTTATTTCATTCAAAAGCATAAACAAATCATCGTTCTGCAGTTCAGGGGCTAAAATGTAAATATTAGAAAAGTTATGTACTGAAATGTAAAGTTTCAATGTTTTTACCTCAAATAAATAATATAAATGAATAGAAAGGCTAAAATGCAATTTACCCAGTTTGTCACATGCTGAGCACGTGACTTGCTTGTAGACAGAGCTTTTGTAATTTTAGAATCCTTCGGGGGCTGATCTGCAACTATTCCAATATAATATTTTTTTTTCAAAAGCCCTAAGCTAGGGCTTCTTCGTTTCACGCACAGAGGGAGCACAAGGGGACTTCAAAGGGGGCCGGCGACTCCCTTCTCTACCACTGACGGCGCGGGTGGTGCCGCCTCTTCACAGGTGCGGGGCGGTCTGAAGTCAAGCAGCAGGGGAGGAGGCGCGGCACTCGCGCGGCGGTGGAGGGTGCGACGTCAGAGGGGCGGCCCAGGGGCGCGAAGGTGCGGGGGAGGAGCGGCCGCTCCTCGCGGTGGACGGCGGTAGCAGGGGAGGGCGGCGACGCTGGACAGCAGCCGTCCCCTCTTTTTTTTTGTTTTATTATGTAAACAATAAAAAAAGGAAGAAAAATCTTTTTTTTTTATTTTTTTTGTAAATCCGAAAATAAGAAGAGAAAAGGGAAAAGAAAATTCTTTTTTTTAGTTTTTTTATTGTTATCATGCAAAACAAATGTTAGAAACTAATGGGTTTTTTTATTATTTTTTTATTATTTTGCAAAATAAACACTAGAAATAAAGGGGAAAATTTATTTATCTACAAAGTCGGAACGTGGATGGGGATTCGACGAAAATAAGGAGTCGAATCCGATCTCTGGCCACCGTACGCGGCCGGAGTTGAGAGATCGTGGACGATAGAATAGAATGCGTGGGGATCGAGAAAGTGAGATGAAAAATCGAGTCAGTGGCGGATCAAATCGAGATGGAATTTTTTAAGATCTAGAGAAAAAATGACGAAGAAAAATACGACAAAATAAAATACGATTAAACTAAGATAAAAAGGCGAAGAAAAATTTGGATCTCACCTTAGGAGCGGAAAATGGATCTAATCGCCTCGACGAAGGCCGTCGCGCTGTCACCGGACGGCTCGGAGGCTAGACACCTTTTCTCGACAAGAAGACTCTCAGAGATCGGGCTACTCTCTCTAAAGATTGATCAAGTTGGAATGAAGGAGAAGGAACCATATAAATAGAAGAGATGAAATTTGAATTTTTTTGAGTTTTTGGTGGAAAAGATAAGAGATGAAATTTGAAATGATTTTTTTCAATTTTTTTGGTGGAAGAGATAAGAGATGATAAGAGGCAAAATAAAAGAGGTTCAAAATAATTACAAAATTATCTATTTTTTTGAATTTTCGTCACTTTAATTATTTGAATTAAAAAATGTTATTTTTTTTATTTTTTGTGAAGGTTAATTAAAAATAACAACTATATACATATACTATAGACATATGTGACACTGTATACAAGGATAAATGACAAAATTGGCCTTTTTTTGTGTTTTTAAAGAATTTTAATTTTTTTATTTTTATTTTTATTAAAAAAAATCAGTGGGATTAATTTACAATATATACAAATACAATATGCACAAAATACATGGGAAAATTGCACAAACCATCCAGAAAACCGACTTTTCATCCGTAACTCCAAAAATTATGAAAATACAGCCATTTTGAAGATAATTTAATTTCGACAATGGAACTGAGATTGATTCGATTTGAGCTCATATGGAGCCGGAATTGGTCTTTCAATTAGTGCTTAGTGGCTTTTTCCAAGTGTGGCTACTTTTATTCTGTACAAGATTTAATTGTGCAATCAATTTTAGTATTTAGAACACATTTTAATTTACAACTTTGATTTTGAATGTTATTTGATTTGAAGTCAATTAAGATACACATAAATTAGTGTCAGTTTTATACAGATATACACAAAATAAGTGAGAAACACATTTTTTTAATCTGGTTGAGGACCCTATCTCCTCCTACTTTATTCCTGGTCGATCAGGTCAAGTCTTGACCTTCTCTCGGGGTTCAGGTCAGCCTGTATACATTCTTCCTTTTTTTATTTCTTTTCTTTATTTTTCTCTTTTTTTTAAATTCATTTTCTTTATTTTTCCTTTCTTTCTTTATTTATTTATTTTAGGTTAAAATTAGTCAGAAATGTACAATATTTACACAGATGCAAGTTAGTAAGAGTATGGAGTTAGCGTTATATGCATGTGTTTTATAAGGGATTTTTAGCTAAAATAAATGAATAAAGATGACGAATCGCAGATTCATCAATACCGGCTTTTGTTTTTCTCTTAATTCAAATAACTATATTATTTTGATTCTTTTGCCATGTTGCGAATGGATTCTAGAGATTAAAGTTTACATGAAAAACAAGTTTGGTGCGTAAATATTTTTCAAAGCAAGTTTCGTTGATAATTACACTGAGAAAAGTTTCAAATAACTATATTACTGATCTTACTTGTTTACTTGTTTTTCAAAGCAAGATTATTTGCTAACAATCTTAATCAAATTAGATTTGGGATTTTTTTTTGATTTCCTAACAGTACCAATGGCGGGTAATGGAATCAATTCTTGATTTTTTTGGGTAAAAGTAGGTTCTACAATTAGATTTGGTATTTTCAATATAAAATTGTTGGACCAGCCCAACCCATTTTCTAGCGGGACGAGTTCGGGCTTGGGCCGCAAGTGAAGATTTTGAGCGGGCCTAGGCCCGGCCCGTAGGCCTGATATATTTTGACCGGGCTCGGCTTGGGCTGGGTTGGGCCCGGCCCATCCCGGCCCGATGCTCATCCCTAGGTATGAAGCAAGCGATCCGAGAATCGATGACCATCCCATGCGGAGCTCCGACCGGCTCCTTCTCCGGTGAGGTTGAGCCCTGGTCTTAGATTTCTTTTCATTCTTTAAACTTATGTTAGTGTAGTTTGGCATTTCAATTCAGTCATTTTAATTCTGTATTTCATGAAATTGTCACTTCGTAGTTTGTTGGAGTTGAGCTCCGGCTACTGTTTCATCGTGACTCGATCGTTCTCTAACCCACTGAACACCTCCATTTCGTTCCCCTTCATATGCTCTACACCTCAATAGATTTTAATCCCCTCGATCATCTCTGGATCAGGGGATCAAATCTCCTTCCATCGACGTCTGTCGGTAATCACCGCCTGACCTCATTTCACCTCATTCCACCCATAATAAGACCCTCGGAATCCCCTTTTTGTTTGTTTGATCTAACCCTGCAGGATCCAAGGGCCAAAGACCCCATCTAGGTCGGTTTTGTCTATGTTGAAGGTTCTTGGAGCACCGAACCTTTCCCGACCTCTGGAACTTTGTAGGAGAAATTCATACCTCGCCTGAACCCTACAACAACTCCGGGATGCTTCCAAGAAGCTTCAATACATTTTGTAGAGCCCAAGACCGTTGGAGGTGCCCAGGAGGTCTAATTAAAGTTCACCTCTTCATGCGTTCTTCCATGTTCTATCTCTTTGGATTTCCACCGTTCGATCTTAGGGGCGCTCCAAGTCTTCTAGCAACCATCGGATCACGCTGCCCTCAATTGCCTGATCAGCTGCCCAGATCTAATTTGGGCCATCCAACGCCAAACCCTCATTCACCGTCTGCATGTCGCCACGTGTCTAAGTGAAAAAATCCTGTCATCTACTCGCGCCTTAGTGGGGGTATTTTGTACACTTTACCCCCTACTTTGTTGTCTTTTATTTTTTGTCCAGAAAAATTTATTCCCAGTAAATTAATTTTGGTATTATTTGTAAGTGAAACCCTAAGCTCTCCATTTTTTTGCAAAAAGGTCCCTCGCCATGTCACCTCACGTACCTATACTCATGAGGGATTGGGCTATTTGCAAGCACCCCTCTTAAGGTTTTGGTTACAGTTCAATCCATAAACCGTGTACTTTAGTATAAAATGTTTTGGGTAATTTGCATGTAGACCCTTCATGTTTGTGTAAATTGCATTTGTACCCCTACCAACATATTTATATTGTATGTTTTTGGGAATTTTATGTAGAGACTTCTGGATATTATATTTTTATTCTAGATTGCATTTTAGGTTTATTCAAATTATGTTCAGGTACCTGATAGTGTTTGTATTTTTATTTCTTGTATTTCTTTTTCAAAAATAACATTCCGCATCAAAAATGTCTGGAAGTTTATTTTAAGTGCCTAACGTCCTATTAAATCACATATATTTTTTTACAAGGCCATTTAAAGTATTTTCTAATATTTTAAAATTTAATAATATTGCAATTATTCCTATTTGCATAAAATACAGAACAATCAGAAAAATGTTTTAAAAAATTCTAGAAAAATTAAGAGTTATTTATTACTGTATTTTGAACATACAAACAAAAAATTATTAAAAATACAAATTAAAAGCAAAAAAATTGTAAACTCTCTCTAACCCTAAAAAAATTAAAAATCCATAAAAATTCAATTGTTATTCTTGTATCTTATTTATATTATATATTAAAATTAGTTTTGGGAAACTTTAAACTATTTAGCTATTTTTAAATTACAAAACAATTTGGATACTTCATATTGTACACTATTTTGTTTGTTTTATTCAATTAAAAAAACAAAAAATTACAAAAAATTAAAAGAAAAATCATAAGATAGATCAAAATATAAAAAAGATAAAAATATTTTATTTCCTTTATTTTGAGTATTTATGTCTATGTTTATATATACTACCCTATAGTGTATATATATATAGCAACATGTACTTATATTATTATTACTACTACTACTCTCTATAAATTAAAAACCTTAAAAAATAAAATGGATTCTACTTTGGGTAATTTTCTTATTTTCTATATTTTCTATATATTTATATCCTTTGTACTTGTGATATTGTATGTAGTCTCTTTATATATATTATTCATATATATTAAAAAATAAAAAAAAATAAAAAACTAGAAAATTATAAAAATTATAAAATTTAAAACTAAAACAAAAAATTTAATTATAAATAAAAAATAAAAAACCTTTCAAAATGTCAAAAATCCTTATAGAAACACAAAAACATTGATTGAGCCCTATTGTTGCATATTATACATATCATTATGTAGGGTATAATAGTATTTAGCTCACTAATATTCATTGATTGAGCATTAGTGTATGTTAATTGTTGATGCACTTTGATTGAGGATATCTGAGAGCTGAGAGAGCGATCACCACAATGATTTTCGGACCTGACTTGTTGGGCATTGCAGACCCTCCAAGCAGACAATATGATCCATCCTCGATCTATGTATTCATCAAATGGTGTCATTTCCGGGGATCAATACATAGGATAGATTTTTGTGTGCTATTTCTATTTCACTATTTTATGCTTTTATGTTTCTTTCCATTTATTTGAGATAATTGTTTATCTGTTCTAATCGTTTCTCTATTATTTTTCTTGCGAGGGACCTCGAGTCGAAGGCGACGGTCTAGGTGGTTAAAGCACATGAGTTGTGAGGAGAGTGACTATTGTTTATATTGGTCACTTGGAGAGAGCAAAAGAGAGAGAGGATATTATAATAGCACATTTTCTTTTATTTTTGTTAGAGAGAGACTGCATTTTATTTACATTTATTATTGTAATAATACATGTGGACACTAAACATTAAGGCCTATTTTACAAAGTAATTGTTCACTTGGGGACTCATCGAGTTTTCTCACATTTTCTTCGCCTTTATTTTCTTTGTTTTTCATGATTTGTGCTTTCCATCTTATTTTCATTTGTTTTCTTTGATAGATCTTTATATTTTTAGGATTGCTCGATCGAGTAAGATAAGGTCCACATAATAAATATATTGCATGATCCTATAGTTTGCGATTGGATATAGTCAAATTTACACGGTAATAACAATTCCTACTTAGGGCAATTTCACCGCTTGCATTGCATATAGATTAGGTTTACAAATTTTTGCCTTGCATCCTGTTGGGAGAGAGCTAGGCAGCATTGTAAGTCATCTGACTAAGCATTCATCATTTAGGTACTAGGGTGAGATTTCTATCCTAGTATTGCCTGCATCGCTTTGTCGCTTTATCCTTTTGATTTTGAGCACATAGGTTTAAAGAAAATACAAAAAAATCGTTAGGCAGTTGACATTGAAAAATGATAAAAAAATATTTAAAACCAAAAATTATAACAAGTGGAATGCTAAATAAACTTTGAAATAATTTAAAATTATAACATACAACATTGCTTGGGGTTTACAAAGCCCTCATTGTATTCCTGAATGCTCCAGACAGAGTAAGGCCTGACCCTTAAGGAGAAGAGCTAATAGCCTGATTTGTTGTTACCTCAACTATCACCTGGGACAAGTGAAGTATTAGCACTTCTATCGTACGTAGCCGAGTAGGCTTTTGTCAACAATGGTTCTCTCACCTTATGTAGGGCATCCGACTTGATCTGAAGTATTGAGCATAGGCCACACCCTCACAGGGGTGTCTGTCTCATCATCTTGCATCTGAGTACCTCACTTGTGAGGGGTGTAATGGTTTCATATATAAACTTTCTCTCACTATTTCTTTGGATGAGTAGCCCCCCCCAGGATGGATATTGAAGACCTTAAAAAGTGCAGATCACAGGATACAAAGGAGGTGGACCGAGTACTAGGATACTTTCCTAGCAGTACATGCTCACTTCTAAGGCTAGCTGCTTAAGGATGTGTTCTAATTTATATCTAAATTACAACTCTAAAATTAAAAAGATAAAAATAGCTGAACCTTCACGGCTTCACAAGAGCTGAGTTGGCGAATCCATTTTGTTTTGTGTTTTCTTGATTAAGATTCAATGATCAAGTCTTGCGCACTTGCACAATTTTGTCATTTCTTCTTTTCTCACTTGTCTTTGACCCCACTCATTGTGAGCCTTCCACTATTTTACACTCCTTTTATTTCTTGTTCATCACCGCATCCTTATCCATCATATATCTCTTTTTCCTTCAATATGTCGATTCTAGGATGGTTTGGTCGAGAGTCCGCTGACACCTACATCAATTCCTCGTGTTCTACATCTCCAATAACTCATGGTGATTCCCTAGTTCATGGTTCGAACTCCACGAACCACCCTCAAGACTCCGCACGTCTTCTATCTTCCTCAGAGCAAGAAAACTATTTTCATGTGTTCTAACGTTTTTGGATGGAGATTGATTTTACTCCTTACACTTCGCCATCATAAATAAAATTCAGAATTGACCCTAATTCTGAATTATTCCCTACATCTTGTGCATGCATGCAGACTGATCAGGTTATTTTCCCAATTATAGATCTAGACCTTGATATGGAGCCCAAGTTTTTACAATCCAATTCAGAGATGGCTCCAACTGACAGAGGAAAGAGACCAAACCTCCCAAGCATAGAGCAAGACACTGAGCATGGCACAAACCAGAACAAGGTGAATAACCTGCTCTTTGCCTCTATTCAGGCCATCCAACATTAGTTAATCGACCAAGCACTTGCCTAGGTCGCCTTCCAAGAGATATTGAATGACCTGAGGAGGAAGTCAGAAGAGAGAGGATGAATCCCAGGGGGAGGTTTTGATGAACTCCATGGTGATGACGAAGATAATAACTCTATAGATGGATCCCACATAGGAAAGGCAGAGGGAAGGATAGGCCTACCCAAGCCCACTTTGAAGCAGACCTACAACCCTGTGCTCGCAGTATTACCGAGTGAATCTAGATTCTGTCAATCCACAAACACTTCTAGCTAAAGACGCAATTCCTTTCTCTCCTCCTGAGCTTCCATGTGAATTCAAATGAGGAGCCATATAACCATATTCAGCAATTTGGACGCATCTGTAGCATCAGTCGCCACCCCAACATCCCATTTGGTGTAGTCAAGATGACCACCTTTCCTTTCAACCTTCAGGGTAAAGCACTGCATTGGTCCAATCATCTGGGAAAGGTGGTGACAACTTGGGAGGATCTGAAGTCAGCCTTTTTGCACTAGTACTATCCTATTGGCCGTCTCAATCTCATTTGGTTCAAGATAACCGGCATCTCCCAGGAACCCCAAGAATCCTTTTTTGAGACCGAGGAGAGGTTTAGTAGTTTGATTGAAATGTGCCCTCATCACGATATACCAAAGACCAGCTTGGTCCAATATTTCTTCGAGGGCATCACATAAAACATTTAACATCTGGTTAACACTGCCTATGGAGGCCCTCACTTCAACAAGGATGAGGATGCAAGAAATATGGTAAATCTATAAAGATACGATCGAAGGAGAGGTCGTGCTTCCCTCATATCATTCCTTCCAGATCCATCCACCATTCCAGATCCTCTACAATAACGTTAACATGGCAGATACACATGAAGTTAATAGGTACGACAAATTTGACCTGAACCTCATTATAAGTAACATGTCTAAAGCAGACATAATTGATAAGAGGTCATATGACATAGAGAAGCTCACTGGGATCGAGTAACGAATGAAGGGAAAGGACACACTCGACATCATCACCAAGCAACTGGAGCTGCTGGT
Source organism: Ottelia alismoides (assembly GCA_037367405.1). Taxonomy (NCBI): domain Eukaryota; kingdom Viridiplantae; phylum Streptophyta; class Magnoliopsida; order Alismatales; family Hydrocharitaceae; genus Ottelia; species Ottelia alismoides. The sequence goes on along the minus strand of JAZKJV010009585.1, from coordinate 411,211 downwards.
GAACATAATCAGTGCCTGCAACACAGTGACAACTGCACATGATCCTCCAGTTGAGAGGAAGGAGCAGACACAGTCAAAGCCACCTCAGTCGAGTCCCAACCAACCTCTAGTCCAACACGTATATTATGAGCCGGCTCCTGAGATGTCGCATCCACAACCTTACATACATATAGTTGTTTACCAGGCACTTGAGTTTCAGCCACAATACCTCGAGACATCTTCCCCACCTCTACCACTCATCCAAGAGGTGACTGGCATTTGGAGCATTGATCAATAGCTGACCCATACTCAGGGACAACCACATGGTCAGAAAAATATCAACCGACCATATCACCATCAACAAGAAGGGGAGAACTACTAGCCCAACTAACCTAGCAACAACAACCTCTGCAGCATGGATACACTTGGAGGAAGAACATCGCTCATTAGATCGGATACCACCAGTAGCCATACCAGCAATAGACTACTCAGTGCCATCACTAGTACTCCTCTCCATACCACCAACAATATTGTTCTCTTCCCCCTCCTCCTTTGTATTCCTAGGGCTACCGGCAGCTGCCTCCCCCTTATCATTAGAGTCAACAGTCTCACAAGGTCGAATCCTCTGAGGAAGCCTCAGTTGACCCTTATTAGACAGTTTGACCCATCTCATCAATAACATGGCTAAGATGAGCCAAAATATCGATGACCTGACATCCACAAAGATTGCCATTCTGACTCAGGTTAAAGAAAATCCAAATTATTTATGTCGCAAGGAGCATGTAGCCTGAGATGTTCTACCCAATTCAGGTAGAAATGACATTGTTTTATCTAATGTTGTAACTCTTAGGAGCGGTAGGACACTCAAGTCATCCGCTATTACGAAGGCAAAATGCAAAGCATCTGAAGGTGAGTCTTTAGCCATTTCAGCCGAAGGGGCCATAAATTTTTGGATCCAAAAAAATAAAAAAATAAAGAAAATACAAAAAGATAAAAACATAAGGTGAAGTTGTGCTAGTGTTAGAGACAACTTCCCCAAAACCAAACCAACACTAGCCGAAGGACATAGTCTGCACAATTTTTTGTTCCACAAGTTGTAGATGATTTTGAACATTTTTGCCATATATCTGTAAATCATGATATGGACACAATATTACAACATACAATTCTGATAGAGACGACCCTTGAACCTAAACCGGCAAAAATGGCATCTGTATCGAGAGTGGTTGATCCACATGGAGAAGATGACTGTGATTTTCTTGTTGAAATCTAAGACACTAATCTATTCCTAGATGCCAATGAAATATAGGGATTCCTTTCCACTTAGTAGGATCCGATAACGCAGTCGAATCTACTAAAGACTTTAATGACAAGATGTTAGCTGATGGTTGCATTGAGATATTTGAACAACTATCTTCATCTGAGCAGGATGAATTTATAACAGATATGTGTGATATTCTCAATTCTGATTTTGAATGCCAAGTGGTTGACAACAATAGATGAAAGAGCCGAGACCTGTTATAATTGTTGAAGTCACAACCAAGCCGGCTCCTTCTACCTCAAAGCTCAAGCCTCTTCCCTCCAATATTAAATAAGCATTCCTTGATCGAGAACCAGCCATGCATCCAGACATTATTAATTCTCATCTAACTGAAGAACGAGAATCTCGCCTACTTGACGTTATTGAACGAACAAAAAGGCTATAGGCTGGAATATCACAGATCTGCATGGGATAAATCCATCACTCTATTCGCATCACATTTACTTAGAAGAAGACAACAAACCCACCTGTGAATTTTAGTGTAGATTGAATACGAACCTATAGGAGGTTGTCATGAAAGAGAATACCAAATGGTGTGATGGAGGATTTATCTATCCCATCTCCGACAACAAATGGTTGAGTATGTTGCACGTAGTTCCCAACAAGTTAGGGATCACCATAGTCACCAATAATAAAGGAGAGGAGATTTCGACCCGAGTGCCGACTTCATGGCGCTTTTGTGTGGACTACATATGCTTGAATCTTGCAACCAAGAAGGATTACTTCCCATTGTCCTTCATAGACGAGATAGTCAAAAGACTAGTTGTGAAGGAAACTTTTGCTTGTTGTATTGCTATTCAGGGTATAATCAAGTTTCCATCACTTTAGAAGATAAGGAGAAAACTACCTTTGCCTTTCCTTTCGGAACTTAGACTTACACATAATGCTTTTTGGATTGTGCCAGGTACCCACAACATTGTAGAGATATAGGTTGTTGTATTTGCAAATATGGTAGGCAACTTTCTCGAAGTTTTTATGGATGAGTTCTCGATCTATGGTGATAGTTTTGACCAATGTCTGGGATATTTAGACCAGGTACTGAAAAATGTTGCGAGGAGAACCTTGTGGTTTCATGGGAGAAGAGTCACTTCATGGTAATTGAGGGAATTTTGCTGGGTCAGGTCATCTCCAAGTGTGGCGTGGAGGTTGAACCAGCCATGGTGGACGTAATTTCAAAACTTGATCCACAGACAAATCTAAAGCAAGTCCGGTCGTTTATAGATCATGTTGGTTTCTATCGTAGATTCATTAAAGACTTCAGTAAGATTGCCTAACTATTATCTGAGCAAATTGGTAGAGGAGGCAAATTTTCTGGTCGATGACTAGGTCTACCAATCCTTCAATATGTTGAAGGATTTGATTACACATGCTCCTATCCTACAGTCACCCGATTGGTCTCTACCCATTGAGATCATGATGGATGCTTCTGATTTTGCAATAAGTGTTTTGTTAGGACAAAGACGGGATGAACTGCCATTTACAATTCATTACGCTAGCAAGACATTATATGAAGCCTGGAAGAATTACATAATGACAGAATAAGAGCTTCTAGTCATAGTGTTTGCCCTTGAAAAGTTCAGATCACACCTCCACAGATCAAGGTGATTATTTATACATACCACTCTACCATCAAGAACCTACAAATAAAAAACGATACCAAGCCTCATCAGATTCGATGGATTCTTCTACTCAAAGAATTTGACTTGGAAATTCGTGACAAACTGCATCAAAAATATGATGGTAGATCATCTGTCCAGAATAGTTGAAGTTGAACCTCTTGAGCAGAACTCTATTCCTATCACAGAATCTTTTTCAGATGAGGTAATTCAGTCTATCGCCTCCATTCCCTGGTATGCAGACATCATGAATTATCTTGTCTCCTTGAAAACTCTGCTAGACTGGCTGAAGATCAAAATTGATAAATTCTTGGTAGTCATTAATCTTTACTAGTGGGAGGATCCACATCAATTTAGAGAGGGAGTAGATAGCATCAGAATAAGATGTATACCTCAGGAGGAGATAATGGGTGTCTAGACCACTGTTACAAGCTTGAAGTTGATGGACACCATTCTGGAAAGAGGACGACAAGGAAAGTACTCCATGGCCTTTAGTTGGCAGCCTTATTCATGGATAAATCTGATTATGTAAAGAAATGTACTAACTGTTAGAGAATTGTAGGGAACAATTATAACAACCCTAAGTTTTAAATGACCAATTGAATCCAAGATGATGAATTTTTAGGGAGCTTGATTGGGCTTGAAAGTTGAGAAGTTAATTGAGATTAAGTATGGGAAATTGAGATGCCATTAGTGGCAAATTGTGGAATTATAGTTAAGATGTGATTAAGTGACTAAGTGTGATTAGTGTAGGATTACTATTCATAGGTGGGCCTTAGGTGTAAATAAGAGGAGTTGGTGGGGTTTATGATGCAAATTTCTCAAGGGTATAAGCACCCTTGGCGTCACCCCTAAACCCCACTCACCATCTTCTTCATCTTCTTCTTCCCTTAGCCATGGCCAACCACCCTTCTCCCTCCACCTTCTCTCTTTGATCCCCTTCCCCTTTCTCACCCAAATTTGAGTTTCAATAGCTCAAAACAAAGCTGGGAAGGATAGGATCTTGGATCTTACATTGCATGTAAGATCAAGGGCCAAAGAAGAAGAGGAATCCTAGATCGAAGCTCAAGGAGTGGACAACCCAACCTTGTTCTTGGGAAGTTCTTCTTCAAACTTTTTAAAGATTGATTTGAGGTACAAATTTAGCCTTCCTATTGCTGCCATTTGTAGAGTTTTTACTACTTATATTCCAGATCTGAAATCAAGTGTTTGTTTTAGGGATTTTTGTTATAAAAAATTGGGAAAATGGGACTTAGAGTGGACGGATTTACATGGTGTCCAGATCTGGTTGTCTTCTTTTTAATCCAAGTTAGACATGTATTTCTTGATATTTCTTGAGTTCTCTTGGGTAGAATTACATGTTGATTAATACTCCATCAAGTTAACCTTAAATCCATGAATTTAGATACGAAATTGCATGTGTTTATAACATCTTAAAGAGAACATATATGGACGGCCATACTGAAATTCTCAGATTTTGTTGTTGAATGTTGGTTAATAATTTGCATGGTTTAGGGATCTTCTTTGAGTTCACTTGAGTAGATTGCTTACTAATTATGACTCCACTAAATTGGCCTATAATTATTGGCTTTTAATTTGGAAATTTAGGTGATTTAGAAATGATTTGGATGTTGTAATATACAAGTATGTGCATGTGTCCAGATCTGTCCATGCACTTTAAATTATAGTTTTAAGATGCATTTGGGGAGTTGCTTTATGTCTCCTTGAGTGAAATTACTTGTTGATATATACTCTTTCATATTAACCTTCAGTCCATGGAGTTGTTTTAGAAAAAATGAGGAGTTTTGAGGAGTTATTGACTACCTATATCATACTTGTCACTGAATGTTCAGATTTGAGATTGTTGCATTAGGACTAAGGATATACATGATTTTAAAAATATCTTTAGACAACCTTTGGTGGAATTAATAATGGATATATGGGGAGTGTAATACACATGAAATCCATGCATTTGGAGTGGTTTTAATGAGGATATTGTGACAAATTTGGTTGCTGTCCATGAACAAAGCTGTGGCCAAATTCTATCTTTGATTTCACGTCTAAGTAAAATTTTAGGCATCCTTTAATAAGTTTTAAAAACCCCAATTCCCCATGATTTCTCTATATTGAAATGGGGAATAAAATAATGTTTTAATCCTATTAAGGAGAGGGATTAAGAGAGGATAAATTGTCTTAAGGTTACAACCATATACTTGTTGTACACATAGGTCTATGTGTGGAATAGATGGGTGATTGGATCATGTGATGCACTCTAAAAGACCCCTTTAAATGTTAGACCTTAAGGTAAATTAAACACCTAAATGGTGTCTTTGAAGTCATGAAGTTGGGTGTGAACTTAAAAGGACTAGATACCTTGGATTATTATGAAGTATATACACACAATGTCAATGTTTTGGGGTGATAAAAATTGGATAGGGTAAACCTATCTTAGTAATCATTTTAGAGCATGCCTTAGGATAATTGTTACTTATAGAGGTGGGCTTGAAACACCTATTATGAAATTTAGAGATTTGGGGATGATCTTAAGGATACATACATACATACATATATATACATATATATATATATATGTAGTACCATACAGGAAAACAAGACTATATGAACTTGCCATGAAGCAAGTCTTCCTCTAAGGAGTAGCCCGATCCTTATAGGTGTTTGTGAATCTTTTGGGGGCGTAGGAAAGAAAGATGTTTTCCGTTAAGATAACCAAGATCATAAGATAGATGTTATTCAGTAGGAATTTATAGAGAGACTATCATAACAGGTCAGTATCCCTGACCTAGGATCAATTGAGGTTCTTATAGAACAAGTTCGGGTCTGGGACTGACAGCTTGTGGATGGGAAATAAATCAAAGAAAATTTAGACACAGGGTGAAACATGAAAATAACAGAAATGGTGATGTCATATTTGGCCAGTCATGGAGATTTATACTCCGACTGTGCGAGGGCACGGTGACCCTCACCTGAGCAAGAGATGAGGTCGCTCAGGCTTAGGTAGCGGACACTGAGAGCATGGGTCTAGGATCCCAGTCTTTTTCACGTGTTTTCTTAGAGCCAGCTCAGTGTTTTTACGCTTCGTTGGGATCCACGAGTTTCCTAGACCATTCCGCTGACCCGTTGGTTTTTCTTTGAGAGCCTAGGTTGGGGGTTCTCCGCTGTTAGTTACGAGCTCGTCTGGTTTTACTTAGCTCTTCTCCTTCGGGAGTTGAGAAACGAGAGAGGAAGTCGGGTCCGGCAGGCTTACCTCTTCTCTTTCCTGCCTCTAGTGGCGTAGTAGTCGTACTACCACTGCTTTTCCCTTGGACCACACTTCCACTGGGATTGGCGAGACATACGGATCCCTTCGGGGGTTTCCTCACCGCTGAAATAATTACCTTTCCGCCAGGCTTGTGACTTGGTGATGGGGTAGTGTCTGATAGACATGTGATAGTTCACTAATTACCCTGTAGGGTTCCTTATTAAACACTGAGGATTTAATTACCTTTCCGCCAGGCTGGTGTCCTAGTGATGGGGTAATGGTTAGTAGATACTGAGGATTTAATTACCTTTCTGCAGGCTGGTGTCCTGGTGATGGGGTAATGGTTAGTAGACACTGAGGATCTAATTACCTTTCCGCCAGGCTTGTGACCTCGTGATGGGGTAAGAGATGGGTGACTTTTCCGCTAGGAGACTAGTGACGACAGTTCTGTTAGTAGAGACTAACGAGGGTTGGGTGTTGAGAGAGAGTTGTGAGTACGTTTCATCTTGTACACCTTCGTGAGCGAGCAATCACACATGTCGACCGAGGATCAATGAGAATTGAGAGAACAAGCTAGAAGGAGTGTTGGGAACTTAGTTAGGATGCAAGACACCATCGCATGCCTACAGAGGCACCCAACCCTGAGGTGTACACCATACCTCAGAGTCATAGTGTGAGGTTCAACCTGGACTTTGAAGTCCTACCCGGATATAGAGGTCTTAACTGGACCAAGACCACAAACTTACTTCTAGGCTTGAGTTGTTGTTGGCTAGTTCCATTGATCGAGGGAGACACGGTGGTAGTGAGTGAGTGTGTTCTTCTTGTTAGTTTCCGAAAGCAAGTAAATAACTTAAAAAAAATCAATTAACCCACTTTTACTTGCTAGTTCTTCTTTTGTCCACTACAGTTACCTTACTGTTTTTCTAGTTGCTCTAGTCTGTTTCTTACTACTTTCCTGTGTAGAACTGTGTAGAATTTGTACTTGAAAATTTTGTGACATATACTTGCTTGTCCCTTTTCTACTTGTGGTAGGCAAGGGTCCGACGATCGAGTAGCCGACGTAGTTGGTGCTGTAGTTGTTTCTTTTTGGAGGATATACTTTCAGAGCAGGTATACCTTTTGGAGTTCATTGTACAGTTGTTTGTTGTGTTCTCCTCTGTATCCTCACTTTTGGGATATATATATATATGTATATTGAATGTGGTGGAATTTGATCATGTTGTATGAATGAAATGAAAATGAACGGATATCCTTGTTGTTCAGTTTTGGTGTACTACTTACTTCCGATTTTAGTTTTCTTATGGTTGCTTGTTTAGCCAAAATAAATCTTGTGAATGTTATGTTTAAAAAGCGAAAAATTTTCCCAGGTTTTCATAACAATGGATTAACTCTAAGCTACTTAAGTAGGAGAATGACATGTTTGACGGGTAACCTAAGGTCCTCGGGAGGAGGTCGTGACATGTTTGGTATCAGAGCAGAGTTTCCCCGATACACGCGTTCACATAATTTAATAGCTTGAGTTTCGAATAGCGAGAGTCTTCTGATTTCTCGTGAAGCCGAATGGGAAAATTTTGACGTTCATAAGATTTATGTAACCACAAGTCACCAGAACATCTCATTCATATAAGTATCCAAAGAAGAGAAATAGTACAACTGATTATTTCTTAAAAGTGTGCTTAACTATGCTATGATCCGATACAGGGAGGATTAGCATGGCACCACGAGTAGCTCGTGATCAGCCAGGAGAGATGGCACAGGTGTTAGCCGCACTCGCTGATCTGCGACAGAGACAGGATCAGATACTTGCCCAGCAGACTGAGTTGGCAAAGCGACCGACTGGGATGGAGCTGAGGATGGTGGAGCTGTCTGACTCCTCATACCATCATCCAGGGATGAGTCCGCTAGAGCTGAGCATCTATTCTCTGAGGAGATTCACCAGCATTCTGAGGCAGAAATTCCGAGGGAGTCAGGAGCCGACAGAGCTGAGGTAGGCCAAGGGCCTGTAGTAGGAGTAGAGGTCACAGGGTTTGTTCTACCTACTACACCGAGACACCATGATGTTTTCACATCCTACCAGAGAGCTGGAGTACCAATGTTCCAGGGAACGGGTACGTTTGATGAGGCTGAGCAGTGGCTCAGGATGGTGACGAAGGTGTTCAGGATTTTTCAGGCACCAATAGAGTCGTGGTTACCTTTTGCTGAGTTCTCCCTTACTGGGTTTGCAGAGTGCTGGTGGGAGGCTACTGTGTCTGAGATGGGGCGTGTGCCGACTTGGACAGACTTTGAGACCCACTTCAGAGCCCACTTCTTCTCAGGGAAGTGGAGAGAGACACATCGCAGGTTGTTTGCAGAGCTGAGACAGGGTAGGATGACAACACGAGAGTACTTTGTGCGCTACACGGAGTTGTCATGCCACACATCTTCTACAGCTGCTTTTCCAGATGAGAATCTAGAAAAGTTTGTTCGTGGCATGAGGGAGGACGTTCAGGAAAAGTTGGTAGGGCCGAGACTGACTACCATCGCTGAGGTGACTGACGCAGCAGAGCGGATTGAGGTTTGCGAGAGACATTTTGGGAGTACTTTTAGACTGCCACCGATACCACCCAGGTCGTCTGGACCTATTCGGCAGCAGTTCCGACCACAGCGATCAGCACGACGCTTTCGTACGATAGGGATGGCTTCTTCTGGCAGTTTCGCTCGACCCCCATGACTACTTTGGGAGGAGCACTGGCCAGTTGAGGTTTTGAGGCAGCACATCCATCAGGGTCGCAGAGGTTTGGAGCACAGAGCACGAGACTTGCAGAGAGTGCCGGTCCATCTTCTATGTCGAGCAGAGCGATCAGGTGCTACCAGTGCCAGCAGGTGGGACATGTCAGGTCCCAGTGCCCACAGCTACAGACTCCAGCACCTCCACCTCCAGCACATTCGAGAGCTACCGAGAGGAGTTTCCGGTACAGAGGTCAGTAGAGACCAGCTCAGAGCGCAGCAGGATCCAGTGCCGGACCTATGCGGCAGAGACAGATTCACGTAGTTACAGCTGAGCAGGCACGGTCCGCGGCCACGGTCGTGAAAGGTATGGTTCCAGTTTCGAGCCACCCTTTTCACATGTTGTTTGATTCTGGTGCTACCCATTCGTTTCTTGCTCTGAGGCTTCTAGCCACATTGGGTAGAGTCGCGGAGGACGTAGATCCTCCATTTCACATCCGAGGGCCAGGCAGACAGTTGTTCGTGATTTCAGAGATAGTTAAAGGGTTACCAGTGTCCATAGGCGGTCATGAGATGACTGCGGACTACCTTCTACTACAGCTTGATGAGTTCGACATGATTTTGGGCATAGATTGGTTGTCTACACATCACACCTTAGTTTATTGTTACAGGAAGACTGTTGTCTTCAGGATCCCTGGCTTGACAAAGTTCACTTTTGAGGGGACATTGCAGGACTCCAGGATGGAGTACATTTCAGTGCTGAGAGCACAACGACTGGTTGATCAGGGTTGTGATACTTTTCTAGCCTTTGTTCAGGAGGTTACAGATAGGAGCTGATGGCTCAAGACATTAGAGTTGTGTCGGAGTATCTCGACGTGTTTCCTGAGGAGTTACCAGGACTAACTCCAGTTAGAGAGATCGAGTTTGAGATCTCGCTACTTCCCGATACGCAGCCGATCTCCATGGCTCCGTATCTCATGGCACCCACAGAGCTGAGAGAGCTGAAGGTGCAGCTACATGAATTGCTTGACTTAGGCCTTGTGAGGTTGATCACTTCACCTTGGGGCGCTCCTGTACTCTTTGTTCGGAAGAAGGATGGAACCATGCGGTTATGCATTGATTACAGACAGCTGGACAAGAGAACGGTGAAGAACTGTTATCCTCTACCATGCATTGATGATCTATTTGATCAGCTACATGGATCTTTGGTGTTCTCGAAGATCGACCTCCGCTCGGGTTACCATCAGTTGAGGATTCGGGAGACAGACATCCCGAAGACAGCCTTTCGGACACGGTATGGCCACTACGAGTTTGTAGTGATGCCATTCGGACTGACGAATGCCCCCGCGGCATTCATGGACATGATGAACATAGTATTCCGTCCTTACTTGGACAAGTTTGTTGTGATGTTCATTGATGACGTGCTGGTTTACTCAAAGAATGAATGGGACCATGAGAACGACTTGAGAGCAGTGCTTGGTACCTTAAGAGAGCATAGACTGTATGCCAAATTGAGTAAGTGTGAGTTTTGGCTACCTCATGTCTCATTCTTGGGACACGTCATCTCAGGAGCAGGAGTCGCAGTGGACCCTACGAAGATAGACGTAGTGATGTCTTGGGAGCAGCCCAAGACAGTGATACAGATCCGTAGTTTTCTTGGGTTGGCAGGCTATTACAGACGCTTTGTCAGTAACTTTTCGCGGATCGTACTACCCTTGACGCATTTGACGCAGAAGGGAGTACCTTTTGTTTGGGATAGTTCGTACGAACAGGCCTTCAGGACACAGAAGGAGAGACTTACTACAGCTCCGATTCTTGCTCTACCATCAGGTACACAGGACTACGTGGTTTACACAGACGCGTCAAGTGATGGTTTGGGAGCAGTGCTGATGCAAAGGGGGCATGTGATTGCCTATGCTTCGAGACAGTTGAGACCGCATGAGCGGAATTACCCCACACACGACCTTGAGTTGGCGGCAGTGGTCTTCTCTCTGAAGACCTGGCGCCACTACTTGTACAGGGTTAACTTTGAGCCCTTCATAGACGACAAGAGTCTGAAGTACATATTTGTTCAGAAGGAGCTGAACATGAGGCAGCGCAGATGGTTAGAGCTGTTGAAGGACTACGATTGTACGATCTCTTACCATCCTTGTAAGGGAAACGTGGTTGCAGACACCCTCAATAGGAGAGCGCACACAGAGGGTACGATGAATTGGCTATACACTTGGGACTTACTTGCAACACTGACGGATTGGCATCCGCAGGACAGTGGGACTTCTCCCATCTCCGTACCTCCAAGGTACATCAGTCTTTGGGACCGTATAGTGGCAGGACAACAGATAGACCCGTGGATTCACGATAGATACATGTGGGCAGTGAAGGACGAGTTTGACGACTTTGTTGTCTCGGAGTCGATTCTGTGGAAGGCAGGTCGGGTAGTGGTTCCCAACGATGAGCAGCTACGAAGAGACATACTTGACGAGGCGCATTATTCACATCTTTCCATTCATCCCGGCAGTACGAAGATGTACCACGATCTTCGCAGACATTTCTGGTGGGACGGGATGAAGAGGGACGTAGCTGGGCATGTCAGCAGGTGTTTGACATGCCAGATGGTGAAGGCGGAGCACATATGACCACCTGGTTTACTGCAACCTCTCCCCATTCCTGAGTGGAAGTGGGAGAGCATTTCGATGGACTTTGTTACGGGATTGCCAAGGACACTGGGAGGCTACGATTCCATTTGTGTCATTGTTGATAGGTTGACGAAGTCAGCCCATTTTATACATGTTATCATGACTTATACACCTTCTCAGTTGGCCAAATTATACATACAACACATTGTTAGGTTACATGGCATACCCCACGAGGTAGTGTCTGACAGAGACTCGAGGTTCACTTATCATTACTGGCAGCAGTTCACGTCAGCATTACAGACCGAGCTGAAGATGAGTTCACTGTATCACCCTCAGACGGACGGACAGAGTGAGCGTACGACACATACCTTGAAGGATCTTTTACACGCCTGTTCTCTAGAGTGGAAGGGATCCTGGAAGGATCATTTACCTCTTGTTGAGTTCACTTACAACAACAACCATCATTCGAGCATCGGCATGGCGCCATTCGAGGCTCTTTACGGGCGAAGATGCCTTACGCCAATCAGTTGGCGCGAGGTAGGCGATCATGCGTTGTATACCGTGGATCTCTTGGAGGAGACTGCGAGGGTTGTTGACTTGGTGAGGAGGAAGCTCTTGACGACACAGATTCGCCAGAAGAGCTACGCAGATCGACGTCGCCGACACTTGGAGTTTCAGGTTGGAGACTTTGTGTTTCTACGTGTATCGCCCATGAAGGGGATACAACGATTTGAAGTTCGTGGCAAGCTGGCACCATGCTTTGTTGGGCCATTTGAGACACTTTCACGTGTTGGGAAAGTTGCATACAGACTGGCACTTCCCCCACGTTTGGCGACCATTCATGACGTATTCCATGTGCCGAACTTGAGGAAGTACGTACACGATCCACGACACATCATCAGTTATGAGAGCCTTGACATAGAGCCAGAGTTGACATACAAGGAGAAGCCAGTGCAGATACTTGATTTTGCGGTCAGGAGGCTTCGGAACAAGGAGATTCCCTTGGTCAAGATCCTATGGCACCGACAGGTTGTTGAGGAGGCAACATGGGAGACCGAAGCAGCGATGCGTGAGAAATACCCGCGACTCTTCTCAGGTACTTTCTCAGTTTAGTTTATCAGTTCTCTGTTTGTAAAACCATATCACATTCTGGGTAAAAACTTTCTTTGAGTTTTTTATGGGTTAAAAACCTTTTGAGGATTTTATGGCAGACCGACAAACCCGACTTAGAAGAGGAGTCTCGAGGACGAGACTCTCTTTTAGGTTTTTATGATTATAACAACCCTAAGTTTTAAATGACCAATTGAATCCAAGATGATGAATTTTTAGGGAGCTTGATTGGGCTTGAAAGTTGAGAAGCTAGTTGTGATTAAGTATGGGAAATTGAGATGCCATTAGTCGTAAATTGTGGAATTATAGTTAAGATGTGATTATGTGGCTAAGTGTGATTAGTGTAGGATTACTATTCATAGGTGGGCCTTAGGTGTAAATAAGAGGAGTTGGTGGGGTTTATGATGCAAATTTCCCAAGGGTATAAGCACCCTTGGCGTCACCCCTAAACCCCACTCACCATCTTCTTCATCTTCTTCTTCCCTTAGCCATGGCCAACCACCCTTCTCCCTCCACCTTCTCTCTTTGATCCCCTTCCCCTTTCTCACCCAAATTTGAGTTTCAATAGCTCAAAACAAAGCTGGGAAGGAGAGGATCTTGGATCTTACATTGCATGTAAGATCAAGGGCCAAAGAAGAAGAGGAAACCTAGATTGAAGCTCAAGGAGTGGACAACCCAACCTTGTTCTTGGGAAGTTCTTCTTCAAACTTTTTGAAGATTGATTTGAGGTACAAATTTAGCCTTCCTCTTGCTACCATTTGTAGAGTTTTTACTACTTATATTCCAGATCTGAAATCAAGTGTTTGTTTTAGGGATTTTTGTTGTAAAAATTTGGGAAAATGGGACTTAGAGTGGACGGTTTTACATGGTGTCCAGATCTGGTTGTCTTCTTTTTAATCCAAGTTAGACATGTATTTCTTGATCTTTCTTGAGTTATCTTGGGTAGAATTACATGTTGATTAATACTCCATCAAGTTAACCTTAAATCTATGAATTTAGATACGAAATTGCATGTGTTTATAACATCTTAAAGAGAACATATATGGACGGCCATACTGAAATTCTCAGATTTTGTTGTTGAATGTTGGTTAATAATTTGCATGGTTTAGGGATCTTCTTTGAGTTCACTTGAGTAGATTGCTTACTAATTATGAACCCACTAAGTTGGCCTATAATTCTTGGCTTTTAATTTGGAAATTTAGGTGATTTAGAAATGATTTGGATGTTGTAATATACAAGTATCTGCATGTGTCCAGATCTGTCCATGCACTTTAAATTAGAGTTTTAAGATGCATTTGGGGAGTTTCTTCATGTCTCATTGAGTGATATTACTTGTTGATATATACTCTTTCATATTAACCTTCAGTCCATGGAGTTGTTTTAGAAAAAATGAGGAGTTTTGAGGAGTTATTGACTACCTATATCATACTTGTCACTGAATGTTCAGATTTGAGATTGTTGCATTAGGACTAAGGATATACATGATTTTAAAAATATCTTTAGACAACCTTTGGTGGAATTAGTCTTGGATATATGGGGAGTGTAATACACATGGAATCCATGCATTTGGAGTGGTTTTGATGAGGATATTGAGACAAATTTGGTTGCTGTCCATGAACAAAGATGTGGCCAAATTCCATCTTTGATTTCACGTCTAAGTAAAATTTTAGGCATCCTTTAATAAGTTTTAAAAACCCTAAGTCCCCATTATTTCTCTGTATTGAAATGGGGAATAAAATAATGTTTTAATCCCATTAAGGAGAGGGATTAAGAGAGGATAAATTGTCTTAAGGTTGCAGCCATATACTTGATGTACACATAGGTCTATGTGTGGAATAGATGCATGATTGGAGCATGTGATGCCCTCTAAAAGACCCCTTTAAATGTTAGACCATAAGGTAAATTAAACACCTAAATGGTGTCTTTAAAGTCATGAAGTTGGGTGTGAACTTAAAAGGACTAGATACCTTGGACTATTGTGAAGTATATACACACAATGTCAATGTTTCGGGGTGATAAAAATTGGATAGGGTAAACCTCTCTTATTAATCATTTTAGAGCATGCCTTAGGATAATTGTTACTTATAGAGGTGGGCTTGAAACACCTATTATGAAATTGAGAGATTTGGGGATGATCTTAAGGATACATACATACATATACATATACATACATATATATATATATATATATACACATGAAAACAAGACTATATGAACTCGCCATGAATCAAGTCTTCCACTAAGGAGTAGCCCGATCCTTATAGGTGTTTGTGAATCTTTTAGGGGTGTAGGAAAGAAAGACGTTTTCCCTTAAGAAAGCCAAGATCATAAGATAGATGTTCTTCAGTAGGAATTTAGAGAGAGACTATCGTAACAGGTCAGTATCCCTGACCTAGGATCAATTGAGGTTCTTATAGAACAAGCTCGGGTCTGGGACTGACAGCTTGTGGATGGGAAATAAATCAAAGAAAACTTTGACACTTAGGGTGAAACATGAAAATAACAGAAATGGTGATGTCACATTTTGCCAGTCATGGAGATTTATACTCCGACTGTGCGAGGGCGCGGTGACCCTCACCTGAGCAGGAGATGAGGTCGCTCAGGCTTGGGTAGTGGACACTGAGAGCATGGGTCTAGGATCCCAGTCTTTTTCACGTGTTTTCTTCGAGCCGGCTTGGTTTTTTTTACTCTTCGTTGGGATCCACGAGTTGTCTACACCATTCCGCTGACCCGTTGGTTTTTCTTTGAGAGCCTAGGTTGGGGGTTCTCCGCTGTTAGTTACGAGCTCGTCTGGTTTTACTTAGCTCTTCTCCTTCGGGAGTTGAGCAACGAGAGAGGAAGTCGGGTTCAGCATGCTTACCTCTTCTCTTTCCTACATGTAGTGGCGTAGTAGTCGTACTACCACTGCCTTTCCCTTGGACCACACTTCCACTGGGATTGGAGAGACAGACGGATCCCTTCGAGGGTTTCCTCTTCGCTGAAATAATTACCTTTCCGCCAGGCTTGTGACTTGGTGATGGGGTAGTGTCTGATAGACATGTGACAGTTCACCAATTACCCGGTAGGGTTCCTTATTAAACACTGAGAATTTAATTACCTTTCCGCCAGGCTGGTGTCCTAGTGATGGGGTAATGGTTAGTAGACACTGAGGATTTAATTACCTTTCCGCCAGGCTGGTGTCCTGATGATGGGGTAATGGTTAGTAGACACTGAGAATCTAATCACCTTTCCGCCAGGCTTGTGACCTCGTGATGGGGTAAGAGATGGGTGACTTTTCCGCTAGGAGACTAGTGACGACAGTTCTGTTAGTAGAGACTAACGAGGGTTGGGTGTTGAGAGAGAGTTGTGAGTACGTTTCCTCTTGTACACCTTCGTGAGCGAGCAATCACACGTGTCGACCGAGGATCAATGAGAATTGAGAGAACAAGCTAGAAGGAGTGTTGGGAACTTAGTTAGGATGCAAGACACCATCGCATGCCTACGGAGACACCCCAACCCTGAGGTGTACACCATACCTCAGAGTCATAGTGTGAGGTTCAACCTGGACTTTGTAGTCCTACCCGGATATCGAGGTCCTAACCGGACCAAGACCACGGACTTACTTCTAGGCTAGAGTTGTTGTTGGCTAGTTCCATTGATCGAGGGAGACACGGTGTGGTAGTGAGCGAGTGTGTTCTTCTTGTTAGTTTCCGAAAGCAAGTAAATAACTTAAAAAGAATCAATAACCCACTTTTACTTGCTAGTTCTTCTTTTGTCCACTACAGTTACCTTACTGTTTTTCTAGTTGCTCTAGTCTGTTTCTTACTACTTTCCTGTGTAGAACTGTGTAGAATTTGTACTTGACAATTTTGTGACAGATACTTGCTTGTCCCTTTTCTACTTGTGGCAGGCAAGGGTCGGGCGACCGAGTAGCCGGCATAGTTGGTGCTGTAGTTGTTTCTTTTTGGAGGATATACTTTCAGAGCAGGTATACCTTTTGGAGTTCATTGTACAATTGTTTGTTGTGTTCTCCTCTGTATCCTCACTTTTGGGATATATATATGTATATTGAATGTGGTGGAACTTCATCATGTTATATGAATGAAACGAAAATGAGTGGATATCCTTGTTATTCAGTTCAGGTGTACTACTTACTTCCGCTTTTAGTTTTCTTGTGGTTGCTTGTTTAGCCAAAATAAATCTTGTGAATGTTATGCTTAAAAAGCGAAAAAGTTTCCCAGGTTTTCATAACAACAGATCAACTCTAAGCTACTTAAGTAGGCGAATGACGTGTTTTACGGGTAACCTAAGGTCCTCGGGAGGAGGTCGTGACAACAATAGTATGAGAGACACAATGCCTATGAAATATATTCATATTTCTGACATCTTCGACGCATGGGGCATTGACTTTATGGGCTCATTCCCTAACAATCAGGGCTTTGAATACATCCTGGTGGCCGTCGATTATGTAAGTAGGTGGGTGGAGGCAATCCCCACTCCAACCGCAGATAGTCACACATTCTATAATTTTCTGAAGAATAACATCAACTTGCAATTTGGGAATCTAAAAATTCTCATATTTGATGATAGGGGGTGCTAGCCATGTGAGCCCGACGAGAACCATTTATACAATAAATGTTATTATAATATTTGATATATAAATATGGTCCCTTAGTACAATTAGGGTTATGTACCATGGCCACCTTAATGATCATACAGATGCTAATTCAATTGTTGAATCATAGAGGCTGGTGCTTGGATGAGTAACTAAAGAGTAAGATTGAGGACTCATCTAGCACCGTTAGATGATTGTTAAAAGATGATCTCTAGCCTGAGAAGGTGATGACAATCCTTCTCTATAGGTTGATATCTGACTGACCTTATGATGTATGTCCTCTACAAAGGAATAGAGATTCGGAGGTGTCAGATAAGTTAGGTCAAAGAGTTGACTTAACAAGATCATGATGACCAAGACCTATATGGTATACTGTTATGATATTGGCACACATCCTCTGACCAGAGACAGATGTATTGCTATATGTCTGAGTATGTACATTTGACAGATCGATAAGTTGATGATCTAATCAAGGTCTATACACCGGCAAGCTGGTGTGCATTCAAGGGCATATGACTAATACGATCTCTCAAAGGGATCATATAGGTTTACTTGTGAATCAGAAGACATGATCTCACAAATGAGGTATTGAGACCAATCAAATTCCATGCATGGACATCTTACTGTGGAAGCGGGGCAAGAATTTGTAGGTATGATATATGCTTTTTGAGAGCATATGATCGATACCAACTCCCAATGACCAAATAAGAAACTTAATGATAAAACCCTGAAGAAGATAGTATTAAATTGATCTAAATCTTTGAGTTTATTATTGGTCTTCCTGTATGCAAAATGTTTGGGTATTAGGAATACTTGAGGGTGCTGTCATCATGAACTATTGTATAAACGCGACACTTCCATTCCGAGGGAGTGATGAAATAGGTCTGGATTTTAATGACTCCTCTCAGTAGAGAAAACAAATCATAGTCCAAGTGTTGGATGTTGATATGAATGTTATTTATATACAATGAGAAGATTGATTTCTATGAGAGGTCCCCAAGATCTGGATTTAAGATGTGATCTCAAATCCAAGTAACTATACATGGAACATACAATCGCCATATCCTTATCTCCAAGTATCTGGGGAGAAAGCATATTATTCTTGAAAGAGTTCAAGAATAATCCCATTAATAAATGTGTATCCAAGCATTGAGAAATTGATAACTAAATGTGATTTAATTATCACGAATAATATGAATGTGATACATATTATTTAGATGCATGAGAATGATGATCCAAGATAACTAAATGTATTTGAATTATCATGGATATGAATAATGTGGAAAGCACTATCCATATTAATCATATATATTATAAATGTGATTTATAATATATTAATGAGAGATTTTTTAAATAGTATTTTCAATTTAAATGTTGATGTGAATTGGATTCACATTGGACCTATTAATTGAAAAGGCAATTTACATTTTATTTTGGGTGTGTGAATATGATTCACAAATTTCCACTGACATGATTGAAAATTCACAAAATAATTTGGAATTATATTTGCCAAATAATTTACAATAAGTGTTGTAGTACATAATTAAAGGACATTGTGAGATATATGATATCACAACATTGGTAAAGAGAGCACTCCTTCCTTAAAGGGAGGGTGGATGACCACATTAGTCCTACTTTAAGGTGGTCGTCCCACCCTCTTATTAGGAAGGAGCATGCCTCCTTTCCTAATCCTTTAATGCCTCTAGATTTGATTGAGTTAATTTATATTGATTAGTATTCAATATATTTAATTAAATAAAATCAATTATTGTTGTATTTCTACAACAATGTCATGGCCATTGAAAGAAACACAAATTAATCTCAACCATTGAATTTGTGTCATCCATGGTTTGAGAACCTTGGACTCCTAAAATATTATAAAAGAAGAGGCAACACTACATCTTATTTTACAACATAGAATTCACAAGCTCTCTCTCTCTCTCTCTCTCTCTCTCTTTCTCATCATCATACATGCCCCCTCTCTCTCTCTCTTTAAGATGCCCGTCAAATTTGTGACGTAGAGAGGAACGTTTTCATCGCTATACTATCATGTTACTACATCAATATCTCATTGATCTTTGTCTTCCTCTGTGCTTCCGGTATACGAAGAAGACCTCTGATTTCATGTGACGACAATAGGATCCATCGCTTGGATCTACATCTTGGATTGTGAGATGGACATGTCTCATCAATGCGTTGGCAAGCGTTTCCTCTGTCGCATCAGACTTGAGACATGTGGTCTCTTCGTTTAGAGGCAACGATCGCAACCACACTCCAAGAGGTATTCCGATATCTACTTTGAGGTTTAGATGAAACAATCTCATAAGTGTTCTTGTATCAAGATTTTTTATCGCATTAAAAGATTTTAAATTCCGTTGCCCTGAGCAGCTAGTGTGACTAGTCACTCCTGATCGCATATCATACAATCTTCACACTTCCATGATGCACTTAGAATTTTTCCATAACCAAGTGGTATCGAAGCCTTGATCATGGTCTTGGATAAGATCCGAAACCCTAGGTGAACAAGGTTTTTGTTTTGGATGCGCGCGACTCGTTTTTTTTGCGTTGGATGCAGATTCGAATTAATTTTTTGCTAAAATAAAAACCTACTACTTGTGTACTATTTGGGAGTGTTTTTTGGTTATTAACTTGTATTTAAAATGTACAAATATGTCCCAAAATAAGTAACCTATTATTATTAAAAAAAGTACATAATTAAGATTCGAAGAGTTCCCGTAACGAGATTGTTTTTGCATGTATTCGTGAATCTATAAGAAAATTAATTTTGCTTAATGTTTTCCTATCATGAAACATGAAATAAACACTTGGATTTTGTAGAGAATTAAATTGCAAACTGCATGAATTTATTTCACGTGATTCCGACTCCGTTTGCCCAAGATATCCCATATTTAGTAGAGATTGTCAGATGATGATTGGATCATCAAATCTATTTTCTTAGTATGTTGATAATTCAATAGAAATAATGAAAATTATGAATTTACCTTGATTAATTATGATGACAAATAACTATGAAAATAATTGATTAACTATCATTGGCCATTGAGTGTTTAGTTCATGAAAAACCTATTTTATGCTACAATAATTGTAGGATACCTTTTACATGTAAAACATGGTTGCTAGATATGCTTAAAAATTTAGGATCTCAAAATTGTTTAAGATGTCAAATATTTCTGAGAGATTATTATATAGCATAATGCTGGTCATAAAATTTGATCGTTAGAACCACAAGTACATTGGCATTATTTTGTATTGTTCTCTATCGGAATGATAAACATGTCTAGTCTGGGTACGCTAGCTTGGTTTACTAATTAGCACCTTTCATATCAAGGAAATGCTCCCTCCAACATAACTCGAGTGTACTGGTCAGATCCGTTTTTGAGATAAAAATAATATGAGTAAGTCAAATGTACTAAATTAAAATATGAAATAATATGTACTTGTGAGGGTGTATACTATATAGTAATATCAAGCAAACCCTAATTGTTTTATCGGTTTATTGAATTGGACTGATAATTGATTTAATATGATTAAATAAATTAGATCCAATTAAACACTCTATTTTGAATAGAAGTGTATTTCCCTTGGAAGAATCAATTATGTTAATATGATTCATAATAATTAATTAAAATTTGAACATGATATGGAGGATTACATAAGTGACATCCATGCTCTCCCGTCAAGGTGAAGGATTCCCTCATCACATATTGTATGTAGGAGGTACATGTCCCAAATGACAGCTCCTTCATACAAGCGCTTAGGGATCGAGCTCTTTGCTTATCAAAAGAGTAAGATTGTATGAGTAGTGACCCAAAAATCGGGTCCTCATATTCTTGGGGCGATATTTTATTATGCATAATAAGTTCTAATCATGATGACAGTTGATTTAATTAACAACAGGTCAACGCCACCTTAGGGGTGATGGGCTCATGTGTTAAAGACAGAATTAGAAAATACAAGTTGAAGCTTCTTTTTATTCGAGTCATAGGCTCTCATATTTGGGATGTAACAAAGGTAAAAAGGAAATCCAAATTCTTGCTAGAGACATAGCAGTAAGTATATCTCTTGCTTTGAAAGTGATTGAGGGAATGAACTTTCAGAGTTGAAAAAGCAAGAATAATTTGATTAAAAATCCTTAATCAAAGAATTTAAATTTGAATATATAATTATTTACATGTTCTAATATAATGTTCTTAATTTCAGGTAATGAAGTCCATGAACCCACTCAGTAGGAAAGTGTTCAATTAGTTGATTGGAGAAAATTACTTGGATTGGATCCGTAATTTGTATCTTGTTCTATCTGTGGATCACATTTCTTATGTGTTATACAAGAATAAGCACACAAATCCTAATACACTGGAAGAAATCATGTTTAATGAAAAATATGATGAAGATCATTCATTGGCTCGATGTTATATTCTGGTATCCCGTTAAAATGTGCTTCAGAAGTAACATGTGGAAATGGATAAATGCTAGGACATAATGTTGAATCCCAAAGAGATGTTCGGCGATATCAACCGCACAAAGCATTATAATTTTATGAAAGAACTTATTCGCATCAAAATGTAGGAAAAGACTTCTGTTCATGAACATGTAATCAAAATGTTTGGTTACTTGTCAGAACTGGAAAATCTCGGGGCTGAGATGGATGCAGACATGCAGTATAACTTCACTCTGTTGACTCCACCCAAGTTTTTCATTAACTATGTGGTAACATACCACATGAACAAGTTAAAATTGACTAATGCTGAATTCATGGCTTCATTAAAGTCTGCAGAAGATGTAATGAAGAAAGACAATCCCTCTGATAGTGCAATGGTTGCACAGGTCAAAGGGAAGCATGGGTCTCGGAAGGGTCCGGTCCAGAAGAAGAAGAATAGTAAGAGTCAAGGTGTTGGCTCTTCTTCTAATCCTTCATCGCATTAGTTCCATCAAAGAAGACCAATGTATGTCATCACTGCAAGAAGTCAGGGCACTGGAAACGTAATTACCCAGAGTACCTCAAATGTGCAGATAAAGGTAAAACACCAGTAGGTATTAGTTCTACTTTCATCATTGAAATCAATTTTCTCATAGTACAAGAAGGTAGTTGGATCATCGATTCTGGTTCTTCTGTCCATGTATGCAATTTGTTGCATCTATTCCAGAAAACTAGGAATCTTGATGAAGGGGAGATAGTCATCCAGATGGGATCTGATCCAACTGTTGCAGGAATCGTCGTTGGGACCTGCAGACTATCATTATCTAGTGGGAGAGTCCTTATGCTTAAAGAATGTATTTATGTTCCAAATGATAGAAGGAACTTTATATCTATATCTAAGATAGTTAGAAATGGTTATTCGTTTCTATTCTATAATGAAATTGTCATAATCGTTGTGATAAACAAATTGCAGATGATGTTCTAACTTCTGGTGGACTCTATGAATTCTGCATTTATGAAAATATCATGAATGTTCCTACCACTAATAAAAACCCTAAAAGAACTAGGGAGGACAAAAATCATTCGAATATGATTTTGCATCAAAAGCTTGGTCATTTATCTGTTCATAGGAATAATATATTGATAAAGGATGGACCCTTAGATTTTCTATAGGTTCAAGCTTTACCTACCTGTGAGCATGTATTCGAGGTAAAATGACTAGGATGCCTTCTATAACAAGGTTACTCGATGAGAGGGTATTCTTGAACTAATACATATCGATGTATGCAGTCCCTTCCATACTACAACATCAAATGGATATTGACATTATTTGACATTTATTGATGACCATTGGTGATACTGGTTTATCTTCCTACTACATCATAAATATGAAACCTTTGCAAAGAGTTCATGACTTTGATTGAGAACCAAATTGATAGGAAGATTAAATGAATTCGATCTGAACGATGTGGCGAGCACCTCTCAGATGAATTTAAGGAATATCTCAAAGAGAAAGAATTGTCTCCATTCTCATTCCTCCTAGAACTCCCCAACTTAATGGGGTTGTTGAAAGACACAACTAGACCATCATGGATATGGTCCGTTGAACAATGATTAAAGCACATTTGCCTCTTAGTTTCTGGGGATATGCAGTAGAGATTGCAATATATATCCTGAATAAGATTCTTAGAAAATCTACACCTAAAACTCCTCATGAACTTTGGTACGGTACCAAACCTAGTGCTAGAAACTTTAGGATTTTAGGTTGCTTGGATCATGCGAAGAGCGTGAATGCAAGTAAGCCAGAATCTCACATTCATGCTAATCCATTGGGTATGTTAAGGATGGTAATGAATACACACTTTATGACCCTAAGACTCAGAAGATCTTCATCTCTAAAGATGTAATATTTCTGGAGAATGACTTCGTTAAGAGTCAAGGAAAAAAATGAAGCAATGAAACTCATTAAATCCCATGAGGATATCGAGCTTCTTAAACTAGGAACCAAACAAATAAATGAAGATGTGATACATGTACCTCTTCGAAGGAGTTCTATGGGGGGTTGTACCACCTAAAAGGTATGGATTCTATGCCTTAGGTAAAAGTGATGATGATCTAGCTTCATTTGATGAAGCAATCACGGATCAGGACGTGGACAGATGGATGCTAGCAATGAAGTTAGACATTGACTCCATCCATAAGAATGGTTTATGGACCCTAGAGGATCCACCTAGAGGGGTAAAAATCATTAGATGTAAATAGATCTTCAAGAGAAAAAGGGGACCCGATGGGAAGGTAGAGACCTTCAAGGCATGGCTCGTAGCCAAGGGCTGCACACAGAGAGAAGGCATCGACTACAATGAGACATTCTCTCCATGGCTATGCTTAAGTCCATAAGGGAAATTCAAGCTATAGTTGCATATCTTGCCTATGACATATGTCAGATGGATGTCAAGATGACTTTTCTCAATGGATACCTCGAGGAGGATTGATGAAGCGCTAAAAGCATATATTAATTTCATTGTAGCACGTGCACTTAGCATCTCATACAGAACCAAGAGGAATCTTAGTGATGAGGTTCTTGGCTTAAATTTATAACCTGGGAAGTCCAGGGTCGAACACAAGTATGCAGGCACTTTAATGATTAAATTTAGAGAACAACTAATTTTAGACAGTAATTTAGGGTTTCATTACTTCGAGCTAAAGCACATTACACAATCAACACATAATTTTAACACATTTGTATACCACTAATGCAAATATAATGCACAAACAATACAGAAAAGAGATCACCACTTAGAAGTTCCTAACGAGTAACTTGGATGACTACTGAAAATACCTTGATTTAATTTCTTAGAAAATCACTTCGTCAAGAAGAGGTTAATCTTGAAATCCTATCTCATCCCCACCCTAATAATTTAATCAGTAAATATGTCTTTTAACGAACAAAAATCATTCACATTCAAAAATAATAGATCTTAAAGACAATCATGCTTGAAGGGATAAAAATAAGCATGTAGAATATTCGAATTCAAATATATTATAACAATCAGTCAAAGCCTTCAAACATTAATAATTAATACGTAAATTATTAATCAAAATCAACCACATGATATTGTTACAAGATAGAGTATCAAATCAGCTTTCAAACGAGACCAAAATTACATTAATTGGACATCAGGATAATAAGATATTCAACAAGGAATCCAGGGGTACAACTACAATAAAAACTTCCAAGTTTTATTACATATAAGGACTGACATGGACTAAAATGCAATTCAATAAAATCGCAGGGTTGATATGAAAATTACAACAAAGCGAGAGGAATTATCTGTAATTATTGAAAACCTCTGGATTGAATCTGCAATTTTTCCAAATCCACGTGCATATAACGTGACTAGTTGTAGGGTCTGACTTAGGTTGAGGCCATGCGTCGAATACCGATGCTCTATGTAAGGATTGGTACTGGCTCGGCGTACGAACCTGAGGGTCGAAGCGTTGCTTTGGGCTGACAATGTGGATTAAACTAGACCGTTAGATCTCACCCAATTTAGTGAGATCAACGATATCTGCTGCATCGATGTTCTTGAGCTCCTCCTTGCACGGTGGCGATGGTGTTGGACTCCGACGACTGAACTAAAGCTCCACCTGGCTTCTTCTTGATCTCCAAAGGTTCAAACACCTTTGTGACACTCTCGCAAAGTTGTATGGTGCTCGGAGAAGGATCAGGAATGCCTGAAGGTCTCTATCACAGAAACTTTGTCGACTAAAAAATATGAGATCGAAGCCAAGTTTCTAGTTTTGATCGTTGAAGTCTTCCACCCTGCAGAATTAACACAAGAAATACAAGCACTTGTGGATCTATTAAAAACTAGAATTTTCGTGATGATGGTTTACTCGAAGATGATCATAGGATTGTACAGACATAGAGGATTAGCCCTACTGGGAATCCTTCTTCCCGTGGAAGAAAGATTCTAGTCGAGGGATCATATAGATAGATCAATAGATTGAAAAACATAGAATTAACGTGAGAATCATGAATAAAAGGTGATAGCATACGTTGATTCAGGTAAAAATTCTATATAGACACTTCAGATAGAATCTGAGATCTACACTGAGGTACAGAGGTAAGGTTTAACATGAGATTTGAAGAGTAGAAGATGGCATAAATGCAATTGAATCTGGAGCCATGTGAAGCTCAGAGCTTCATGATCTTCGCATGGGATTCTTGGCTAATGAATCCAGCTTAGACAACCTCGAGTTTTGGGCTATAACATAGCAACATGGCCAAGGATCTCACCGATGTTACACTCATCTTGGCACTCGATCTTTCCCTCGATCTGTCACTGGAGGCTTAGAGAGGCTAGGGTGTAATTCCTTCAAGTGGTGGATAGCCGGAGCAAGGGGTGGTTAAGGGCTATTTAAAGGTTAAATGGCGGAGGTTGGGAGGAGTTTTGCAGTGGTTTTGATCATCATTCCGATGCAACACAGTGACCTCTGACAGTTCTGGTGGTTGACGCGAAGGAAAGGGAAGTTAGGGGAAGAGGTTGCTAATGGAAGTTGGACGAGAAACCACTGGAGATGGATGGCAAAATTGGCAGAAATGACCAAGTGACAAATAGTCGCGTCTCTTGGCTAATTTGGATGGAGGTTGAAGATACACCTCAACCTTTCGATCAGAATGATCCAACAGCTACTAGTGAGGGTCCAATATGTAGCCAGATATGCTTGATCAAACGATGGAAGATCAAGCGCTAAGGAACAGTTAGATATGTATGATCAAGAAATTATTAAACGGCGTAGATATGAAATAGATGGCACAAGCGAATGCGAGCCACGTGGTGCAATCTGAAGATGCCACGTGGCCCAATCAGAATTAAGTTAAATCAGAAAATCAATGTTAATTCTAAAAGAAATAGTTAGAGAGCGATTTAGAAAAGTGGTGAACAAGAAAGTCGTATGAGATCTACAACTTTCATGTTGAAGTCAAAGAGATCAGAGGTCATCTGTACATAGATAAAAATTAAATACTATTAAACACTATATAGAACATTTTCCTTTAATTTTTCTTTTGTCTATTTTTTTGTAATTTTATTTTATTTTATGCAAGCTTAATTAGATAAAATTTTATTCTAATTTTTATTTGATTTTTAATAATAAATAAATACATAAAATAATGCACCATATTAATATATAATTATTAATGTTGATTATATACAACACATAAATTAGCAATTAGTTTTAATTAGTCAATGAATCATGTTATTAACTTAAGTAAAGGAGATAAATATATAGAATTAATCTGATAAATCTAAGATTTATTACCCCCTATACTTAAGCCAAGGTCGTCCTCGAACTAATAAAGAATTAGTTAGATTAATTAGTGAGATCCCTGACATGTGCAAGTGAGTATATAAGGCTTGATTTAACCTAGAACACTAAGTTACAGGAATCTTAAAACTCTGAGTTCATCCATGTATTAAACAAAAGGACTTCAACTCCTCTAAGTGTCTGACTCTCAATGTATACATAAATATAAGGAATATGACTTAGTGTTGACTGCAACAAGAGAGTAGAATCAAAACATCACCAACAATTCCAATCTTGGAAGCTCTCCTAAGGACCCAACCCTCAACTCTAGGGAATAAATCTAGTCTTGCTTCAATCCACCT
This sequence comes from Ottelia alismoides, assembly GCA_037367405.1. Classification (NCBI taxonomy): domain Eukaryota; kingdom Viridiplantae; phylum Streptophyta; class Magnoliopsida; order Alismatales; family Hydrocharitaceae; genus Ottelia; species Ottelia alismoides. The sequence goes on along the minus strand of JAZKJV010009585.1, from coordinate 383,880 downwards.
TCTCTTTAGTTTGTTAGACTTTAAAAGGACAGATGGAAGGCCAGATTATGGAGGATATAGGATTGTGTACTTATTTTCTCTTCCTCTCTTTGGAACATGGTTCTCTATAGTGCCAAAATGCAACACATTTTTATTTTGATTTTTTCACAACTAGTGTGTCCGTCAAGAGAGGTTGGAGTCGTCTGCACTTGTTTTCCTCGGAATACACCGGGATGTGCCTTTTTTGAGTATCTAATATACCTTCTACACCACGATTTGTAGCATTTATGATGCAGAGCCCTTTTTGGGTGCTAGCTCGACTCCTGGTCCTAATATATGCGGTCCAAGTGGACACTTTGAAATGGTTGGGAGCGCTTTCCTTTGGTAGTAGCTCTTTGATATTTGACTTTGTAGGATGAGAGATTTTCTTTCTTTGTTTCTTTGTTTTCTTTGTTTTTGAGCTAGCTCCACTGCTTTTACCAAAAGATTGGCGTACACTGATCAACTTATTAATTATTGTCATCACATCCTGGCACTTTAGGTTTGGTCAAGAGATAACATGAGAACAAGACAAATGCTGGCTAAGATGCTGATACTAAGGTTTCATGAAGCCACCATTAATCTTATCCCATTCTCGAGAATCATATGATCAAGTCCAAACTCAAACTTCCGATCCCAGCTTCCTTAGTGATACCTTGACTCATCTCAATCATTATTGTAGTCGTGCAAGTGAGTGAAAGTCAAATTCTTTTTAAGGGAGATTAAGCATGGGATATATCATGCATATCTTCCAACTAGGAGAGTATGAATTTTTAAGTCCAAGGCCCAAATGATTAATACAGGATAACTCTAAGTCTAGAGACTCCTTCAACCAAATGTTGAAGATCATCTCAAGCCTTGAGTGCATAGTGAAAGTGTGTCAGGGAAAGACACTAATAAGTTATCTATTAAGAAAATTGTTACAAAAGATTTAAAGAATTATTAGATTTATTTAAAACAAAGACAATGAACTGGGTTACTTTGACAAAATATCATAGAGATGCAGTATTAAGAACAATACAAAGATACCCAACACATCAATACAAACTTCAGCTACTTAGAAATCCAGATCGAATCTTTGAGGTTTAAAATCATAGGCTGCCTTATGTTTTAACTGGTTTTTCCTAATGGAGAATACTTCCGTATCTGAGTAAGAAAGATCTTCATCAACTTGAAATTCTATCCTTCTTGAATGATGCCATTCTTCTTCAAAATTAATATTGATATCTACATGGGAAGCCTCAAACTTCTTCATGATTATGGGAAGATGAATGGATCCTTGAAATCTTGCGATAGATTTTTTGATTTTTCTTAAAAGAGAGAAACTAGACAAAGAGGAATGACCCAACTTACAAGAAAGGTGAGTATTCATTAGGTGCACATCCTCGAGAAAAAGTAAAGGAACCTCCATATCTGGTTCCTCTATCAAAAGATCATCTTCCTTAGTTGGCATCACTCTTTTCATAGAACTCCTTATCAATTAATCTTCCAAAATACAGAATCGATATCCAAATTATTCTCCATGTCAGATGTAATATTTTAAGGAAAGGCAACCTTATAAACGAGAAAAAGATTTTTGAAAACTTTTTGCAAACATTGTCACATAAATATATAGATTTTCAAAATAGTTTACAAATAATTTTTCTAACATGTCAAGCCATATTTTCACAAACCATGTAAAACATTTTTGAAAACCATGTCAAGTAATATAATTTTCAAGATTTCTTTTCAAAACATTTTATACAAATCATTTCAAAAGTGTGATATGTTACCCAAAACCCCAATTTTAAAATATGAGCTATGGCTAAAGTATATATGCAATATATAGGGTAGACCCCCCTATACTTAGCTTTTGCTATGTCCCCATAACACAAACTGAAATGAAGCCATAGCTCATGCTAAGCATAAAAGAATAAACACAAACTAAACTCAGAGTCACAGATGCATCATGAGTAAAAGAATCAGTTAGATGAATATAGAAACTCGGGTCCCCCATACTTAAGCTAAAAAATAGCTTAAGTATAAAGATATGAGTTTAAATTTGGAGATCCGAGGGGAGCAATCGGAATGAAAAATAGATCCCCTCCTATACTTAATCTGAAAAATTGGCCTAGGTATAAAGAATAGGAAGCTAAGTTATGAAGGGATCAGTGTTAGCTGAATCTCAAGATGATGAATTTGTCCTGATACTTATGGCTTTTCCGAAAGTCTGAGAGTTACATCAATAGGCATAAAGTTTATCATTTCTACAGGAGTCTGATGATTCTATAAAATACTTGAGTAACTGCCCGTTAACCAAAAAGGATGGTGCATGCTCTGATAATTCTGAGATTTCTATACTACCATTCTCATGCACTTCCTTAACAATGAAAGGACCCATCCACTTTGATTTAAGTTTCCCGTGGAAAATTCTCAACTTTTCATTAAACAACCATACCTTTTGCCCATGAACAAAGTTTTTACATCTAATATGCGAGTTGTGCCACTTCTTAACTTTGTCATTATAAATCATGCTGTTGTCATATGCTCTGTTACGGATTTCCACTAGTTCATTTAAGTCAAGGTCTCTACACAGTTTTCCCAAGTGACAGCTCCAATTAATCTTTTTTATATCCTATTGAGATTTATGTACTAACTCAGCAGGCAAATGACATGGCTTGCCATAAATCATACTAAAGGGGGAAGTGCCAATTGGTGTTTTGTAGATTGTTCTGTAAGCCCACAGAACTTGGTCCAACAACTGGGACCGGTTCTTCCTATCTGGACAGAATAACTTCTGGAGAATGTTTTTTACCTCCATATTAGAAACCCCTGCCATGCCATTTGATTGAGGGTGGTAAGGACTAGTTATTCTATGCTCAAATTTGTAGTCCTTGACTAATGATTTCATTAATCCATTCACAAAGTGGCTACCCCCATCAGAAATCAACACTTTAGGTATCCTAACCTTGAAATAATATGATCTTTGATAAATTTGCACACAATCTTTCCACCTGCAGCTCGGGTTGAGATAGCCTCCACCCATCTTGATAAATAATCAACCGCTAACAAGATATACTCAAAACCTTGTCTATTAGGGAAAGGACCCATGAAGTGTATGCCCCAAGCATCGAAGACATCACAAAAAATTACAGGTTGCATGTGCATTTCATCTCCAGAACCAACAATCCCTCCCGTTCTCTAAAAGATAGGACACAACCATACAAAATCTGCTGCATCTCTACATAAGGTCGGCCAATAGAAACCACATTGCAATACCTTGTGAGCGGTTCGTTTTCCTGAGTGGAATCCTCTAGCTTCAAGTGAGTGACAATATGTGAGGTCACTCAGGTATTCCTCCTGAGGAAAACACCTTCTCCAGACACAATCCAGCCCTTTGAAGAAAAGGAACATATCCTCCAATGGTAATTCCTCAAACCCGACTTAAGTCAGTCTATACTGCTCCTAGTCTAACCATGAGGAACTTGCTTGGAGAAAAGGAAGTTAACCATGTTGGCGTACCATGGGAGTGAACATTTTGACCCCTGGTTTATCCTTGATTTCCAGATCAAATTCTTGGAGTAACAATATCCACCTTAGAAGACGTGCCTTTGCATCCTTCTTTTCCATGAGATATCTCATAGCTGAATGATTTGTACAAATTGTCCCTTTGGAGCCTAGAATCGCATACCTAAACTTCTTTAATGCCTAAACTACTGCAATCATTTCTTTTTCAGTCACTGTATAATTTTTACGAGCTTGATCCAAAACTTTGCTTGCGTAGTGAATAGCAAACGGAATCTAATCTTGCCGCTGACCCAAAACAGCTCCTATAGCAAAATCTGAAGCATCAGTCACGATCTCAAAGAGAAGAGACCAATCAAGAATTTGCAGAATAGGCAAGTCGCAGATCTTTTTATAAAAAGCTCAAAGGCTTCAAGACACTTATGATCGACAAAGAAATCGATTTCTTTCCCTAAGAGATCAGTAAGTGGTCATGCAATCTTAGAAAAAAACCTGAATAAATCTTCTATAAAATCCAACATGCTCCAGATATGACCTTATTGACTTAATGTTGATTGGTGGATCAAGTTTCTTAATCACATCCACCTTGACAAGATCATCCTCCATCCCTTTTTTGGAGATGGCATGCCCCAACACAATATGCTCCTTGACCATGAAATGGCTTTTTTCACAGGAGAGTACTAGATTCACCTCCCTACACCTCTGTAAAACCTGGTCCAAGTGTGCTAAACAAGAATCAAATGAATTACCAAGGACCGAAAAATTGTCTATGAAGACCTCCAGGAAATCCCCAGCCTTCTCGACAAATACCGTAATCATGCAGCACTGAAATGTGCCCGGGGCATTAAATAACCCAAAAGGCATGCACTTGAATGCATATGTGCCAAAAGGACATGTGAAGGTGGTCTTTTCCTGGTCTTCTGGAACGATTGCTACTTGATTGTAGCATGAGTACCCATCAAGAAAACAAAAAACTCTTTCCCAACTAATCTCTCCAAAATTTGATCAATAAAATGAAAAGGAAAGTGTCTTTGTTGGCCGCAGCATTCAGGCATCTGTAATCGACACAAACATGCCATGACGTGGGTAATCATGTCGCAATCTCAACTCCTTCTTCATTGGTTACCATATGAATTCCCGACTTCTTCGGGACAACATGCAAAGGCGCCACCCATTTGGAGTAGAAATAGGGTAAATAAAGCCCGCTCCACACCATTTTTCAATTTCTTTCTTAACTACTTCCTGTAGATTTGGATTAAGCCTCCTTTGAAACTCACGGGAAGGCCTTACATTTTCCTCAACAAAAATGTGGTGTGAACAGAGTAAGGGATTTATACCCACGAGATCCGACACAGTCCAACCAATAGCCTTACGGTTCTTCTCTAACACTTCTAACAACTTAGTCTCCTGTTCTACAATCAATTTAGAACTAATGATGATAGGAAACTTATTCTTTGGTCCTGTAAGGAACCACCATTGAATCTGGATCTATGCTGCTTAGTGGAGATGACTTAACTGTAGCGCTGTCCACCAACTATACTGAAGAATAAGGAGTCGGATCGCCAAAATAATCGGTAATTTGGCCAAAGACGCGTCCGACACATCATCTAATTCCCTTGATTGTTTTGAAGGAATGGGAACTGACAAGTCCAAAGGGACTTCTGTGTCATCAATAGAATAGGGTGATGCACATGTCAAGATCTCTGACAACAAATCAGTAACCGCTATGTGAACACTGTCCTCTCCTGATGAGAGTACCTCATTTTTTATTGTTGGGTTTTGTGCCCAAATCCCATATGTGTTTACTACATTACAGTCTACCTCATAAAATGAAGAGAAATCTGTGCTTCATTCTAGAACAGGTCTCTGCCATTTTGTTTTCTTCATGTGTAATCCACTTCTCCGCCAGGAGAACATAACTTTATCATCCATGTTTGATAATCAAATGATGCGCCAGCAGTCCTATGGAAAGGCCGCCCAAGGATAATCTATGAATCTCTCCAATGATGAGGGATATCCATTTCAAGGACCGTAAAGTCCACCTTATAATTTTGTCCCTCAGTAGAAATAATGACATTCTTTATTTCACCCTTATCCTTTTTCATTGATTTATCTGCAAACTGAATTATTGCTCTAGATTTGCGTAAAGGAACCAACTTCAGTTTCTCATATAAGGCGAAAGGTAATAAATGGATCAAAGAGCCATTATCTAGGAGAGTGCAAGCAAACGCTATGTCATCGATTTGACTCACCACATAATGTGCACCTAAATCTCTCTTCTTCTGTGGCAGTTTCTGGTTCTTGATACAAAAGTAGTGGCAATCGAAAGAATATGTGTGGTGCGTATCTCACCTTCAGATATTTTGAAAAGCAGGGTGAATAGCCAGATACTCATCAAACGTCAATTTTACCATGTTATTATCTCTATAAAATCGTGCCATATCTGGATCATCTTTTTGAATCTTATTTGTGTTGCGCTTTCCTACCGTAAGAGCATGGGGGAAAGGGATAGATAGAGAATGAAGTAAAGACTCAGATTCACAAACAAAAAGATGCTTATCATTAGAAACTGAGTTTTTCAAACATGTATCTTTTACAATTGGAATAACACAAGGATTATCAACTTTAGGATAGGTAATGTGTGCTGAATGTGCATTCTCCTTGTCCAAAGGCACAAGGTCCTTCGTAGACTCTAAATCTGATGCGTGTTGCTCATCTCTTGTACTCCTCCTTAATCTTCTTGCTCTCAAGGAAAGATGTCTGACTTCATCATCCTCTGAAGTCTCTTTAGTTTGATCTTCAGAGTCAGTCTTATCCATATCCTTAGCCCGATCAGGTACAACTACAGTCCGTCTGCTCCTGAGAGACATGATGAACATAATCAAATGGATGGATCTCGTTGTCAGATTTGTGAAAATCTGAATAATATACCGGATCCATAGAAGGATGTTGATCTGATTTGTTCATTGCTATTGGGGTTAGCCTGGACCTGGGCTGGAATGGATGTAGATGGAATATTGCGCTTATCATGTAGATGGGAAAGACGGTTTAGATCAACCCTCAAATCATGTACTTCATTTCTGTATGAACGTAGCTCCTCCAAAATCTGTCGTTGAAAGTCCATTGAACCTGATGATGAATGCTGCTGCTGGGAAGATGAAGAATGGTATGAAGAACGTGAAGAATGTTGCTGCTGGGTATGATTCTAAAAATGCAAACTCTGTTGTCCCACCTGATATGTTTGCTGATGACCGCTATGTTGTTGTCTTGATGATTGATAAGGACTGGATTCAGAACTCATTGATACTGGAAGAGATGTAGGAGTAAATGATGTGTTATAGAATGTCCGAGGACGTGCTTGGCAGGGTCATTGGTGTACCACACACCATTTACTTCACACACTTAGGAAGGCTCCTCAGTAATAGTCTCTACAGATGGTGGTTGCTGCTGATAGGTATGGGCTAAAGACTGGTCCTCAACCATGGCTGGACAGGCCCTGACATCTGCTGCTTCTGGATGTGATGAACATGATATACAGGAGCAACAGATGCAGTCGGCAGGTACCTTCATCTTGGATACCTTCTCAGAAAGTTTCACCATTTGTTTATGTAGTTTAGACAAATTACTATCCAATTCATTCATCCGTTTATCTATCCTTTTGACTACCGTAAGTTTATCTGCTATTAAACTCATGTCAAAAGGATCTACTGTAGTCTTTGTTCCTCCACCGGATAAGAATGGATTGGTGGTCTCCAACTGAGCTCTACTAGCAGTCTGTGGTCTACTTGTTTCAGCCATTCATTCGAACACCTTCGAGACGGTGTCCGCTCCTCACAAAGTATAGCTGCCTCCACAAGCAGCACAAACTAAACCCCGTACCTCAGGGTGTGGACCGCAATATACTGACCGAACTGGGATGGTAGGCTCTGACCCATGACAAGGATATTTCTGTAAAAGGTCTTTGAATCTCTCCGATGAATCGCATAAAGCTTCATTAGGGAGTTGGAGAAACTTGTGATGTTTGAACGCATCATTCATCAAATTTGTTTTTCTCAAAGGGTAAAACTTCTTCAAGAATAAATCCTCGAACTGGGCAAAAGTTGTGACTTCTACCCTCAAGTTCTTCATTAAATAATCAGCGTTATCCTTCAAGGAAAATGGAAGGGCTTTGAGCCTTATGTAGTCTTGGTTAACATAGGATACCTAAGGTTAGAACAGACCAACTCAAAGTCCCTAAGGAATGCGTAAGGTTCCTCATGAGCATTCTCATGAAAATGTGGTAGCAAACTAAGAAATTGCTGCTTCAGCTCATATTCTACTTCAGGATCAGATGGGCTCAACCAATTTCTCATCTGAAACTGTACAGGATTATAAGCCGCATCTATAGGTCTATCATTACCCAGATGTAACTGGCCATGCTATGCTCTCATAAGTGCTTGATTTTGTTCAGATTCAGCTAACCTAGCCAATACTGCATAGGTCTTCTCGCTCTTCTTCCTCCCCATACCCGTTATTATTTTGTAGGCATCTTTATTGAGTCTTCAATATCCTCATCAAACAAAGTATTGGAATGAGATCTAGATGAAGATAACGAAATCACGTCGATCTAACCAAGGCAAAGATCTTCCTCAATGAGAAAAGAAGGAAAAGGGTCGATTTAGATGTAACCTTCCCCTAGGAGTGAATCATGATACATCTGTTCAAAGCAAGGGTTGCTTCGAATCCGGGATGGTCCAGAAAAAGAAAGGGGCTAGACCCGTGAAGATGTAATATTTGGGCAGTTCAGTGATAGGCTCGCAAAGTCCGAGCAAAAATACGACCAATTATCCATCTAGATGTTCAAGAGATAAGGAAATTGAGCCGCTTGATTTTCAAAAGAACCTAAATTTTTACTAGCCCCTTGATGTGCATAATGATTCGCACAAAATAATACATACAAACCCTGATTAATTCACCAACTCAACACTGAAGGCCGAGATGATGGCCTTGTTTATCTTGCCAAATTTTAATTGGTGATTCAATACTAATCTTTTCAGAGTTATGAGATGTTAGGAAACTAAATTTCCCTACAAACTGTCCCGATTCATATGACTAGTTGCATCCACTCTCAGCCAATATGAAGGTAAGTTGGACTGTATAAATACGGCTACCCATTTATTTGAGGACCGAGCCTTGTACGACGTCTTTAAACTCTCTAATCTGCTAAGAAAATCTGGATCGTTCACCGGCTACCTGTAGATCCTCACTGACAAGCGGTTAATCACTTTTCGAGAACCGGTAGTTCATATGAAAATTCGTGGCATGGATCTATCCTAATGTTGTCCCTCTCTCACAGAAATGTACCTGCAAACAAATGAGGGTTTTACTGCCTGAAAACAAGGTTGATTTTATTCCAATTAATTTAAGTCAACTTGAATCAATTCAGTCCTGATTTGAAGAGTTTTAGGTTATCACTTGAAATTAAGTGACCACAATCATCGCCTAACGTACAGTCCCTTTTCATTCAATCATTAAGTTGGTAAAAACCGAGGGAGGAATCGAAAAATGGAATGCAAACGAAAATCAACGATGCATGTAGTCGTTAGAGATACTTACAGTGTTTCCCAACACTCTCCATGTGGATGCAAAACATAATTTTTAAAATCTAACTGTATGATGCAAATCGAGAAATCGCACCTAAACAACAATTCTATTAGCGGTGAAGAAATCAATTTAATTTAACTGAGTAGAACGTCAGTTATGTGCGTCTATGAATCTCCCAAGATTTTTGCAATTATGAATCTTATGAGATTTGTGTAGTTTCTAGTCTGCGATATTTCTATTTGGCGTAGACTTGAATCCAAAACGTCACTCATATTGAGAACCACTCTTGACACAACCACACATGAGAATAAATAAAGTTTTAAGAGGCATTTTTTACATACCCGAGATCTCAATCGAGAACCATTGTAAATGGCAATGGAATAGAAAATATCTAATCTACTAATCTCTCACCTTAATTATATGTCTCGTGGCTCTCCAACAAATTGCTCCAAGCTCTTTGCCTCTGCAGTCCTTCAAAAATAGACGGCTTCACGGGCACTATCACGAAATAATATAAATTTATTATAAAATTCATGAGAGATTTAGAAAGATTAATTAAAATATGTCATAGATACAAAACACAACATGGAAAACAAGCTCAAAAATAATTTAAACTAGAAATTACTGAATAAATCAAAATAAAAATTGCTCTTAAAAAAATCACCAATTATGACACATCCCCGGCAATGGCGCCATCTGATGAAGCACTAAATGCATATATTAATTTCAATCTATTGTAGCACGTGCACTTAGCATCTCATTCAGAACCAAGAGGAATCTCAGTGATGAGGTTCTCGACTCAAATTTATAACTACGAAAGTCCAGGGTCAAACACAAGAATGCGAGCACTTTAATGATTAAATTTAGAGAACAACTAATTTTAGATAGTAATTTAGGGTTTTTTACTTCGAGCTAAAGCACATTACACAATCAACACAGAATTCTACCGCATTTTTTATACCACTAATGCAAATATAAATGCACAAACAATACCGAAAAGATATCACCACTTAGAAGTTCCTAACGAGTAACTTGGATGGCTACTGAAAATTCCCCAAATTTATTTCTTAGAAAATCACTTCGTTAAGAAGAGGTTAATCCCAAAATCCCATCTCATCCCCACTCAAATGATTTAATCAGTAAATATGTCTTTTAATGAATAAAAATGATTCACATTAAAAAATAACAGATCTTAAAGACAGTCATGCTTGAACAGATAAAAATAAGCATGCAGAATATTTGAATTTAACTAGATTACAACAATCAATCAAAGCCTTCAAACATTAACAACTAATGCGTGAATTATTAATCAAAATCAACCACATGTGCTATTACAATATAGCGTATAAAAGCAGATTTCAAACAAGACCAAAATTACATTAATTGGACTTCACGATAACAATATATTCAACAAGGAATCAAGGGGTACAACTGCAATAAAAACTTTCAAGTTTTATTACATATAAGGACTGACAGGGTCTAAAATGCAATTTATTAAAACTGTAGGGGTTGATATGCAAATTACAACAAAGCGAGAGGACTTATCTATAATTGAAAACCTCAGGACTGAATCTGTAATTTTTCCAACCTTTGTGACACTCTCGCGAAGTTGTATGGTGCTCGCAGAAGGATTAGGAACGCCTGAAGGTATCTGTCATAGAAATTTTATCGACAAGAAAATATGAGATCGGAGCCAAGTTTCTAGTTCCAATCATTGAAGTCTTCCACCCTAAAGAATTAGCATAAGAAATACAAGCACTTGCGGATCTATTAAAAATTAGAATTTGCGTGATGATGGTTTACTCGAAGATGATCATAGGACTGTATGGACGTAGAGGATTAACCCTACTGGGAATCCTTCTTCACGTGGAAGAAAGATTCTGGTAGAAGAATCATATAGATAGATCAAAAGATTGAAAATGATAGAAGAAACGTGGGAATCATGAATAACAGGTGATAGCATACGACGATTCACGTAAAAATGCTATATAGCTACGTGATGAATCCATGATTCATTAACATTTCTGTCGCATTTTGTCTTAAAACCCTTAACAAATACATGTAAATATCCATTAATTTTCATCTTTTATCAAAAATTAACTCATGAATAAAAATGCACTTTTATGCATAAAAAACATGTAAATAAATAAAAGAATAAAAATAAAGAAAAGAAGGTATATTGTAAATTTGTATATATGTACAATATGACTTATAAAATATAAATATAGCTGCAAGATATATTTATGTACCCTAACCCCCGAGACCTAGTCAGCATGTGTTAGTCGACAAACAAACAAGTAGGGGGAGATAAGGAAAGAAAATCATACAAAATAATTAAATATACACACCACACATTCTTCACTATTTGTCAAATAAATATCAAATCTTTATTGATTTTTAATTAATTCATATGTGCATATTTTTCACCAAACTCTTTTCCTATTTATTTCTAAAAATGTATATAAAAATATAAAAGTAAGTTAAAAATATTATCTTATATATATATGCCAAGAATCCAACTTTCAAATTGACAAATTCTCAACTTCCGAACATCATAACTTTCTCATACGAACTTCAATTTTACTCTACTCACCTTTAAAGTTCATAAAATAATATTCTCTAATTAATGGAGGTGATTTCACTAAAATCGGAGTCCGTTTGTAAAAAGTCAGTTTTGGGACCTAATGACAATGGGGTTTCTGGGCTATTTATTTTATTTAGAACACACTATTTATAGTTTATTAATTTTATAAATTTTAATTATTTTCATGATCTTGTATTTTAACCATGATTTATTTCAGAATTTTTGGAGCTTACTTATTATTTTAATAAAATCCAAATACCTAATTTACAAATGAAATTGAACTACATAACTTATACCCATATTTATTAATATATCTAAACTAATTTATTAAAATCCAAAAAAATTCACAAAGGCCTTATTTATTATTCTAATAATTAAGAAAATATGAAACTAATATGTAATTATTTATTTATTAAATTAAAAATTGAAACCCATTTATTAAGTATTATTTATACCTATTATTAAATATAATATTTATCTCATACAATATTTATTATTTATCAAAACTAATTATCCCATAATTTAGATAATTTAATTATATTTAATTTTCATTTATATACCTATTTAAAATAATGTTGTTTACTATTTATTACATAATTTAATATAGATTTATTATCTGGCCAACCAGGTGCTGACACGCGTCAGCACATGGTGTCTTCTTCTCCAAGAAGCTGTTGCAGCTTCTGTCCTACCGGCCAATCTTCACCGAATTTTCCCGCTCATTTCTTAACTCCTTCACCCGATCCTACCCTTAGTTCTCCTTACCACCAAAACACACACCTACCCTTAGTTCCATCCTAGATCTCTCCATTTCATCTATAAAAGACCCTAAAGTTGGCGTGAGCCAACCAACTTTCCTAACCAACCCTGAACCCCCAGTTCCAGTGGCCGAGTCCCCATCTTCACTACCGTGCTCCGCCTGACCTGGAGGTGACAGCTCCGCTCAAGGGTGCCCGCGAGGAAGCTTGGAGATCGGGGAGATGTTTTAGGGTGGTACGCCACCTTGCATCGCAGCACTGCACCGCGTGGAGCTCCGGGAAGCCACCCCATCAAGCGACGATCAAGAGTCATAAACTCTCTACTCCCAGGTAAATCATCCATCTTCTACTAATTCTTTCTCGATATTCGTGTATCAATTAGTGCCTTTAATCGCGTCATTAGGTACTCCAATTGTCATAATTAGATGCCACATCTCATAGTCTTCTTAAAACCAAATCGAATCAATCCAGGATCATTTTCTTCTTTCCAATGCAATAATTCTGGAAACATTTTATAACTTGCAAATCCTCTAATCTTCTTGGTCGATTCTCGCACGAATCGAGCAGTAAATCTTTGTTTGCAGGTCCATTATTCATCTGGAACCATTAGAACATCATCTGGAGCATCAAGGATCCAAGAAGCTCCAAGCTTCATCATCTTCATTTCACCTTCGGAACTGCCTGATGCGCGACCTTCTTCGATGCCTAACCGCCGCCAACCATCGTCCTCAGAGCTGCTCACCCAAAGGCGAGATCGATGGGTGAAGGAGTCACCCCTCTGGCCCTATCGGAGGCCTAATTGCAGCACTAGTGAGTGAGAAGAAATCGGAGAAGCCAGCTCTGTCGCTAGACGCGCAGAGAAGCTGAAGAACATCAAGAACAACCCAAGCTTACAGTTTGGCGACATGTGTCCCTATCAGACGGTCCATATCACGTGATCTCTTCTAATCCAGGCCGTTCAGATCGAAGGGGCAGAAAAATTACATATTAAACCCATAGAGTTTCCAGATTTCATCTCCGCTCCAAAGTTTCGAGTAATTACAATTAGGTCCCCACGCATGAACCTAAATGTAATAACTTTAGTTTTTTTTCTAGTTTAGTCCTTCACAGGTACATTTTTGTAATAAAACATTGAACTTTCTTTTGCAGTTATATCCCTGGCTTGTAGGGGTTATTTGGACCTCGATTTTGCCGTATTTTCTCGCGATTTTTTTAGGGTAGCCTTATGACTATCCAAGACACTTTTCTTGTATTTTTCCAAGATTTTTCATTGCTTTGTTGTGTCGTTTTGATTTTCACAATCGTGAGTTAGTTTTGAACCAATTTTTAATTCTTTCTTTGTAAAATCAAGAATAAAGGAGATATTTTTGAGATTTCTTCCTTGTATCAAAAACCAAGGTTTTAATATTCTGCCTCCTTGAGTTCGACCCAGGCACACTTACCTAGTAAAATAATTAGTGTAGATGAAAATAGGAAAGAGAATCCTATTCACCTCTCTCTCTCTCTCTCTCCTATTTTCGTTGATTTTTGTTTGATCAACGCGGATCCCTCTCTGCGGTTCTCTACACCGACAACACCATTAAGTGCAGATCAGACCCACGCGATCAAAATGGCGCCGTTGCTGGGGATGCATTATTTCGACGTCGGTTTTTGACTCTGATTTTTAAAATTCGTGTTATTCTTGATTTTTCAAATTTTATTTCTTTCGCAATTTTCGATTGGTATTTAATTTATGACTTCCGCTTCGGTTTTTACGATTTTCACGTTTCTTTGTTTTTTTAATTTGTTTACGATTTTTTTCGTGTTTCTTCTTTTTTTCCCAACTAATCTTTGCAGGACGTGCAGGTTCAACTGGCTTCCTCGGAAGCCAAAACAGTTGAAAGTGCAGAGACCGATCTTTTAGGTTGCTGAGGGTAGAATTAGTTAAGGTCTCTATTGTTTTTTTTATTTTTGTAAAAAAAAGAGGGGCACTTGCCCGTGTTTTTGTATTTTGTATAAAGGGGCCCTGTAAGAGCATCCTGACTTGCACCTCCCCTCACTTTTTTCTTGGGGCCTGCTTCATTGAGTGCCATGCATTCGGGAGATCAGGGCACCCACTGCGGTTTTCTCGTATTGTCGGTTTCTCGTGATTTTTCACGAGGCTAGGTGCATGCTTAGGTATTTTCATTTTTTTCTTCTATCTGATGGCATCATCGTAGATAGTTTTAGGAGTCGCAACCTAGGTGCATGATTTTAGGATTTATAAAAAAATAAAGACATTCTTTAGACGCTTGTCTGAAAAAGATCCAAAAAAATATAAAACCAAAAACAAAATCGGGATTGCTTAAGTATCTGACCTTAAAATAAACGTAAGGATCATTTGATTTGGGAGAGCAATCCCCACACTTCAACTGTAGGTCCATTTCCAGATATTGTGAGTGAGGGACGACACTTAAGGATAGAACCAAAGTCTGTGTTTCTTTCAAGATGCTAGTTAGTTTATACACATGATCACTGTTCTTCAGTGGGTACGCTCGGGTAGCCGGAAACGGTCCGAGTTTACTTAACAGAGTGGGGGGTTTAGAGGACACTGCGTAAGGCTCCGTGATCAAGTAACATGGGTAGTCGAAAACGGTCCGTACTTACTCCCGTACTAGCTGAGAACAAGTGGTTTTCTGTAAAGGCTCGGGATAGTGTTGCGAGGAAATTCCGGGCACCTATCAACTCGCGATAATTGGTGAATATACTTGTATGCTAAAACAACCCTAAAATCGACAAGATAAATGATCGAACTCTTACGATCATCATCGGATTGTGTTAATGAATACGGGGTTTGTGTTTGCTTGTAAGGCGTGAGTTACCACATCTTATACGCATTTTTCCATCTCTCTTGATTCGACCACGTGCTCTCCCGATTACTCTCTTGATATCGAAGATGACGACTCGACAACTATTTTGCTCAGACTCAGTGAGCTCTCGATCTTTCACCGTCCATCATACATTTTCACAAACTCGGTATGACCCTCTTCCCGAGTTGGTCCCATCTGATCCTGAGGAGAGTCAGACTCAGACTCCTTCGCCTCCCGGCCCGTCTTTTGAAGCAGACCCTTGTATCAATCTGTTGTCACTTTCTCCAGCTGATTTTTCACTGAGTTCTTACGAGAAGTTTTCCTTTTCAGAAGATTTGAAGCACATGGCTCGTGGAAAAGGACCAGTAGAGGAGAGGCCAACTGAGGAGCATCATGTTGATGGAAGACCAGAACCAGCTGCAGATAATACAACCGGGATTCTCGACACACTACAACAGGTGAATATCCAAATCCGAGACCAATTCAGAACACATAACGAGTTGCGAGCTGAGATCGCCGCGTTGAGAGCTGGAGCCGGGAAACCATTACCATCTGCAGTGGTTCCCTCTACTTTACGATATGAGTATGACCCGAGATCTAGGACGCTACACCATTAGATTCGGCTATCGCTGAATCAAGAGCCATATGAGTTGAGACCGTCCTTCATCTCTCTGCTTTCCAAGTTCTATGGGAATGCTATAGAGGAGCCGTTTACCTTTTTGCAGCAGTTTGAGATGATTTGTTGTACGACTAGTTACCCAAGAGTTACGCAGGAGGTTGCTCGCCTCAAAGCCTTTCCCTTTGCCTTAGCAGATAAGGCGTTTTACTGGTTAAGTCACTTAGGGAGGGAAATTTCTACATGGGACGATCTGAAGTCCACATTCCTGCGTAAATATTTTCCTCTGGGAAGGACGAACATGATGAGGAGTCATATCTCCAACTTCACACAATTACCGAATGAATCTTTTCATGAGGCATGGGATCGATTCAAGGATATTATGGAGAGATGTCCTCATCATGAGATACCGATGAAGGTGCTTGTACAGAATTACTTTGGAGGACTCCAACTAGATACTTAGAGGCTGGTGACTGTCGCGTGTGGCGGCAGCTATCTGAATCAGGATGCCGAATCTGTCTCGTCCATCTCTGAAGGGATGGCAGAAAACTCGAGAGTTGTCGACTCAACTCGGGCATTCCAGAAGGCCCCTTAGCCACTGCATCATAGAGAGCATCATAAGATGGCAAACATTTCAGATTCTGAATCCAATACCAACATGTGTTTTATTAGTGAGAAGTTAATGTTGGTAGATGTGATTCAGAAGCAAGTTCAGGACTTACAACCGCTGCGAGAGTTAGAGAAACTCTCATCTCTTCCTCAGCAGCTGAGTGATCTTATGAAGAAGGTAACAGAAATACAACTTCAGTATTAGCAGGCTCAAGCTTCTTTGACTTCACAACATGTACATAGATCTATACCCGCTCCACCCACCCGACTGATCCATTTCGTCTAGAGCGAGCCGGAGATTCCGCAGATTAATTGGCATGAGGACCAGTCTCATGCCAATTCCGATCAGATCACTAGTTTTTTAGACATAGATGTTGAACCTCAAGCCACTCTTGAGATCAACAGAATATGGTACACTCCGATTCAGCAACCGAGTGTACATCATCATCATCAGCAGCAGTATAGTCATCTGCAGCATGGACGCCCACATTTTCAGCACCGACAGCCTTACACGCAGCAGCAGTCTCACCAGCACGCATATCAGAGACCACATTCTTTTCAGTATCCTGCTACACATTCACATACACATCATTACCAGCAACAACAACAATCTTCTTTCACACCACAGAGATCGCCTCAGCCTTACACTTCACAGCAGCACATACGTAGGCAGGAGAGATTAGATAGCCAGGGTCACCAAACAGAGTCTGAGATGTCTTCACATGCCCTTGCACTGAATCAGATCATGGATATGTTGAGCACACTCCAGACTGCACATAGGACAGAGATGGAGTAGGTTAACCGTCGTCTCAATGAGTTAACTGCGCCTAAGACCACCCTTCCAGCCCAGCCTCAGATGAACCCGAACAACAAGAGGAGGCCTTCGGATCAGGTAGACATCACTACAAGTACGATCTCTTTTCCTGTATTTTTATCTAACTTCATTTGTCTCAGGAGCGGTAGATCACCACGAGCACCTAATAAAGTAGAGGAGAGGGCGCAAGATGAGGAGCGAGAGACAATCCATGATCACACACATTCTAATGCTGAGGAGGAGGACCACCACGATGATGAGGACAACCATGATGTTCATCTTGATAATCAGAGAGAGGGGAGCGATACAGAGACAGTTGACATGGACATGGGCGAGTCAGATGACGATATCACGTCATACCATGCAGATACTCCTGATGATTTTGTTTCTTTCCTTATTTTAGAGAGTTTTGTACATAATTCTGAAACTCTCGATGTACACGTTGATTCCACTTCTGATATGAATAAAAAGTTTGATTTTGTCATTCCTGAGATTGTTCCTTTTCCCGATGCTTTGTATGGAAAAGGCAAGAAAAATACAAAAAAGAATGTTGTAACTCTAGAGATCGAGCGATTATTGAAAGATCACATATTCCTGAAGATTCCACTTCACGATGCCTTGGATCATTTTTCTACGCTCAAGAATCAGTTGAAAAATAGATGTACCATGCGTAGGAAAAAGAAGTCACGTACAAAGAAACATGTTTTGACCAAGGCCACATCTTGTGCTATACAGAATAAATTGCCTAATAAGAAGAAAGACTCATGAGCACATTACGTTAAATGCGAGATTTCTCATGCAGCATTCGATCGCACTCTATTAGATAACGGTTCCTCAATCAATTTGTTACCATCTTGTTTACTCGACAAGCTCGAGTTAGGTCCTCTTTACAAATCTCGCGTGATCCTTCAGTTTGCCGATAGATCTGTAAAGAGACCTAGGGGAATATTGAGGAACATTATCGTAACCGTGCAAGGTCTGCAATTCCCAGTGGATTTTACTGTCTTGGACATGGATCGCCCTACACAGTTGCACCTTACCCCGATCATCCTTGGGAGGCCTTTCTTGGAGACCGCAAAGGCTCTCTTCGATTATGATATAGGGAAGGTATCTTTTCGCGCTGAGGGTGAAAAGGTACATATAGAGATGGCGAGAGAGTCACACACATCTAGTGTCGCATCTACCAGTTCAGATATCTTGAGTTCTTTAGCCACATGTGATTACATAGATGAGGTTCGCCTTGACGACCTTGTGAAGTATCGAGTAGAGACCCATGATTTCTTAGCAGAGGATGGGTCCGAGATTACAGTTGGCAATTCTTTTGATGGTACATTATATTTTAGCATGGATGATGATGAGCAGATAGAGCAGATACCTGATGATTTTATTGCAGATATTTCATATTCAGAGAGTTGACATGCTTCCTCCATTTTAGATGATTTAAAGACTGAATTTCATTTAGCTGAGTTATTCTCCTCTAATCATTCTGAGTATGAGCATAGTAGCGAGTCGGATGATGTTTTAAACATCTTCTGTAGTCCGACTCTAGAGCATATTGAGATGGTGGATAACCATATTGCAGACACATCTACAACCAGCACAGATTCCATTACACATACAAATGAGGTTAAAACAGAGCCAGACTCTACCTTACCAGAGTTGAAGACATTGCCACCAAACATGAAATATGCTTTCCTTGTGGGTCCACATCGACAGTTTCATGTCATTACCAACTCATCTTTGACCGAAGAGCATAAATCTTGTCTGATGGAGATTCTTGAAAGAAACCGCAAGGCTATTGCGTGGACTGTATCCGATATCCGTGGGATAAATCCTACTTTATGTTCTCATCATATATATCTCGATCATGATGGCAAACCTTCTAGAGAATTTCAAAGCAGGATGAATCCAGTTGTACGAGATATTGTCAAGAAATAGATTACGAAATGGTGCGACGCAGGGTTTATTTATCCCTTCTCCAACTCTGAATGAGTCTGCCCACTACAAGTTGTCCCGAAGAAGTTGAGAATTCAAATGATTAAGAATGAAGGATAGAGCTCAAATGGATTCGTGCTCTAGCAGAGCAGAAATGTAGATCATCATGGAGATGGAGATGGAGAAGTAAATATATGCACTAGGGATGAAAGCATAAACGATGGATAGAATTCAAAGGTGTCTAGTTGCTTAGAGCGAGAGATTAGCAAAATGACGATCTGAGATAAATTAGCGAATACAAATGAAAGGAATATTGATTGATTTTCTTAGCCAGATGATGGAGGTAGATTCAATGGATTGAAGATGATTTTTGGGTGCTTGGAATGAAGCTACAGAGCTTCAGGTCTTCGCTTCTCATTCTTTGCTAGAGAACAGAGCTCGAGCAGATCACTAATGTGATGCAACTTGGCCGACAAAGACAAGGATCTCGCCGGTGAAATGCTATCATCGTTGCTCTTGAATCCAAGATCCTTTGTCACTAGAAAAAGGACAAGGCTATGAGACTTCACCTAGAGTGGTGGACAACTAGAGCTAGTGGCTGGTGAGTGCTCTTTATACGTGAAGGATAATGGAGGTTGCTGCTCTCTAGGCAGTGGTTTCAACTGCCGCCAGTTTGAAGGATATGGTTAAATCCTCAAGCGCATCACGGAAGCGTGAGCGTCGTATCGAATACGATGAGGAGCGACTAGTCGCACTAGTTGCTCGATGCAGCAGAATTTAAAAATTTTCATGCGACGAAACCACATGATCCAAGAACACTTCACAGATCGTTTCATCTAAACCACAAACAAGTAATAGGATTACCTCTTGAAGCGTGGTTGCGATCGAGCCTCTAAACGAAGAGACCTCCTGTCTCAAGTCCGATCCGACGGAGGAGACGCTTGCGAGCGCGGGGATGAACCGCGTGCTTCTCGCAATCCATGTTGATGATCCAAGTGGCGGATCTCCTGATCTCGACACACGAGATCCAACGTCTTCTTCACGAGCGAGGCGCACCGAAGGAGACGGAGATCCACGAGAAGAC
This sequence comes from Ottelia alismoides, assembly GCA_037367405.1. NCBI lineage: Eukaryota > Viridiplantae > Streptophyta > Magnoliopsida > Alismatales > Hydrocharitaceae > Ottelia > Ottelia alismoides. The sequence goes on along the minus strand of JAZKJV010009585.1, from coordinate 363,547 downwards.
GACCAGGCAGCATAACGACGACGCTGCGGCGATGGAGAACCTCTCTAGGGCATCCATGGTGGACAACCATGAGAGGGAGAGAGAGAGAGTAGACGTGTAGAGAGAAAGAGAGAGAGATGTGCTTCTCAAGCATTATGTGTAAAGAGAGAGCTTGGCATGCCTCTCTATTTATAGGTATTTGGGATCCATGGATCTCAATCCATGGGACATATAAAATCAATGGATGAGATTGATTTATGTCAATCCAATGGTCAAGATTGTTGTTGGTAAAAGCCAACAACTTGTAATTTAATTTAGATTAAAATATATTTGAAAAATCAAATACAAATCAATCATAAATTAAACCAATAAATAAGGAGAGAATATACATGGAGATTACATCTCCATGTACATTCCATGTGGACGGCCACCCATTCCAATTAGGAATTGGGTGCCGCCCACCCTTTCCATATGGAGGGCAATCTCATGGAAATCCATGAGATTGCATGCCTCCTTGATATTCTCCACTATTTATTTCCAACAACTTTTGTTGGGATTTTATTCATAAAAAATAATTCACAATTATATTTGAGAATATTGTAATCTCGACATTGGAAAATTGTGAATCACATTCCCAACCCAAAACAACATATGATTTATATTATCAATTAATTAGACAATGTGTATTCAATACACATTAATAATTAATCAACAAATATAAATTATAATTAGCTCTCTCTAATACATTATAAATCACATTTATAATATATTATGAATAATTGGATATTACTATCCATATTATTCTTATCCATAATAATTAAATCTCATTTAATTATATTGGATAACTCATTCTCATGTGCTCAAATAATATGAATCACATTCACATTATTTACATCTTTGATAATCAAATCACATTTAATTATCTAAGATAACTCTCCTTATAATATGAATCAAATTCATATTATTCATGATAATTAAATCACATTTAATTATCCATTTTCTCAATGCTCGGATACATATATCAACAATAGAATTATCCATGAACTCTTTCAAGGATAATGCGCTTTCTCCGCGAATACTTGGAGATAAGGACAGGGCAATTGTATTGTTCCACGTATAGTGACATGGATATTGAGATCACATCTCAAATCCAGATCTTGAGCCTCCCATAGATGCTTGATTAAATCAAGACCGCAAATCTAATCTTCTCATTGAATCTGAATCACATTCAGATCAATGTCCAACATTTGGACTAAGATCAGATTACTTCTCTACTGTGAGGAGTCACTAAAATCCAGACCCGTTTCATTACTCCCTAGGAATGGAAGCGTCATGGTTATACAACCGTTTATGATCACATCACCCTCAGGTATTCCCAATACCTGTACATCCTGCATACTGGAAGACTCAGAATAAACCCAAAGTATTAGATCAACTTTATACTGTCTACTTCAGAGTTTTATCAGTAAGTTTCTTATTTTGATCATTGGGAGTTGGTATCGATCATATACTTTCCAAAAGCATATATCATACCTAGGTCTTGATCATATACTTTCCAAAAGTATATATCAAACCTACAAATTCAATCAAGCTTCCAAAGCGAGATGACCGTGCGCACGGAATTTGATTCTTCCTAGTATCCCATGAGTGAGCTCATGTCTTCCGGTTCAGTAGTGAACCTGTATGATCCCTTTGAGAGATCGTATTACTCATATGCCCTTATATGCACACCACCGCGGCGGTGTATAGACCGTGATTAGGCCATCAACCTATTGGTCTGCCAAATGTACATACTCAGACATATAGTAACACATCTATCTCCGGTCAGAGGATGCGAGCCTATATCATGACAACATACGATATATGACTTTGGTTATCTCGATCTCGTTAAGCAAACTCTTTGACCTAACTAATCTGCCACCTCTGAATCTCTATTCCTATGCAGAGGACCTGCATCAAGAGGTCGGTCAGATATCAGCCTAACTGAGAAAGGATTGCCATCTCCTACTCAGGCTAGAGATCATCTCTTAATAATCATTTGACGGTGCTCGATGAGTCCTCAATCTAACTCATTAGATATTCATCTAAGCACCAGCCTCTATGATTCAATAATTGAATCAACAACTATATGATTATCAAGATGGCCATGGTACATAACCCTAATTGTACTAAGGGACCTATTATGCAAATTATGTACTCTTTATTTCAGATTAAGGAGTGAATTGCAATAACATTTATTGCATAATGGCTCGCCATGGGCTCGCATGTCCAACAATCTCTCACTAGCCCAAAGAGCCATTAATGGGCTAATCATTTAAACCAACCCTCATGTGACAATCATAGGATATTTAGAAAATAGCTAGGTAAGCTGATCAGTCACTCTGTTCCCAAGAGACTACGCCAAGTCCTTTTACGACACTTGCATATCTCCTAGTAACAGTGCCCGCATCCAATGCGAATGTTGCATCTTATGCAACCAATACTCAATTTTGTTATAGTGTCCTTGACACTATTGCTCGATAATTATTATAACCAGTATGCCCATAATCCTTATTAGAATACCTTCATTCCTGGAGATCTCTATCTCCTAAGGTATCTACAGTTAAGACCCTCATAGATCACCATCTACAATGTCTTAAACTTTTGAAGATAAGACTTTGAGATCACTATCTCTAAGTTTCATCATCTTTGAAGATATTGTTATTACTGCAATCAAGTGTTTTATTCCCATAGTAGGATTAGTAACAGTCTACTACTCCCATTGCATGGTAGACATTTGGCTTTTGTACACATCATACACAGAACTTCTCGTAACTGATGCACAAGGGCAAGCAGTTTGCATTCACATCCTCAACTTCTTGAGGTGCTATCCCTTTAGATAGGTCACTACCATATCTTAAGGGAAGGAAGACTTTCTTGGAATTTTCCAGAAAAGGAATAAGTCCAAGGTGTACTACTAATGTGACGGTCCCAATATCCTCTTCTCTTTGCTTCTGAACAACTTCAGAACTAAGATCTAAGAGGTATCCTTGAGATCATATCTCAAGGTATGGAACAACAAAATTATAAAACACTTATTATTATTCTTATATCATATCTACATTAGCACGATGAACACAATGACACTCCCACTAAGCTTCACATGGTTCATCAAGATTTTATCTGAAATCATAACATTTATAATTTCATCAAATCTTATGTTCCAACTACAAGAAGCTTATTTGAGTCCAAAGATGGAGTTCTTTAGCTTGCACACCTTGCTTTCCTCAACCATGAAGCCCTGGGGCTACTTCATATGAATATCCTCTGAGAGGTATTCATAGAGGAATGCAATCTTGACTTACATCATGAAGATGTCATAGTCAAGTTGTGTAGTTATAGTTAGCAATATTCTGATGGGTTAAAGCAAGGTCACTGGAGAGCAAGTCTCATCGCAAGCGATGTCTTCTCTTCGGTGTGTAGCTCATGGCTACGAACCGTGCTTTGAAGGTCTCTACCTTCTTCATAAGGTCCCCTCTTTCTCTTGAAGATCCATTTACACCATAATGGGTCTTACCCTTATAGTTGGATCCTCGAGGGTCCACATACAACACTTGTATATGAGGTCTACATTAGACTTTTATTGCTAACATCCATCTTTCCATGTCATGATCCTCAGGAGCTTCATCACATGAAGTCCGATCATTGTCAGACTCAACTGACACATGGAATCCATCCTCAAACTTATTTGAAGAGGTATTAATGTTTCATCTTTAATTGTCTATTTAGTTTCTGATTTCAAGAGCCTCATTATCTTCTCAAGATTGAATGAGTTCCTTTACTTCATTTTCATCTTGATTCTCCAGAGAGTCATCCTCTAAAAATCACATTCTCAGAGATGAGATCCTTTAAGAATCTCAAGGTCATAAAGTAGGTATCCAATACCATCCTTTATTTTCCTAATGAAGTAGCACTCTCTAGTGCTAGATTCCATCTTAATCACATGGAACCTTATTAAGAATATATATAATGTAGTCTCTACCACATTTATATATACCAGGAAACTAAGAGATAATTATGCTAAGATTAATCATTGATCAAATCATGTCACACATGATCAATTGCATCTCCCTACAACTCCATTGAGTTAAGGTTCATTAGAAGGGGTGAGATAGAAATGATATTCATATCTCTATAAGGTATCCTATGAATTCATCTAATAGGTACTGACTACCTAGATTAGATCAAATTCATTTAATCTTCCTTCAAACTTTGGTTCAAAACCAAAATTGTGAAATCTTTGAACATTTCAAAGGTTTCTAAGTGAAGAGAAGAAGTCTCATATCATAAATAATCATCAATAGATATCACATATCCATAATGTTTACTATGATATAGATGATTCACATACATCAATATGTATGAGATCCTGAATACCTTGACATCTTACATCTTTCCCAAAGAAGGGTGTATTGGACATTTTACTTTGAATACAATATTCATAAGTATGCAAGTTTTGAAATTTTAGACATTCTAAAGTTTCATCTCTTACTTGTCCATTGATCTCATCAACAGACATATGTCCAAAACATTATGCCAGATCATTATTAAATGATCTTTATCCTCCTATTGATCTTTAAAGGTTTAATTTTCAGTATTAGAAATCTTAATGAACCATTCATTAATTTTCTAATTTAGTGGAGTCCACTAGATGATAGATTACTATCTGAAATATATCTATCATAACTCTTTATGATAGGTTTATTCAAGAATTCATATTTATTTCCAACATTTAGAAATAAACAATGAGTGTATTCTAATATCTAGGTCACAGAGACATTCTCTAGGACTAAGGGCTCCCACTGAAAATATGAAGTCTATTGATCCAATAGAAATTGTTGCAACAATTGCATCACTTCCAACATGGATGACCATTAAACCTTAAGATCAAATTTCTAATATTCTAATACAGATGCAACCAATTGCGAGTGTCATTAGAAGATTGAGATACAATCATTAGACTTTATCTTATCAAATAAGCAAGTCAATATCAATGATTATATGTAGATTAATCTGATGCACTATCTGATTCCTTCTCTAAGGATTCTAGATAGATTTGATAGTCATACTATCAGCACATCAACTTATTGCAGTATTGGCATTCATTCAGCTCTTTGGATGTCATATAGAAGTTACAGAAATACAGTCAACTTTTTGACTATATTTCTTACTTGGGTCCAACCTATGCTTCCACTGTGCTCCCTTTATCTATAAGCAACCATTACTCAAGACCAAGGATCTCTTATGTTAAAAACAAAAATTTCACTATAAGAGTACATGCTTCATTCAATTCATACAATATGAATATTATGAAGCATCATGAATGGCCAGAGTATAGACAATAGAATGATGATACTCATCGTATCTACGTCCATCTAAACTCTTAAAATATTGGTTCAGGTAGGTACTCAAACAATTTGAATACATCATCTCTTATAGAGCCACCATTCTGCATGATGCAGAGAACCACATCATTCATGATTAAATGTTGAGCGCATATATGTATGCCAGAACATCTTCTTAGAATTTTATTATAAGGATTATTTGATAATTACGATCATTATCGAATGTCACTTCAAAAGTACATTCGATGAGATCAAGACTTATAGAGACATACAAACCCTAGGGTTTCAGTCCTATTGTCTATTTAATTATCATTCCTCATTATTATGAGGAAACTTGCATATTGCAACCACATACATTATGTGTCCAATTGCAAGTACAATATTTGGATCATGGGTCCAATCCAAGATATTCTACTGGTTATTATTGAGTATAACATTGAGTGGATTTAAAGAAGGATTATCTGAAATAAGAAATTTGCATAGACATATATAAATAAATAATTTACTTTGATTTAGGAATTTTTATATCAAAGTTGTCTTGCTATGTCAACAATGAAAGTTCATTCCCTCAATCACTTTCAATGTAAGAGATATACTTACCATTATATCTCAAGCAAGATCTGGGATCTCCTTCCTTATCTTTGTTACATCCCAATAATATGAGAACCTGTAACTCGGATAAAAAGAAGCGGGAACACATTCCGCCTTGCAAGTCCAACTTCCATCTCCCAATTTAGTCTTTAACACCCGGGCCCCCCACCCCTAAGGTGATGTTGACCCGTCATTAATTGAACCAACCGTCAACAGGAATACAACTCGCTATGCGCAATCCAATATCACCCCAATAATATGAGGACCCGATATTGGGGTCACTACGCATACGCCCTTACTCTTTCGAGAAGCGACGAGCCCGATCCAAATGGATCATATGTAGGAGCTGTCACTTCGGACATGCGTCTCCTACATATAATATCTGGCGACGGAACCCTTCGCCTTGACGAGAGACCATGGATGTCACTTATGTGATCCTCCATATCATATTCAAATTCTAATCAATTATCATGAATCATATTCACATAATTAATTCTTCCAAGGGAAATAACAACTCTATTCATAATAGAGTGTTTTAATTGGATATAATTAACTTAATCATATTAAATTAATTTTCAATCCAATTCAATCAACAAACTTGATTTTACTTGAATATATTGTATTATCTCAAAATACGTATTATATCTAATTTTAATAATTAGAAAAATACATTATGATCTTTCAGGAATCATTCGTTCCCTACCCGCTGTCATGGCCAGTACCGGTGGGAGTGGGGCGGACCGCATACGTTGCAACCCGCTACCCCAGCGATCCCCTACTAGACACCATATCCGCCTCGGGAAAAAATAATGCCGAGTCAATCACTTTGTACTTGAGATGATCATCGATTCTTCAATCGAAATTATACCATATAGTAATAATCAAAACATTTTTTATTATAAGGAAATTTGCTAGACAAATTCCCAATCCTATTCAAGCAAGGAGTTTGTTGATTAAGTTTCCAATTTTAATCTAGATCAAATCTAATCAATTTATTGGTTGAGGCTAAGTCAATTAAGGAAATAATCATCATCCAATATTTCTTAAATATTTTCTATAATTATTTCATGAAATTAACAATTAATTTCACTAATTGACAATCACATGGTTCTTGATTAGGAAAGTAATTTCAGCAGTGCCCCATACTTACTAAAATTAGCATATCTCAATCAATTTAAATCCAAATTAAGCAAAGTAAGTTTCCATAGTTTGCTAATTTAATTTACAACTTAACCTATATGATTTGCACGCATTAGAGGCGTCTATAAATAGTAATTAACTCCTTAATTACGTTAAGATTCGCAGTTCCCGCAACAGTGAATACATGTTGATTAAAACAACCATATCTTGAGCAAAGGGAATCCAAATTACGTAAACTCAGATCCTATGATTTCCTTATTTAATAGGGAATAAAGTTAAAGTGCTATTTTCGTGTTTAAACAATTTAAACAGGGTCGAAAAATTACACTAAATAGAGATGCGAAAATGAAATGCGATAAAACTTTCGCAACCCTAACGAACCCAAGTCGCCTTCGGTTTTATGGATCGTATCCAAAACCTTCGACCTAAGGCTCTGATACCACTTGAAGGATATGGTTAAATCCTCAAGCACATCACGGAAGCGTGAGCGTCGTATCGAATACGACGAGGAACAACTAGTCGCACTAGTTGCTCGATGCATCGGAATTTAAAAATTTTCATGCGACGAAACCACATGATCCAAGAACACTTCTCGGATCATTTCGTCTAAACCACAAATAAGTAATAGGATTACTCTTGAAGCGTGGTTGCGATCGAGTCTCTAAACGAAGAGACCTCCTGTCTCAAGTCTGATCCGACGGAGGAGACGCTTGCGAGCGCGGGGATGAACCGTGTGCTTCTCGCAATCCATGTTGATGATCCAAGTGGCGGATCTCCTGATCTCGACACACGAGATCCGACGTCTTCTTCACGAGCGAGGCGCACCGAAGGAGACGGAGATCCACGAGCAGACGACCGGGCAGCATAACGATGACGCTGCGGCGATGGAGAACCTCTCTAGGGCATCCATGGTGGACAACCATGAGAGGGAGAGAGAGACAGAGTAGACGTGTAGAGAGAAAGAGAGAGATGTGCTTCTCAAGCATTATGTGTAAAGAGAGAGCTTGGTATGCCTCTCTATTTATAGGTATTTGGGATCCATAGATCTCAATCCATGGGACATATAAAATCAATGGATGAGATTGATTTATGTCAATCCAATGGTCAAGATTGTTGTTGGTAAAAGCCAACAACTTGTAATTTAATTTAGATTAAAATATATTTGACAAAATCAAATACAAATCAATCATAAATTAAACCAATAAATAAGGAGAGAATATACATGAATATTACATCTCCATGTACATTCCATGTGGACGGCCACCCATTCCAATTAGGAATTGGGTGCCACCCACCCTTTCCATATGGAGGGCAATCTCATGGAAATCCATGAGATTGCATGCCTCCTTGATATTCTCCACTATTTATTTCCAACAACTTTTGTTGGGATTTTATTCATAAAAAATAATTCACAATTATATTTGAGAATATTGTAATCTTGACATTGGAAAATTGTGAATCACATTCCCAACCCAAAACAACATATGATTTATATTATCAATTAATTAGACAATGTGTATTCAATACACATTAATAATTAATCAACAAATATAAATTATAATTAGCTCTCTCTAATACATTATAAATCACATTTATAATATATTATGAATAATTGGATATTACTATCCATATTATTCTTATCCATAATAATTAAATCTCATTTAATTATATTGGATAACTCATTCTCATGTGCTCAAATAATATGAATCACATTCACATTATTTACATCTTTGATAATCAAATCACATTTAATTATCTAAGATAACTCTCCTTATAATATGAATCAAATTCATATTATTCATGATAATTAAATCACATTTAATTATCCATTTTCTCAATGCTCGGATACATATATCAACAATAGAATTATCCATGAACTCTTTCAAGGATAATGCGCTTTCTCCGCGAATACTTGGAGATAAGGACAGGGCAATTGTATTGTTCCACGTATAGTGACATGGATATTGAGATCACATCTCAAATCCAGATCTCGAGCCTCCCATAGATGCTTGATTAAATCAAGACCGCAAATCTAATCTTCTCATTGAATCTGAATCACATTCAGATCAATGTCCAACATTTGGACTAAGATCAGATTACTTCTCTACTGTGAGGAGTCACTAAAATCCAGACCCGTTTCATTACTCCCTAGGAATGGAAGCGTCATGGTTATACAACCGTTTATGATCACATCACCCTCAGGTATTCCCAATACCTGTACATCCTGCATACTGGAAGACTCAGAATAAACCCAAAGTATTAGATCAACTTTATACTATCTACTTCAGGGTTTTATCAGTAAGTTTCTCATTTTGATCATTGGGAGTTGGTATCGATCATATACTTTCCAAAAGCATATATCATACCTAGGTCTTGATCATATACTTTCCAAAAGTATATATCAAACCTACAAATTCAGTCAAGCTTCCAAAGCGAGACGACTGTGCGCACGGAATTTGATTCTTCCCAATATCTCATGAGTGAGCTCATGTCTTCCGGTTCAGTAGTCAACCTGTATGATCCCTTTGAGAGATCGTATTACTCATATGCCCTTATATGCACACCAGCGCACCGGTGTATAGACCTTGATTAGGCCATCAACCTATTGGTATGCCAAATGTACATACTCAGACATATAGTAACACATCTGTCTCCGGTCAGAGGATGCGTGCCTATATCATGACAACATACGATATAGGACTTTGGTTATCTCGATCTTGTTAAGTCAACTCTTTGACCTAACTAATCTGACACCTCCGAATCTCTATTCCTATGTAGAGGACCTGCATCAAGAGGTCGGTCAGATATCAGCCTAACTGAGAAAGGATTGCCATCTCCTACTCAGGTTGGAGATCATCTCTTAATAATCATTTGACGGTGCTCGATGAGTCCTCAATCTAACTCATTAGATATTCCTCTAAGCACTAGCCTCTATGATTCAATAACTGAATCAACAGCTATATGATTATCAAGAGGCCATGATACATAACCCTAATTGTACTAAGGGACCTATTATGCAAATTATGTACTCTTTATTTCAGATTAAGGAGTGAATTGCAATAACATCTATTGCATAATGGCTCGCCATGGGCTCGCATGTCCAACACAGTTAACATGGGAGTTAGGGTTAAGGAGCAGAGGATGATTGGTGTGGAAACAAGTAGATACGAGAGGAGATTGGTGGTGGTTTTGAGGGAAGAGGGTGCGTATGGAGGTTGGCAAAAATCAGAGAAGTTTCTATGATACGAAGGGTTGCAATGCTTGGAGAGGGATGCTGTATGTTGAAGATGATAACTGAACCGTTGGATTAAGATCCAATGGCCCAAATTTGGGCACGTAAGGGCGACACTGATGGTTTTTATCAATGTCATCGAATGGTCCAACTCAGAGCGCCTAACAATGGCTCAGATCATGGCAGTCATAAAAGATCAAACGACTATCAAAGGTTGCGGGTGGTTGGTTGGACCAGAAAGGGCCACATGGCGTAATCTGAAGGTGCCACGTGGCCCAATTAGAATTTAAAGAAAAATAGAAAAATTAAGATAAAATCAAAAATAAAAAGTTAGGGGCGAATTAAAAAAGTGGTAAACAAGAAAATTGTAGATCTTGATGATATCTACAACTTTCATATAGAAGTCAAGGAGATCAAAGGCCATCTATACATAGAAAAAAATAAATACTAATTAAAAATATAGAACAATTTTCTTTGTTTTTTTCTTTTGCTTATTTTTTGTACTTTTATTCTGTTTTATGTTTATTTAATTATATACAATATTATCCTAATTTTTTATTTAAGTTTTAATATGAAATAAATACATAAAATATTACACCATAATAGGGATATATAATAATTAGTGTCAATTATTCACAACACAGTAATTAATAATTATTGTCAATTAGGCAATGAGTCTTATGATTAACTTAAGAAAGAGGGATAAATATGGTCAATTAAGCTGATAAATCTGGGATTTATCAACACCCTATACTTAAGCTAAGCTCGTCCTCGAGCAAATAAATAAAGAATTTGTTAGAGAGTTAGTTTAATTAGTGAGATCCCTAACATGTGCAAGTGACTATACAAGGCTTGACTTGACCTAGAACACTAGGTTTTAGAAATCATAAAACTCTGAGTTGATCCAAGTTTTAATCAAAAGGAATTCAACTCTAATCGATAGACTCTCAATGAACACACACACACATGTGTGTGTGTGTGTTTGTGTGTGTGTGTATATATATATATAAATAAGAATTATGACTTATTGTAGACTGCACCGTGAGAGTAGAGTCAAAATATCACCATGAATTCCAATCTCAGAAGCTCTCCTAAGGACCCAACCCTCAACATTAGGGAATAAATCTAGTCTTGCTTCAATCCACCGTCTCTTTAGTTTGTCAAACTTCAAAGGGATAGATGGAATGCCGGATTATGGAGGATGTAGGATTGTGTACTTTTTTTCTCTTCATCTCATTGGAATAGGGTTCTTTCAAGTGCCAAACTCAACACAATTTTTATTTTGATTACTGCCAATCAGTATGTCCATCAAGAGAAGTTGGAGTCGTCTGCACTTGTTTTCCTAGAAGTACACTGGGATGTGCCTTTTTGAGTATCTAATATACCTTCTACACCCAAACTTGTAGCATTTACGATGCGAAGCCCTTTTTGGGTGCTAGCCCGACTCCTGGTCCTTTTAGCGGTGGTCCAAGTGGACACTTTAAAAATGGTTGGGACGCTTGCCTTTGCTTGTAGCTCTTTTGAAATTTTACTTTGTATGGTGAGAGCTTTTCAGTCATTATTTCTTTCTTTTCTTTGTTTTTGGCCAGCTCCACTACTTTTACCAAAAGTTTGGCGTACCCTGATTAACTTATTAATTAAATGTCATCACACCATGACACTTTAGGTTAAATTCAAGAGATAGCATGAGAACATGTCCCATACTAGCTAAGATGATGACACTCAGGTTTCATGAAGCCATCAATAATCTTATCCCATCCTCGAGCATCATATAGATCATGTCCAAACTCAAACTTCCAAGCTCAGTTTCCTTAGTGATACCTTGACTCATCTCAATCATGTAGTCGTGCATGTGAGTGATAGTCAAATTCTTTTAAGGGAGATTGACCATGAAATATAGCATGCATATCTTCAAAATAGGAGATTGTGAATTATTAAGTTCAAGACCCTAATGATTAATACAAGATAACTCTAAGTCTAGGGACTCCTGAAACAAAGTGTTAAATATCATCTCAAACATTGGGTGCATAGTGAAAGTGTCAGAGAGTAGTACTAATTAATAACTTAGCTAGTTAGTTAGTTAGTTTACAAAAGAATTAAGGAATTATTAGATTTATTGAGATAAAGACAACATACTGGGTATCTTTGATAGAACATCACAGAGGAACAATACGAAGAACATTCTAAGATACCCAACACAACACTACAGACTTTAATTCCTTAAAAATCAAGATCAGATCTTTGAGGTTTAAAATCACAGGCCGCGTTATGTTTCAATTGCTTCTTCCTAATGGAGAACACTTCAGAATCTGAGTACGAAGGATCTTCATCAACTTGAAAATTCAACATCCTAGAATGATGCCATTCTTCCTCAAAAGTGATATCCATATCTACATGGGAAGCCTCAAAATTATTCATGATTATGGGAAGACGAATCAAACCTCTAAATCCTGAAACAGAATTTTGATTTTTCCTTAGAAGAGAAAAATTGGACATAGAAGGGTATCCCCACTTAAAAGATGGGTGAGATTCCACAGACTGGACATCCTCAAGAAATAGTGAAGGTAATTCCATATCTAATTCTTCTATCAATAAATCATCTTCCTCAGTCGGCATCACTCTTTTCAGTGAACTCTTTATCGATCTTCCATTATATAGAATTAAAATCCAGACATTCTTCCATGTATAACTCTGAAAGACTCTAAGGTAAAACAAACTTATAAAGGATAAAGAAGATATGATTCAGTGAACCGTCGCGACCTCTGAGAACCTTAAAACTCAAAAGGATACTGAAGAGACACAACAAAATTTATTTTTTTTTTGTATTTGAATAGAGTTTATTAGTTAGTCTCATTTACCTTAGTTTTGAAAAGGATTTTGAAAACTTTTTGCAAACAGAGTCACATAGATATAGGTTTTCAAAACATTTTACAAATGATTTTCAAAACATTGTCAATTTGTATTTTCAAAAATCATGTAAAACACTTGAAAAACCATGTCAAGTATGCATATAGTATTCAAAATCATTTCAAAGTATTTTATACAAAACTCGATTCAAAAATATGTAATACAGTACCCATAAACCCAAGAATTTGAAAAAGATTAAAATGATGAGCTATGGTTGGAGTATATATGTAATACATACCATAGACCCCCTATACTTACCTTTTGATATGTCCTCATAGCACAAAGTGATATGAAGCCACAACTCAACTAAGTAGAAAACAATATACAAGATAAATTCATAAGAGGAACCAGAGCACATGAAGAGGTGAGCATAAATCTCCCCTATACTTAGGCTGAGAGGAGCCTGAGTGTAGGTGGGATAATGGATAAGAAATCAATGGAATTTTGAAAGAGTATGAATCTTATAGAAATGAATCTTTTGATTTGAATCTGTTATGACAATCATGCCTTACTTGATAAAAATTAAACTGAATCAATAGGCATGAAGTTAATCATCTCTACGGGAGTTAACCTTTCCTTCGATTCTATAAAATGCTAAAGTAACTGCCCGTTAACCAGAAAGGAAGGTGCATTCTCTGAAAGCTCTGAAATCTCTACACTACTATTCTCATGCACTTCCCTTACAAAGGGACCCGTCCACTTTGACTTTAGTTTCCCATGGAAAATCTTTAACTTTGCATTAAACAACCATACCTTCTGTCCAGGGACAAAGTTCTTGCATCTAATATACACATCATGCCACTTCTTAACTTTGCCCTTATAGATCATGTTGTTGTCATATGCTCGGTTGCGGATTTCCACTAGTTCATTTAAGTTGAGTTCTCTACACAACTTTCATTAGTGATAGCTCCAATTTATCTTCTTTATTACCCATTCGGATTTGTGCACTAACTCAACGGGCAAATGACACGGCTTGCCATAAATCATCCTGAAATGTGAAGTGCCCAGAGGTGTCTTGTAGGTTGTTTGATAAGCCCACAGAACATTATCCAACAATTTAGACCAGTTCTTCCTATCTGGACGGACTAATTTTTGAAGAATACTCTTTTCCTCCCTATTTGAAACCTCTGCCATGCCGTTTGATTTAGAGTTGTAATGCCTTGTTATTCTATGCTCAAATCCATAGTCTTTTGATAAAGATTTCATCATTCCATTCGCAAAATGGCTACCTCCATCAGATATCAAAACTTTAGGTACCCCGAATCATGAAATGATATGATCGTTAATAAACTTGCAAACAGTCTTACCATATGTGGCTCGAGTTCGGATAGCCTCCACCCATCTAGACAAATAATTAACTGCTAACAAGATATACTCAAAACCTTGGCTATTAGGAAAAGGACCCATGAAACATATGGCCCAAGCATCAAAAACATCACAAAAGATCATAGTCTGCATGTGCATCTCATCTCTATAACCAACAAACACTCCCATCCTTTGGTAAACAGGGTATGATCGTACAAAATCTGTAGCATCTCTAAACAAGGTCGACCACAAGAAACCACATTGTAATACCTTCTGAGCGGTTCTTTTTCCACAATGGTGTCCTACAACTTCAAATGAATGAGAATATATGAGGACAGTATGGTATTCCTCCTGAGGAATACACCTTCTCCAGATACATTCCGATCCTTCAAAGAAAAGGAATGGATCCTCACAATGGTATTTCCTTGAATCCAACTTGAGGCGTTCTATATTGCTCCTAGTACATCCATGGGGAACTTGCTTGGAGACAAGGAAGTTCACCATGTTGGCATACCATGGGAGTGAGTCAATAACACAAATAGACTCATATGGAAAGGTATCTTGAATAGGCTCAGTATCAAGGGAATCCTTTATTTCATTCCTTGAAAGAAAACCAGCCACTGTATTTTTAACCCCAGGTTTATCCTTAGTTTCCAAATCAAATTCCTAGAGTAATAATATCCACTTAAGAAGATGCGCCTTCGCATCCTTCTTTTCCATGAGATACCTAATGGTTGAATGATTGGTATATAATGTCACTTTTGAGCCTAAAATCACAGACATGAACTTCTCTAAAGCCCAAACTACTGCAAGCATTTTTTACAATCGTTGTATAGCTTCTTTAAGCTGAATCCAAAACTATTCTTGTGTAGTGAATAACAAACGGAATCTGATCTTGCCGCTGCCCCAATACGGCTCCTATAGCAAAATCTGAAGCATCAGTCATGATCTCAAAGGGAAGAGACTAGTCAGGAGCCTGCAGAATCGACGAATTGCAGATCTTCTTCTTAAGGAGCTCAAAGGCCTCAAGACACTTGTGATCTACAAAGAACTCGGTATCATTTCATAAGAGCTCGGTCAGGGGATGGACAATTTTAGAAAAATCCTGAATAAATCTTCAATAGAATCCAACATGCCCTTAAAATGACCTCACTGACTTAATATTGGTTTGTGGATCAATTTTCTTGATCACATCCACCTTGGTAGGGCCAACCTCCATTCCCATCTTGGAGATGACGTGCCCCAACACAACACCCTCCTTAACCATGAAATGACTTTTTTCCCAGGAGAGTACGAGATTCACCTCACTACATCTTTGAAGCACTCGGTCCAAGTGTGCCAAACAAGAATACAATGAATCACCATGGACCTAGAAATCGTACATGAAAACCTCTAGGAAGTCCCCAATCATTTCATCAAACACGATAATCATGCATCTTTGAAAAGTACCTGGGGAGTTACACAACCCAAAAGGCATGCGTCTGAATGCGTATGTGCTGAAAAGACCTGCATAAGTGATTTTTTCCTAGTCCTCAATGGCGATGGCTACTTGATTGTAGCCAGAGTAGCTGTCAAGAAAATAGAACTCCTTCCCTGTTAATAATTCCAAAATATGATCAATAAAAGGTAAAGGAAAGTGATCTTTCTTGGTCGAGGCATTCATGCGTCTGTAATCAACACAGATGTGCCATGAGGTAGGTACTCGTGTCGCAGTCTCAACTCCCTTCTCATTGTCACCATCTGAATTCCTGACTTCTTCGGGACAATAAGTAAATGTGCCACCCACATGGAGTTAGAGGTTGGGTAAACAAAACCCGCTCCACACCAATTCTCTATTTCTTTATTAACTACTTATCGAAGATTTGGATTAAGTCTTCTTTGGAATTCACGTGAATGTCTTGCATTATCCTCAACAAAAATGTGGTGCGAACAGAGTGCAGGGTTTATACCTATGAGATCTGATACACTCCGTCCTATAGCCTTACGATTCTTCTCTAACACTTCTTTCAACCTAGCTTCCTGCTCTACATTCAACTTATAATTAATGATGACATGAAACTTATCTTTGTTCTCGTAAGGAAGGAATACTTGAGTATAAGAGGTAGTGTCTTAAACTTTGGCAAAGAAGAATCATCAGGTACATCGGGTTGAACTACCACTGAATCTGAATTTGTGTAGTGAATTGGAAATGAATCATTTGTAATGTTGTCCACCAACATTGAAGAATAAGGAGTCGAATTGCCAAGAAAAGGCGGTAATTCGGCCAAAGCTGCATTCGATTCATCATCCACTTTCCTTGAGTGTTCCAAAGGAGGAGGAACTGACAAGTCCAAAGGGACTTCTAATTCATCAAGAGAGTAAGATGGTGCATAACTCAAGAACGCTGGCAATATCTTCATAACAGCTACGTGTATACTGTCTTCTCCAAATGAGAGCATTTCATTCTGTATCATTGGGTTTTGTACCCAAATCATCACTGTGTTAATCACATCGCAGTTTACCTCTAAAAGGGAAGAGAAATCTATGATGGATTCTGTATCACACCGCTGCCATTTTGTTTACTTCATCTATAGTTCCACTTCTCTGCTTGGAGAACGGAATTACATCATCCCTGTCTGATAATCAAATGAAGCTCCAGCGGTTCTAAGGAAGGGCCACCCAAGGATAATTTGTGAATCTCTCCAATGATTAGGGATATCCATATCGAGGATAGTAATGTCAACTTTGTACTTTTGTCCCTCAATCCAGATAATGACATTCTTGACCTCACCCTTAGCCTTTTTCATCAGCTTATCCACAAACTGAAGTAAAGCTCTAGATTTACGTAAAGGTCCAGGGTAATAGGTTGATCGAAGAGCCATTATCTAGGAGAGTGCATGCAAATGCTATGTCATCAATATGACTCACAACAGAATGCGCACCTAAATCTCTCTTTTTTTGTGACAATTTCTGGTTTTTGAGACAAAATGTTGTGGCAACCGATAAAACATGGGTCTTGATGTAGCTATTCGGTATCTTCCTTTTAACTCTGCTAGTTGTGCATATGTACAGAATCGTGTCATTTCAAGACCATCTTTCTGAATCTTATTAATGACATGCTTTCTTATCGTAAGAGCACATGGGAAAGGGATAGGCAGAGAATGATGTAAAGACTCAGACTCATAAATAGAAATATGCTCTTTATTTAAAGAAACTTAGTTTTTCACAGATGAATCTTTAACAATTGGAATAACAACAAAATTATCTACTATAGGATTTTGAATGCTTGCTGAATAAGCATTCTCCTTATCCAAAGTTACAAGGTCCTTCGTAGATTCTAAATCTGATGTGTGCTGCTCTGTTCTTGTTATTCTCCTTGATTTCCTCTTTGAAGATGCTACTCTATGGTGGTCCCCTTGAAGATTCCTGGTGTCATCATCCTCCGAAGTCTCCTTAGGTTGAGCCTCAGAGTCAGTCCTCTCCATATCCTTTGCTCGATCAGGTATGACTATGGTCCGTCCTCTCCTGAGAGACATATGATTAACATAATCAAATGGAAAGACCTCGTGCCCAGATTTGAGAGAATCTGAGTACTATACTTGATCTAACAAATGATGTTGTTGTGGTTTGTTAAGGCTATTGGGATTAGTCTAAAGCTGGGAAGAAATGAATGCAGTAGGAGCACTACGCTCATCATGTAGGCAGGATAAATGGTTTAGGACAACCCTCAAATCCTGTACTTTATTCCGGTGGGAACGCAACTCCTCTAAAATCTGACGTTGAAAATCCATGGGACTAGAAGATGATTGTTGTGGCTGTGAAGAAGTAAATGAAGGGCATGAAGACTAGCCCTGATAACCATAAGACTGTTGTTGTGGCTGGGTATGATGCTGAGTATTCGGGCCCTGCTGGCCTGACTAGTATGTGAAGAACCGTGAAAACCCTACGTTAATTTGTGTGAATTATTGACTATTTGAAATATCAATGTGTCGTTTCTTGTAGGCGGGTATTCAGAATCTATCAAGATATAACCACAATAATTTATTCAATTTTTTAATCAGCATGGTTTTATGTTTATTTTACTTCGGCAAGTCCTAAGGTCGAACTCAAGGAGGCAGATGGACAACTTAGAATTGTGTCTATCAAAATTCTTGTGCGATTTTATAGGCGGAATATATTTTGTAATTTTGTATGCAATTTTAGAATGTAAATGCAAATGTGGCCAATTTAAGGACTAAAATGCAATTTCAACCAAACGATGTCCACAAATTTTAAAACTTGGCCAAAATGTGAATAATGATGACATGAACACACTGTATTTTTTTTATAATTTTCTGATGTAAGATGAATATTTAATGAATTTATGAATGCAAATGACGTGAATTTCAATATTTAATTGTAATAAATATTAAATCTATTTATTTTAAAAGGATAAAATTATCCAAGATATATCAATAAGTGACTTATCTCATAAAAATCCTAAACTTCAAAAATACGAGATTTATTACCTATTAAAAAAATCATTATTGAGATCTACAAAATGATCTTTATAAAGCAAACCATGCTGAAAATGCAATTCCTTTTGGGCAAGATGTGAAATATAATGTATTCTACGATCCGTGAATTTTTGGGGCTATGGTTAATTACTTGTGAATTTAAGTGTAGAGTGGGCAAAATATGAATTTTATCACAAGAATGTTAATTATTAATTAACCACATACAATAAAAATATCATAAGCATGCCGTATTGTAGAGAATTAATTGGAGAAGACAGTGTTATTTTTGAATAATAAAAATAATCTCATGTAGAGATCCAAAATAAAGGGGGAACATAGGGGTAGAATTGCAATAAAAAATAGACAAAATGCAGAGAAAGGGGCTAAAGTGGGATTACCGGCCTGCGGGGGGGGGGGGGGGGTGGTGTGGTTAAGTGCAAAATCTCTAGAGGGGCACGTGCTCGACATGTGCCCTCTTGTGGCGAGATGAATCTGTGAATAGGTTAAGCACCAGGGGACTTCTTACAAAACTTCTAAGGGGCATGTGATGGTGGGGATCGTTCTGGAAATATGTGGACCTCTGGAGGCTCGATGCAAGTTCCCCCTCCAGGCATGTGTGATGCACGCGGGAGGGGGCCTCGTGCTTCATTCTAGGTGGTGCAGCAGAGTCGACGTTGGTGAAGAACCCTCTGGAGGGTGGATGAGACAGGCAGAGGGGTGCGATTGGGTTGGCGGAGTAGCTTTTCGCACAGCTGGAGGGGCTCTAGCTACTGGTAGTTAGATGGAGTCATGGCTTGCTGGAAGGTGGAGGTGCCAGGCGATGGAGGAGGGCTGGCTGCGGTGGAGGTTCGTGAGGCGACGAAGTAGCCTGGCCGGAGCCTCCTGCTCCCGGAAGCAACGACAGAAGTGTCGATGATGAGGAGTTGCAGTTGCGTGGAGGAAGAAATGGAGATTATGAGGATGGAGGCATTCGGGAGCGCCTGTTGTGGTGATGGTTATAACAGGAGTACATGATGGGTAGAAGCGTGCTAGGCTGCAGCAAAGTCGATAGGCTTTGGATCTCATCGAGGGAGAATGGGGGAGGCTGATATGTTACCAACGACACTCACCTGAATGTTATGCAGTCGGTGAATAGTTGGAAGCGAGGGATGTCGCGGTGTTAAATAGGAACGGAGGGGGAGGTATTGACAGAAGGGAGATTGCGTGAAAGAGGAAGGTGGCAAACGGATTGGAGAAGGCGATCTGGAAGGGGATCATGATTGGAAGCGAGCCAAGAAGGAAGGCGGTTATGGAGTTTTGCTGGGCGGATGGTTGATTTTGATTGGGTGACTGATGAGATCGAGGTGGAGGAAGACGACAGGTAGGCGGCAAAATTTAGGGCCGATGGATGATGAAAATGGAAGGAGATCAGGGAGGTATAACGGTGGCATCATCGTAGATGGAAAGAGGCGGAGATTACAAAAGGGGGGAGAAGGAGGGCGTACGTGCTGGACACGTGCAGTGGAGGCACGTGCGAAGCATGTACGTCTTTTATTTTTTTAATTTATTATTATTTTTAATAAAAAACCAATATATAAAAACACCAAAAAAGGGAGACACGTGGCGGCTCCAAGAATAGCCACGTGTCACCACCAAAAAATTCGCAAATAAAAATATAAAGAAAACTTGAAAATAAATAGCAAATGACCTCGGATCAAAAATTTTCTTCATGAAGGGATCAAAATCAAAATCGATCATTTGTGCAAAGTGATATTTTTGGGGTCTTCTATGTACTTAGAAAACCTTGATTTTTGGATTTTGTAATTTTTTTAGTTTTAAATAAGATAAAAGTTAGAAAAATTACGATAAAATCGAAGATAAATATTTACACATTAATCTATTTTTTTAGATTTTTAGTTATTAAGAAAATGAAGAAATAAAATACATTACCAAAACGATAAGTTTTGTATCGATTGTTAGTGAACATTCGGACTCAATTAGTTTCTTTGAATTCAAGCTCAATTTAAATTTGGATTTCTGTGCTTTTAGTAAAACTTTCTTCAAATAAAATAATTGAAAAAGAGATAAAATAAAATGAGTTAATTATGTACATAAAATAATAGGTTAAAATCGCTAAAATACAAAATGTACGAAAGAGGCCAAAAACCCAACTTTCACATATGAGCTTCGGTTTACTTAAACTTAGTCTTGTTTTGAAGGTAATTGAATGTACATTAGTTCAAAAGTGAGTAGGATCGAATCAAACAGTGTGTGAGGAAGATATCAACATTTTAGTTCGAGAATTCTGGAATTAGGTTTTGAGTTTCTGGTCCACTTATTTAGGTTAATGATTTTTTGTATTATTTATTTATTTTTGTTAATAATATGTACACAGTGGAAGTGATTTCAGGTCACTTGGAGTTATCATGAATTAATTAAAAATAAGAGAAGTCAGGCTATTTTACAGGTCAATTGTGATGAGATTTTTGGCTTCGTATTTTATGCAATTATGGATGATAAAATGCAATTATTATTAATACATGCATGAATGCTAATTATGTAATATAATGGGTAAAATATGGATGAATTTTGGGGAACTGAGCTTAATTAGTGTCCTTTAGAGTGATGAATCTAAGATTCATCAGTACAACTGCTGACGTATGTACTACTACTGCTACCTTGGTGCCTGATAAGGAGCGGCTCCAGAGCTCTGTGGTGCTGGAAGAGGTGTATGAGTAAATGATGTGTTATAGAAAGTATGGGGTCGTTGGTATGAGAAGCGATCCCTAGAACCCTCCTGTATAGTAGGGTCATATGTGTACCACACACCATTTACTTCCCACAGTTGGGAAGGCTCCTTGACATCTGTTTCCACAAATGGTGGCTGCTGTTGACAAGAATGGGCCAAAGGTTGGTCCTCTACCCATGGTTGTGGTGGCCCTGACATCTGCTGCTCGTGGATATGATGAACACGGTAAATCGGAGCAACAGATGTAGTCACGGTAGGTACCCTCATCTTGGATACCCTCTCAGAAAGCTACGCCATCTGTTTAGGCAGTTTGGATAGTTATTGTCCAACTCATTCATACGCCTATCGATCCTCTCAACTACTATGAGTTTATCTTCTATAAGGCCCATGTCAAAAGGATCCATTGTAGCCTTTATTCCCCAACTGGATTGGAATGAATTGAAGATTTCTAACTGAGCTCGACTAGCGGTGTGTGCTCTACTTGTTTCGGCCATTCGTTCGAACACTTTCTAGATAATGTCCGCACCTCTTGATGTATAGCTTCCTCCACAAGTATCACTAACCAGACCCTGGACCTCAGGGTGTAAACCGCTATATAAACACTGAACCAAGATGGTAGGCTCTAAATCATGCCAAGGACATTTCTACTAGTGGTCCTTGAATCTCTCCCATGAGTCACAAAAAAATTTCATTGGGAAGCTGGGTGAAACTCGTGATGCATGAGATCATCAAATTGGTTCTACTCAAAGGGTAGAATTTTTTCAGGAAGAGGTCCTTTAATTGCACAAAGGTAGTTATGACTATCCTAGGTTCTTGATCCAGTAATATGCCTTATCGTTCAAGGCCAAAGGAAGGGCTTTGAGCCTAATGTATTCTTGACTAACCCTAGGATGTCTAAGATTATAACAAACCAACTCAAAGTCCCTAAGGAATGCATATGGTTCTTTATGCGCATTCCCATGAAAAATGTGGCAGCAAGCTAAGGAATTGTGGCTTCAACTCGTATTAAATTTCAAGTTCTGTTAGGCTCAACCAATTAGTCATCTGAAATCGCAAGGGTGATATGATGCATCCATTGATGCATCTCTACCCAACTGCAATTGGCCTAATAGTGTTCTCATAAGTATTTGATTCTATTCGGATTCAGTCAATCTACCCAATAGAACTTGTAATGGATCTTCTCGCTCTTCCTCCTCTCCATTACCATTCTGTCTTTTAGCAGGTATCTTGAATGTGTTTTCATTACCTTCATCAAACAAAGGGTTGGAGTGAGATGTAGAAGAAGAAAAATGAAATTAAGTCAAGCTCACCAAGGCAATGATCTTCCGGTGTGAATAAAGAAGGTATATAGGAATTGTTCAAGATATAACCATCCCCAAGGAGAGAATCATGATATTCCTGTTCGAAAAGAGGATTATTTTCCAAACATGATGGTCCAGCTAAAGAAGGAGGAGAGGGGAGCTGGACGGGTGAAGATGTGATATTTGGGCAATTCAATGATAAGCTCGCAAAATCCGACCAAATAACCGACCAATTATCCATCTGCGAACTTCAAAAGAAAGGTATTTTGGAGCACCCTCGATACACAAAAGAATCAACTTCTACTAGGCACTTAAATGTGTGGAATGACATCTGATGAAGTGTTATCTGATGAAGCACTAAATGCTATTATTAAAATCAATCTGTTGTAGCACGTGCACTTAGCTTCTCATACACAACATAGAAATGTCAGTGACGAGGTTCTCATCTTTAATTTTTAACCTGGGAAGTCCAGGGATGAATACAAGGACACGAGCAATTTGTTAATTAATTTTAAGTATCAAATATTTTACATAGTGATTTCTAGGACTTAGTTATGAGTGGATGCACAAATCACAACAAGATAGATTTTTAACACATTTTATGCAATTCAACTTAAATGACAACAATAATGCACAAACAACACAAATAGCAAAACACACTATGATCAGACACACAAAGATAACTTGGATTAAGTACAAAAATATCCTGAATTGATTGAATATTAATTAAGGCACTAATTAGGTAAAAATATCATCAAATTCTCAAAACCTACTCAACATGAGTTAAACTTATAATTTCACTTTGATGTTTAATAGTTTTAGTTAGCAATTAAATCATTTAATGACTTAATGATAGTGATTAAAAATAACAACTAATTGAACATTAAAAATCAAAGAGACTAACATGTTCAAATGCTCTAAAAAAGTGTTTTTCAATGATGTTAAAAGATATAATTGAGCACTTAAAACAAATAATAAATCATGTGTGATTTTCAAACCAAATCATCAACTACACCACAAGATTGAGCATCAAATGAGCTTTCAAACAAGACCAAAATCACATCAGTCGGATTTATGGATGAAAAGATATTCACTATTCAATCCAAGGGCATAAAAGCAGAGAAAGCTCCAAGTTTTCCTACAAAGCAAGACAAAAAGGACTGAAAAGCAAATAAAATAAACTACAGGGTTTCAATGCAATATTCATACAGGCGGGAGGACTTATCTGCAATTTATAGAAAATTGAGGATCAGCATTGCAATTTATCCAATAACATGCATTTCGCATGTGACCTTGCGAGGTTCGGGCTGCAGCTTCGGTCCACATGTTAGCTCCTGACACTCAGCTGGTCATCCGAGCTAAGGCTTGATTTGAGGTTTGGAATCTGGGCCTAAGGTCTGAAATGTTGCTTTGGAAAACAACGTGGCTTGATCATGTCCGTTGGATTAATCCCAATATAGGATAATCCAACGGTAGCTGTTTCTTCCTTGTTCTTTAAGCCTATTGCAGACAACGACGTTTGTGCTGGGCTCCGGTGATGCCGCTCTTACTCCTCCGAGCTCCTCTACTACTTCTGAAGGTCAAATGACCCTCGTGAATGCTACATAATGTCAGGATGACTAGTGGATAATGATGGAGTCCACTTCTCATTTGTCGATGAAAGCTGCAGAGGAAAATAATTGAGATCGGAGCTCTGTTGCAATCTCCAATCATTGAAGGTCTTCAAACATGCAGTGTTAGTATAACACACCTATGAGACAGAGATCTTTCCACATGTGGATCATCATGGATACATAGATGGAGAAGCGAATAGATGCACTGGGGGTGAACGCATGGACAATGGATAGAATGTGAAGGTGTCCAGATCCGTAGAGTGAGAGATTAGCATACTGACGACGTGAGATAAATTAGTGAATACGGACTGAAAAGAAGATTGATTGATTTGCTTACCTAGACAATGGGGGTAGATTCAATGGATTGAAGATGATTTTTGGGTGCCTGGAATGAAGCTACATAGCTTCAGTTCTTCGCTTCTCGTTCTTGTCTAGAGAACGGTGCTTGAGCAGATCACTAATGTGTTGTAACTTGGCTGACAAAGCCAAGGATCTCACCGGTGAAATGCTAATGTCGTTGCTCTTGAATCCAAGTTCCTCTGACACTGGAAAAAGGATAAGCCTAGGAGACTTATCCTAGAGTGGCGAACAGCTGGAGCAAGTGGCTGGTGAGTGCTCTTTATACGTGAAGGACAACAGAGGTTACTGCTCTTCAGGCGGTGGTTTCAACCGCCGCCAGTTAGCATGGGAGTTAGGGTTAAGGATCAAAGGATGAGTGGCGTGGAAACAATTAGTTAGGAGAGGAGATTGGTGGTGGTTTCGAGGGAAGAGGACGCTTATGGAGGTTGGCGAAAATCAAATAAGTTGCTATGAGATGAAGGATTACGACGCTGGGAGAGAGATGCAGGAGGTTGAAGATGATAACTGAACCGTTGGATTAAGATCCAACGACCCAAATTTGGGCGCATAAGGGTGGCGTTGATGGTTTTGATCAATGCGATCGAACGGTCTAGCTTAGAGCACCTAAGAACAGCTCAGATCGTGGCAGTCAGAAAGAATCAAATTGTTATAAGAGGTTGTGGGTGGTAGGACCAGAAAGGGCTACGTGGAGAAATCTGAATGTGCCACGTGGCCCAAACAGAATTTAGAGAAAATAGAAAAACCCGAATAAAATAAAAAAGAAATAGTTAGGAGGCGAATTAGGAAAAGTAATAAACACAAAAATTGTAGATCTTGGTAAGATCTACAACTTTCATGTGGGAGTCAAGGAGATCATAGGTCTTTTATTCATAGATAAAAACTAAATACTAATTAAAAATATAGATCAATTTTCTTTGATTTTTTCTTTTGCTTATTTTTTGTATTTTTACTCTATTTTATGTTAATTTATTTATATACAATATTATTCTAATTTTGTTATTTAATTTCTAATAAGAAATAAATACATAGATATTACACCATAATAGGGATATATATAATAATTAGTATCAATTAATTACAACACAATAATTAGTAATTAGTGTCAACTAGGTAATGAGTCTTATGATTATATTAATCAAGAGAGATAAATATAGTCAATTAAGCTGATAAATCTAGGATTTATTAATGTTCCGCGAGCAAGAGGGTAATTCGATCATCAGATTTCCAAAAGAAATCGGGCCTGGAGTAGTAATAGAGCTCACATGAAAATTGGGCAAAGTTGGCTTCTCGACATGGTCTGACATGCGACAGAGGGGAGGGGGTTGTGGAACCATGGTCAACAGTCCGCGGTCAGTGATTGGCCACGTTAGCACCACAAGTGCGTAAAACAACAAAACAACCAAAAAAATAGAAGGAAATTCGAATTAAAAGAGTAAAAGATTGTATTTAAGTAAACTTAAAACATGAGACGCGTTACAAATTTAATGAACTATTTTTGGTGGTTTTCATATATTTATATCACTTTATTTGTGAGGTTTTAATTTTTTACATGTAAAATATATGTATAAATACCTATATAATCCCTATTTTATTTTTAATTTATTTTTATATTTTATCACTTTATATACACAAATTTATATTTACACTATATTTAATTACATACATATATATCTATATATTTCTTAATTTATTTATGTACTTAGATAAATGTATGTACATATATTATGGGTACTCTATAGGTATATTTATCAATGTAGTGAATTTCATTATTTATTTTCAGTCTTTTAAAAAATTTTTCTTTATTTTTATTATATACATGTATTTTGAATATTATTGACTAATTTATAAAATATAAAAAGATGAGAAGTAGAAATGAAAAATATAGTGAATATTATATATAGGTAAATGGCACAATGAGGGCCCAAATGCCAACTTCTGCATCTTAACTCCAAGTTAAATGAAACCATATTCATTAAGTAGCTTATTTAATTTAATAAACAATAAAGGTGAATTTTGAATCTATATGGAGAAGATACAGGTCTGAGAAGTTTTCTTTGCGGCTTTTTATTCTGTGTGTCTTGTTCACAATATGTATTATTTTTGAGTGAAATAAATTTTATATTTTCATTGTATTTTTTGTACAATGTTCATGTTTAAATTTTATTGTTTTGAGGTAAATATGAAAAAAAGGTCCCAAAAAGTGAATATTGATAGACTTAATTAGGGATTTAATGCTTATGTTTCTGTGGATTCTCTGCCCTATCTCCCCAACTTTATTCCTTGTCAACCAAGTCACTGCATGACTAAGTTTTGGGGTCGGGATCAGTTAGTATCTATGATAACTCGTTTAATTTTCTTTTATTTCGTTTATTCCTTCATTTTAAGGTTTAAATACATGTATTTATACATAGTATATAAATGAATATACATGTGTTAATTTAGGTGTGTTCTTGTTATTCACATGCATTTATCTAGGGATTAAAGCCTAAAATGAATGAATAAGTGTGCATGAATGGAAATTCATCACTAAAATGATGAACACTCATATCGAGGAGGGATCTTACCATCTATTTTTGGAGGGTCTGCGGTGCCCGACAAGTCGAGTACAACAATCGCTCTGTCAATTTCTCTCTCGTTTCTTAGATATCCTCAATCAATGTGCATCAATAATTACTCCACACTAATGCTCAGTCAATGAATAATAGTGAGCTAAAATTTATTATACCCTATGTGATAATATGTATAGTATGCAAGCGTAGGGGTCGAACCACAAAGGAGCAACATGAGTAGATCGAAAAAATTGACTAAAAAAGACAATAAATGTTTTTGTGTTTTTATAGATATTTTTGATTTTTATGGAGTTTATTTTATAAATTTTATTGATTTTCAATTTATTTTTTTTATTTTTGTTTGTAAATTTACAATTTTCAAAATTTTATATTTTTTGATTTTCGTTTTTAATATATATATATATATATATATATATGAATAATATATATACATATAACTATATAGAGAGACTATATATAATAGAATAGGTATGTAGGATATATATATAGAAATCAGAAAAATACCTAAAGTACAATCCTTTTTATTTTATAAGATTTTTTTAATTCATATAGGATATTTTTCATAGTAATAAAAATAACAATATAAGTACATATAACTATATGTAATACAGGGTTGTATTTATATAAATAAATCTATAAATACTCAGAACTGGGAAGATAAAATATTTTTGGTTTTTTTACATTTTTATTAATTTTGGTATTTTTTTAAATTTTGTTATTTTTTGTATTCTAATATGAACAAACAAACAAAACATTACACAATATGTTGTAGCCGAATTGTTTTGGAATTTAAAAATGTCTATATAGCTCAAAATTTTCTAGTACTGGACTTAATATATAATATATAACATATAATGTGATATAAATAAGCTACGGAATAGAAAATATGATTTTTGGAAATACTGGGATTTCTTTATGATTTTTTAATAATTTTTGGTTTGTGGGTTCAAAATATAGTAATAAATAACTCATAATTATTTTAGAAAATTACAATTAATTTTCTAATTTTATGTATTTTTGAGCAAATTGGTAATACATGTAATATTTTTGAATTTTTATATATGGGAAAATATTTTGAACAGCCTTGCGAAAAATATTTGTGATTTAATAGGATGTCACACACATAAATTAAATTCCATACAAAATTTTGATGTGGAATTCTATTTTTTAAAAAGAAATAAAAGAAATAAAAATACAAACACTAGCAGGGACCTAAACGTTATTAAAATAAACCTAAAATGTAATACAGAAAGATATAGTCTGTGGGACTCTACACAAAATTCCCATTTATATTCACTATAAACATGTTGGCATGGGTACAAATGCAATTTACATAAATACACAAGGCCTATTTGCAAAATATACAAAAACTTTTATACTGGAATACAAAGTTTATGGACTGAATGGTAACCAAAACCCTGAAGGGAGTCCCTGTTAAAAGCCCACTCCCTCACGCACAAAAGCATGTGATGTGATGTGGTGAGGGACCTTTCTATAATAAATGAAAAGCTTATGGTTTCACTTACAAATTTTACAAAAATTTTCTAACTAGGAATAAAATTTTCTGAACTGAAAATAAAATACAAAAAGTGAGGGGCGAAGTGTGCAAAATACCCCTACTAAGGTATGAGGGGACGACTTGACCTTTTTCACTTAAACATGTGGCAGCCCATGGACGGTGGATGACAGTTCAGCTATGGATGGCACAGATTAGATCTGGGTAGCTGATCGGGCGGTCTAGGGTGTCACAGTCCGATGGTTGTTGAAAGACATGGAGTGCCATTCAGATCGGATGGTGGAAAGCCCCAGAGGAAGAACGAGAAAGGATGCCTGAAGAGGCAAACTTTGATTCGACCTCCAAGGCTTCTTGGAAGCATCCTGATCTGTTGAAGGGTTTAGGTGAGGTCTAAAGCTCGAAGATGAAGCTTCGGAGGTCGGTAATGGTTCAGGGCTCCAAGACCCCCTCAACTTGGACAAAGGGGCATCCACTGCTCTTATTTAGGGTGGAATGATGCGAAATGAGGTCGGGCAGCGATCTCCGACGGATGATGGCAAAAGGAGATCTGATCTCCTGATCCATAGAGGATTAAAGGGAGTGCAATGCATTGGGTGTAGAAAAAACAAAAGGGAACAAAATAGAGGTGTTCGGTGGGTCAGAGAATAGCCGAGTCACGATGAAACGGTGGCTAGAGCTCATATCTGGCAAACTACTAATCAGCAATTTCATGAAATATAGAACAAAAATGACTGAAATGAAATGCTAAACTACACTGACCTATGTTCAATGACTGAAAAGAAATCTAAGACTAGGTCGCAACCTCACTGGAGAAGTTATCAATCAGAGCTCTGCCAGGGATGGCCAGCAATGCTCCAATAACCTGCTCGTGACCTCTTTCTCCACATAAAATGACTTGGCTTACTTTCTGGTGTCACCAGAGAGCTTCAACACTATGAGACATGGGGATTTCGAGGCTAAAGAGGGATTAAATTCAAATGGAAGTGGCAGAGGAGTATATGTACATGAGGGTGTTCAATCGGGAATGATGCTCGATTCAAAGCACTATCGACAAAGGTAACAATCTGACGTGAAAGGGTTTCGATCGAGGATTAAAAATCAAAGAGGAATCGAGCAGAATTGGTGAATGAATCAGAGTCGAAAAATCAAGGAATGAGGGTGGTTGACAAGGTCTTACAGACCTAGGTTGTAGGTGGGTCTGTTTAC
This sequence comes from Ottelia alismoides, assembly GCA_037367405.1. Lineage (NCBI taxonomy): Eukaryota > Viridiplantae > Streptophyta > Magnoliopsida > Alismatales > Hydrocharitaceae > Ottelia > Ottelia alismoides. Next base: position 333,240 of record JAZKJV010009585.1, on the reverse strand, counting down.
TAAAGATCAACTGAAAGACTGGTCCTGATTGCTTCACCAACAACAAGACAAATTAGAAATTAAATTCAATAATAAATTGAAATAAAATAATAAATTATTTATTTAATTTTTGGTTAAAATATGGAAATATTTATTATTTTATTTACAATTTTAATTTGATTTTAATTATTTTTACAAATTCATTTATTATGAGTTACTTTTTACAAGTATAAATCTATGAATATTTACCTTTATAGTATGTATTTTATTTTTTTCCTATTTTAGGTTTTATTATTTTATATACATAATTTATATACTTATAATATAATTATATACATATAATTATATTTCTATTATATTTTTTTGAAGTTATTTATTCATTTAAATTAATAGATGTATTTATCATATAGTATATGTATCTATAATTTGTCTATATATTTTAGTATATGTATTTATTTTAATATATTTTAAATGTTTTCACAATAGGGGCCTAAAACCTAACTTTTGCATCATCACTCCAAATTGAATGAAATCACCTTCATTAATAGATGATTTAAGTTTAGGAATATAAAGGTGAGTTTGCTAAATTTTGATTTCATATTGAGAAGATACAAGTCTAGATTTTTTTCATTTTGGCTTTTCATTTTGAGTATCTAGAACACATTGTGCATTATTTTTAAGTGAAATAATCTTTGTATTTTTCTATGTATTTTTATCTACAAATTTCATTTTTAAAGTTTATTGATTTGAGGTATAAATTATAAAGAATAAAATAGATGTCAAATTGAATTACTGGGGAATTTAAAATTATGCCTTTTATTGAGAATTTTGGCCCTTATCTCCCTTGTACTTTATTCCTTATCGACCTAGTCATCATGATGCCTAGGTCGCGGGGTTTAAGGTCATTCAATACCTATGGTATTTCATTATTTTCTTTACTTTTCTTTTTTTATTCTTTTATCTTGGATTTAAATAAAATGTTTTATACAATATTTACAGTATAAGTAATATATGTTATTCTATACAATTTAATGTTATATACATGCATTTGCTAAGTTCCTAGTCCCTAGAAAACACTTACGAAGGTGATGAAATGAAGATTCATCACCCTTCTATACTTTCCTTTGCTAGTACTTATGCCTATAAGTGCAGAAAAGAAAACTAAGAAATGAAAAAGAGAGAACATGGAACGATATTTGACTTTTAATCATGTCCTATTAAAATCAAAGTTTGTACCTCATAGAAGACCTATGGATTATTATTTTTTTCAGAACCGTCCTAAAGATAGGAAATGCGACACAACAACCCTTAGGTTTCATAATCCTATCTTCCAGTTCTCTTTACAGTCAGGCCAAAGCCATCCTCTCAGTCACATACTCTTGCTACTTTGAAGTGACAGATCCATGTGTGTGGATTTTTCAGCTCTTCCCAAACAAACCATTGAATTATATGCTCTCCTGGTAACTTGTCCTCGTGGAAGGCAAGTGCAAGGTTTTTAGTCAAATCACTGTCTCAATAGTCGTACAGATGATATGGTGGATTCTAGTTAGAGACAATGAATCGACTCATGAACATAGTCTCAAGGAACCTAAAGAGTTAAGTCAAGGTGACCTGAAGTATCCCAATTCCCGTCTTCAGTGGGTTCCTCTGAAACTAAGTGCATTAAGGTCTATATCAAGCTCCAATCCTTGTACTTTAACTCAGACTTGTTCAATTTTATTGATCACTATGATAAATGTAAATGCAATGTACAATGCAAGAGAAAATCTTTTTGTGAAGCATTGTTCTATGTTGAACTTCCTACGAATTTTTGGAAAATGTTTTGCAAATTTTTATTTAGTTTTTGAAAAGATTTTGCAAATGCTTTTGGATTTTGGATTTTGTCTTTTTTATGTATTTTTGGATAAAGTCAGTGAAGGAACTATGTGCAACTATTTACATGGGAGTGCATCTATATTTACAAATGTGAGAGTGTATTTTACACATGGAATTTACAAGTTGAGTGTTAGTAATTATTTACAAAATTTATATATAAATATTTTATGAAATTGGTAAGGATTTTATCTGAGTTATTATCTACACACAGTTCTCAAAACATTTGAATTTTTTTAAAAAAACTCATTTTGCAAATAATTTGACAAAATTTCCCAAACATTTACAAAATTTGAAAATATTTTTCAAACATTATATATATAATTTTCAAAAGATTTTTCAACCATTTTTCAAATTAGTTGCCAATAGATTTTCAAAAATTTTATTTAGACAAATAAAATAAATTTTTACAATCAAAAGATTTTATAAAGGTCTGAAAATATTCTGCAAAAGTTTTCCAAACAATTTTCAAAAGATTTTTCAAGATATTTTTCAACCATTTTGCAAATCATTTTGCAAAACATTTTTAACCTAATTGTTTGCTTATATTTACGAATAATTTTGTGTCCTTTATTAATTAGCCATATTATTGAATATGAAAGTTCGAGTTATGGAAAAAGTATATACAACATACCCCCATATACTTAGCTTAAGTTATGTCCTCGTATATTAGAGAGAAAAAAGGAAGACATAATCTGTAGTAAGAATAGAACAATATATACTACAACGACTAAAGAATAAACAAATGAGAAGTTGGGCGTCCCCCTATACTTAGGATGAAATAATTGTAAGTATGGTAGGCTGTACACAAGGGAGGGAGGGTTAAGGCTGGGAATGTATGGAGTCATCTGCTCGACCTATCTCTCCTTATACTTTTGAAAAAATATCCCTAAGTATAGACAAAATATCAAGAGTTGAGAAAACAAGTGAGCGATCACGAACTATTCAGGGTGCTTGCCCCATATACTTAGGATAAAGTATGTCCTAAGTATAACTATGATGAAAAGGGTAAACACCATTTCATAAGAATTAGAAAATTGAAAAGGAAAAGAAGAAAAAAAATCAAATATGATTTTTGGCTCGAGTGTCTGATCCTTCAGAATAAGTGATCTCATTTTGAAATATGACTACATTGGGATCGACAACGGACAAGAATGTGTTGTTCTCTAAATACGGCTTTAGCTCCTGGTTCTTGACTACAAAAGGTTGTACATCAGATGGCAATAAAGATATAAATAAACTCCCATTGTTATGCACAATTTTCTCATTAAATGGCCCATTCCATTTGCTCTTTAGTTTGGCGGAAAATATTTTTAACTTCGTATCGAACAACCACACCTTCTGTCTAGGCTCGAAAGTATTGATTCTGATGTGGTTATCGTGCAATTTCTTGACTTTCTATATGTACATATGTTTTTTTGTCATATGTGTAGTCTCAGAATTCCTTCTTACAGTTTGGATCGACTTTGTGATTCTTGCATGCTTTATTAGAATCAAGGTCACACATATTCAATGTCCAAAGTGATTTATGAATTAACTATATGGGTAGGTGGCATGGCTTTCCATAAACAAGGTGGTAGGGTGACATGCCGAGATGAGACTTGTACACTATTCTATAGGTCCAAGGAACTACATCAAGTAATTGGGACCATTTCTTTCTGTTTGGTCGTACAAGCTTCTACAAGATAGTCTTGATCTCCATGTTGGAACATTTAGCTATGCCATAGGATTGAGGGTAGTACAATGCTGCTACATGATGTTCTATGCCATATTCATTAGTTAACTTCTTGACCTCTTTCATAATGAAGTGGCTCCTTGAAGGTCATGTAAAGAACCTTAAGTGCTTCACGAAATCGTGAATATCGCATAATATGTAATCGGGAGTGACTAGTCACACTAGTTACTCATGGAAGCGGAATTTAAAAAAATTTAAAGCAATGAAAACATATGATATAAGAACACTTCTCAGATCGTTTCATCAAAACCACAAAGTAGATATCGAAATGCATCTCGAAGCGTGGTTGCGATTGAAGCCTCTAAACGAAGAGACCACCTGTCTGAAATACGACCCGATGGAGGAGATGCTTGGGAGCGCATTGATGAGATGTATCCTTCTCACAATCAAATATGTAGATCCAAGCGACGGATCTCCTGATTTCATCACATGAAATCCGAGGTCTTCTTCGCATACCAGAACACTGAGGAAGACAAAGATCCACGAGCGATCAAAGCGGCAACACGACGATGTTGCGATGTCATTGTTCCTCTCTTGATCACAAAGTGGATGGCCACTTTAGAGAGAGGGGGGCATGTATGATGATGAGAAAGAGAGAGAGCTTATGAATTCAGTGTTGTAGAAAAAGAGCTAGGGCTCCCTTTTCTTTTATAATATTTTACAAGTCCATGGATCTCAACACAAATTCAGTGGTTGAGATTGATTTGTGTTTCTTTCAATGGCCATGATTTTGTTGTAAAAAATACAATGACAATTAATTTAATTAAATAAAATATATTGAATAATCATCAATATATATATATATATATTAATTCAATCAAGTCAAGAGGCATTAAGGAATATGAAGGAGGCACACTCCTTCCTAATAGGGGGGGGGGGGTGGACGACCACCTTGAATTAAGACAAGGGTGGTCGTCCACCCTCCCTTTAAAGGAGTGCTCTCTTTTCCTATTTTGCCAGATGATGTATCTCACATTATACTCTAATCATTTAAAACAAATTTTATTATAAATTATTTCACAAATATAATTCCAAATTATTTTGTTAAATTTCAATCATGCCATTAGAAATTTGTGAATCATATTCACACACCCAAAATAAAATGTAAATTGCATTTTCAATTAATTTGTCCAATGTGAATTCACAAAAAATATTTAAATTGTAAATACTATTTACAAATAGCTCTTCTTAATATATTATAAATCACATTAATAATATATATGATTAATATGGATAGTGCTTTCCACATTCTTCATATCAACATTTAATTATCTTGGATCATCATTCTCATGCATCTAAATAATATGAATGACATTCATTATTCATGGTAAGTAAAACACAATAAATTATCCATTTCTCAATGCTTGGATACACATTTATTATTGGAATTATTCTTGAAATCTTTCAAGAATTATGTGCTTTCTCTGTGGATACTTTGAGATAAGGACATGATGATTGTATGTTCAATGTATACTGACTTGGATATTGATATCACATCTCAAATCCAGATCTTAGGGACCTCTCATATAAATTAATGTTCTAATTGTATCTAAATCTCATTCAGATCAATGTCCAATACTTGGACTAAGAGTAGATTTCTCTATTGAGAGGAGTCACTAAAATACAGACCTATTTCATCACTCCTGCGGAATGGAAGCATCATGGTTATACAATTGTTTATGATCACATCACCCTCAAGTATTCCTAATACTCATACATCCTGCATACAGGAAGACCTAGGATAAACCTGAAGATTTATATAAATTTAGTACCATCTTTTTCAGGGATTTATCATTTAGTTTCTCATTCGATCATTGGGCATTGGTATCGATCAAATGCTTTCCAAAAGCATATATCACACCTAAAAATTCTTGTCCTGCTTCCAAAGCAAGATGGCCATGCATGGAATTTGATTAGTCCCAAATCCCTCATGAGTGAGCTCATGTGTTCCAATTCACAAGTGAACCTGTATGATCCCTTTGAGAGATCATATTGTTTATATGCCCTTGTATGCACACCAGCTCACCGATGTATAGACCTTGATTAGATCATCAACCTATCAATCTGCCAAATGTACAAACTCATACATATAGAAATGCATATGTCTTCAGTTAAAGGATGCATGCCTATATCGTTAAAGTATACAATATAAGTCTTGGTTATCTCGATCTCGTTAAGTCAACTCTTTGACCTAACTTATCTGACTCCTCTGAATCTCAATTCCTATGTAGAGGACCTACATCAAGAGGTCAGTTAGGTACCAACCTATACAGAAGGATTGCTATTTCATTCTTAGGCTGGAGATCATGTCTTAATAATCATTTGACGGTGCTTGATGAGTCCTCAATCTAACTCTTTAGATATTCATCCCAGCACCAGCCTCTATGATTCAAAAATTTAATCAACAGCCTTATGATCATCAAGATAGCCATGGTACATAACCCTAATTATACGAAGGGACCTTATAGTGCATTCCTTCATTTAATCTCAGACAGAGAGTAAAATAAATCAATAACTTTTTACTGATATATCAAAGATTACAATAACATTTATTATAGAAATGGTTCGCCTTGGGCTCACATGGATTACAATATCCCGGTAGCTCTTAGAACAATTTAGGTACAATCCTTAAACCCATACTCATTAGATGTTGATCGAAAACCTTTTGTGTCAAAACTTTGGTAAGGGGATCTGCAATGTAGTTGGTAGAGGACATGTTGGTGATGATGATATCACCACCCTTTTAAATCTCCTAAATAATGTGGTATTTCCTTTCCACGTGCTTACTCTTTTTATGCCATCTGGGTTCCTTTTCCTGAGCTATGGCTCCCGTGTTATCGTAGAGTAGCGAGATGGGGGTCTGAAAGGAAATTATATCAAGCTCTAGGATGAACTTGCACAACCACACTGGCTCCTTTACACCATCCGATGTGGTAATCTATTCGGCATATATTGTTGAATTGATTGTAGTGTCCTGCTTCTTGCTTCTCTGGCTCACAACACCACCGTTCAATAGTAACACAAACCCCGATGTCGACTTTCAATTATCAATATCAGACTAGAAGTTAGAATCCGTGTATCCTAAGACTTGAATATCACCATCTCCATAGACCAAGATGTAATCTTGTGTACATCTTACTTTATATGTTCTTCACTACATTCCAGTGTTGCTCTTCGTAGCAGGATTGGTAACACCTTACCACTCCCACTGCATGGTAGATATCTGACCTTGTGCACATCATTGTGTACATTAGTCTTCCCACAACTGATGCGTAGGGGAATCCATCCATGGCTTTCTTATACTCAACACTTTGAGGAGCCATCCCTTTAGATAGGCAGATACCATGTCTTAAGGGAAGGAAATGTTTCTTGGAATTTTCCATATGAAAACATTCCAAGTTCTTCTTAATGTACCCATGTTGTGACAATCCCAAAATCCTCTTTTCTCTTTTTCGAAACAGCTTTAGACCCAAGATATAAGATGCTTCTCCAAGATCTTTCATCTCGAAGGGTATGGGACTACCATATCGTAACACTAGTCATCTTTCTTATATCATTACCAATGATAAGGATGTCATCTACATAAAGCACGATGAACACAATGGCGCTCCAACTAAGCTTCTTGTACACACACAGTTCATCAGAATTATGAACAAAATCATAAATCTTTATGGTTTCATCCAATATGATGTTCCATCTACAAGAAGCTTGATTGAGCCCATAGATGGAATTCTTCACCTTGCATACATTGCCTTACTCAGTTCTGAAGCCCTGGGCAGCTCCATATATATATATCCTTGATAAATCCCAGATTTATAAGCTTAATTCTAAATATTTATCTCTTTTACTTAAGTTAATAACATGATTCATTGACTAATTAAAACTAATTGCTAATTTATGTGTTGTATATAAATAATACTAACTATTATATATTAATACGGTTTATTATTTTATGTATTTTTTTCTTATTAAAAATCAATTAAAAATTAGAATAATATTGTATATAAATAAACTTGCATAAAATAAAATAAAAATACAAAAAAATAAGCAAAAGAAAAATTAAAGAAAAATGTTCTATATAGTGTTTAATAGTATTTATATTTTATCTATGTACAGATGACCTCTAATCTCTTTGACTTCTACATGAAATCTCATCGAGATCTACAACTTTCAGGTTCACCACATTTTCTAAATCGCTCTTTAACTATTTCTTTTAGAATTAACATTGATTTTCTGATTTAACTTAATTCTAATTGGGCCACGTGGCATCCTCAGATTGCACCACGTGGCTCGCTTCCGCTTGCGGCATCTATTTCATATCTGCACCGTCTAATAATTTCTTAATCAGATAGATCTAACCTTTCCTTAGTGCTTGATCTTCCACCATTTGATCAGGCATATCTGTCCGCATATTGGAGCCTCACCTGTAGCTGTTGGATCATTCTGATCAAACGGTTGAGGTGTATATTAAACCTCAAGCCAAATCAGCTAAGAGACGCAACTGTTTGGCACATGGTCATTTCTGCCAATTTCGCTCATCCATCTCTAGTGGTTTCTTGTCCAACTTCCATTAGCAACCTCTTCCCCTAACTTCCCTTTCCTTCGCGTCAACTACCATAACTGTCAGAGGTCATTGTGTTGCGTCGGCATGATGATCAAAACCACCACAAAACTCCTCGCAACCTCTGCCATTTCACCTTTAAATAACCCTTAACCACCCCTTGATTCGGCTATCCTCCACTTCAAGGAATTACACCCTAGCGTCTCTAAGCCTCTTGTGACAGATCGAGGCAAAGATCGAGCGCCAAGACGAGTGTAACACCGACAAGATCCATGGAAATGTTGCCAAGTTACAGCCAAAAACTCGAGGCTGTCTGAGCTAGATTATTTAGCCAGGAATCCCATGCGAAGATCATGAAGCTCTGAGCTTCACAAGGCTCCAGATTCAATCGCATTTGTGTCATCTTCTATTCAAATCTCAGGTGAAACCTTACCTCTGTATCTCAGTGTAGATCATATTCTATCTGACGCAGTGATAGCGTGGGTCCGACCTGCGGTTAATGGTGTTGTCGATGTAGAGAACAACAGAGAGGGATCCACGTTGATCAAACAAAAATCAACAAAAATAGGAGAGAGAGAGAGTGAAGTGAATAGGATTATCTCTCCTATTTTCATCTACACTAATTATTTTACCAGGTAAGTGTGCCTGTGTCTAACTCAAGGAGACAGAATATTAAAACCTTGGATTTTGATACAAGGAAGAAATCTCAAAAATATCTTCTTTATTCTTGATTTTACAAAGAAAGAATTAAAAATAGGTTCAAAACGAGCTCAAGATTGCAAAAACCAAAATGACACAACAAAACGATGAAAAGTCTTGGAAAAATACAAGAAACGTTTCTTGGGTAGTTATAAGCTACCCTAAAAAAATCGTTGGAAAATACGACAAAATCGAGGTCCAAACAACCCCTACAAGCCAGGGGTATAATTGCAAAAGAAAGTTCAATGTTTTATTACAAAAATGTACCTTTGAAGGACTAAAATAGAAAAAAAAACTAAAGCTGTTACATTTAGGTCACTACGTGGGGACCTAAATGTAATTACTCGAAACTTTGGAGCGGAGCTGAAAATCTGGAAACTCTCTGTGTTTAATATGTAATTTTCTACCCCTTTGAACTGAACAACATGGATTAGAAGAGATTACGCGATCTGGACCGTCTGATAGGGACACGTGTGTCCAAACTGTAAGCCTGGGATGTTCTTGATGTTCTTCAGCTTCTTTGCACGTCTAGCGACGGAGCTGGCTTCTTCGATTTCTTCCCACTCACTGGTGCTACACTTGGGCCTCTGGCAGGGCCAGAGGGGTGACTCCTTCACCCCTCGAGCTTGCCTGCTGATGAGCAGCTCCGAGGACGATGGTTGGCAGCGGTTAGGCGTAGAAGAAGGTGGCGCGTCAGGCAGTTCTAGAAGGTGAAATAAAGACGATGAAGCTTGGACCTACTTGGATTCTTGATGCTCCAGATGACGTTCTAATGGTTCCAGATGAATAATGGACCTGCAAACAAAGATTTGTTGCTCGATACATGCAAGAATCGGCCAAGAAGATTAAAGGATTTGCAAGTTATAAAATGTTTCCAGAATATTGCAAGCAGTGATTAGAAAGAAGAAAATGATCCCGGATTGATTCGATTTGGTTTTGAGAAGACTATGAGATGTGGCATCTAATTATAACAATTGGAGTACCTAATGACGCAATTAAAAGCACTAACTGATATACGAATATCAAGAAAGAATTAGTAGAAGATGGATGATTTACCTGGGAGTAGAGAGTTTATGACTCTCTGATCGTCACTCAACGGGGCGGCTTCCCGGAGCTCCATGCGGTGCGGTGCTGCGATGCAAGGCGGCGGACCACCCTGGAACATCTCCCCATTCTCCAAGCTTCCTCGCGGGCACCCTTGAGCGGAGCTGTCACCTCCAGGTTAGGCGGAGCACGACGGTGAAGATGGGGACTCGGCTATTGGAACTGGGGTTTCAGGGTTGGTTAGGAGAGTTGGTTGGCTCGTGCCAACTTTAGGGTCTTTTATAGATGAAACATAGAGGATCTAGGATGGATCTAAGGGTAGGCGTGTGTTTTGGTAGTTAGGAGAAGAAAGTGGAGGGGTAGGATCAGTGAAGGAGTTAGGAGACGAGCGGGATGATTCGGTAAAGATCGGCCGGTAGGACAGAAGTTGCAACAGCTTCTTGCAGAAGAAGACACCAGGTGCTGACATGTGTCAGCACCTGGTTGGCCAGATAATAAATATATATTAAATTATGTAATAAATAGTAAACAACATTATTTTAAATAGGTATAAAAATAAAAAGTAAAGATAATTAAATTATCTAAATTTCGGAGTAATTAGTTTTGATAAATAATATATATTGTACGAATTATAAATATTATATTTAATAAATAGGTATAAATAAAACTTAATAAATGGGTTTTGATTTTTAATTTAATAAATAAATAATTACATATTAGTTTCATATTTTCTTAATTACTAGAATAATAAATAAGGCCTTTGTGAATTTTTATGGATTTTAATAAATTAGTATAGATATATTAATAAATACGAGTATAAGTTATGTAGTTCAATTTCATTTATAAATTAGGTATTTGGATTTTATTAAAAAAATAAATAAGCTCCGAAAATTCTGAAATAAATCATGGTTAAAATACAAGATCATGAAAATAATATTAAACTAAAAAATAAATAAAACTATAAATAGTGTGTTCTAAAAAAAATAAATATCCCAGAAACCCTGTTGTCATTAGGTCCCAAAACCGACTTTTTGCAAACGGACTCCGATTTTAGTGAAATCACCTCCATTAAATAGAGAATATTATTTTATGAATTTTAAATGTGAGTAGAGTATAATTGGATTTCGTATGAGAAAGTTATGATGTTCGGAAGTTGAGAATTTATCAATTTGAAAGTTGGATTTCTTGGCATATATATAGGATAATATTTTTAACTTACTTTTATATTTTTATATACATTTTTAGAAATAATTAGGAAAAGAGTTTGGTGAAAAATATGCACATATGAATTAACTAAAAATCAAGGAAGATTTGATATTTATTTGGTAAATAGTGAAGAATGTGTGGTGTGTATATTTAATTATTTTTTTATGGTTTTCTTTCCTTATTTCCCCCTACTTGTTTGTTTGTCGACCAACCCATGCTGACTTGGTCTCAGGAGTTAGGGTATATAAATATATCTTGCAGATATATTTATATTTTATAAGTCATATTGTACATATATACAAATTTACAATCTGCCTTCTTTTCTTTTCTTTATTTTTATTCTTTTATTTATTTACATATTTTTTGATGCATAAAAGTGCATTTTATTCATGAATTAGTTTTTTATAAAAGATGGAAATTAATTGATATTTACATGTATTTGTTAAGGGCTTTAAGACAAAATGCGACAGAAATGTTAATGAATCATGGATTCATCAACCCCCTATACTTGAACTTTGCTAGTCCCTTAGCAAAAACTTATTTGAAAAGTAAGTGAAAAGAAAGAAAGTTAGAATGAATTTGTTTTCCTAAACCAATTCATGAGAAGAGAAAAAGGACAGAGCTCGATCGGGCCTGAGACAAGCATTTTGTCGGAACCTTAACTAGGATTAGTATTTTATCCTCAACAGTCCTCAAGTTCCACAAATCCTTATTTAAGTTCACCTCATCAGCTAGTTCAGATTCACTTATTCATATCGCATACTCTATCAACCTTCAAGTCAATTTGTACAGTGTATGAATTGTTTTAGCTCTTCCTTCTTAAAGAAGCGAAGAAACTGTCCATCCCATCTATACACTTCCATTGATTCCTCCTCCAGCTACTCTTTCCTAGGGGAGGGAGGTATTCCCTTCTGAGGTCAGTTCATGCTATGTCCACAATCGAATATAGAGAGAAAGTAGAAGAATGAGAAAAGAACTGGAGTGCGACCAGTGCAGACACATCTCCTTGTGAAGCTCAGTCAGTGTAACTAAGTCTCCACTAAGATGTGAAGGCATTTTTGGTAGAAACTTGGACCATTGTGGTCATATTTGTATTTGGTGGCTTCTCCTTTGAATTGGCTTTGTAATTTGCTTGCACTGCGTTCATCTCTTTGTGCCTCGACGGATATAGCATCTTTTATTCCGTCCCTTTTTTGAGGTCCTGGAAAAATTGTGTCAGCAGATCCTTCTCTCATCCGAAGCAACTATCACAACCCCAATCTCTCCCGTCTTTATACGTCAATGTTGCAAAGACAAGGATAGAAACACACTACCAAGGTGGTCTGCCCTTTGCAACCCCATTCAAGTTGAGCTAAGTGCAAAGTGCATATGTCCAAGATTGGTTCATTGATGCAATATTATACGGATGACACCAAGTGTTCTACTTAAGCACATATGAGTTGATTTCCCAGATATGGTCTTATGGAACCCAAAGATTTAAGTCAAAGACCTGAAGAGTCTAAATTCCATATCCTAACTAGGCTCCTTACAACGAAAGTTAAAGGCCATAATCAAGCTCCATCCTTCATACTATTCCCAACCCTTAGTTCCAGAAATCAAACTTATTCTGAAAAATTCTAATGCAAATGCAACAATGTTTTGTGAAGTATATTTTCAGAATTTTACTCATTTTTATGGATTTTAAGGATTTTGTAATTTTTATGAATTTTAGAACTTTGTATTTTTTTATGGATATTCAATTTTTATAAACAAGCATTTGTACAAGAATTTTACACGATATATTTTGTTTTGATTAAATATCTAATGTATTTTACAAATAGTATATACATGGAATAGGATTACATGAATTTTCCACATGTTTTAATAGATGGATTTTAAATAATTATTATACATATTAAATACATATTTTAAATAAATATTTTAAATATAGATTTTACTTATTTATAAGGATTTCATAAGTAATAAATAAAGAAATAGATGGATTTTAAATTATCCCTCACCCACTTTATTATGGATTTAATAGATATAGAAAATACATAAAAGTACGAGTTATGGATGCTGGTATATATACAATATATACGCACCCCCCTATACTTAGCTTGTGCTATGTCCTCATAGAGTCAAAAGAGAAAAAAGAGGACATAACTCGTGCTAAGTAAAAGTGAGTGAAAAGGACTGAAAGAATAAAAGTTAGTCGACCCCCTATACTTACGATCAGGTCATCGTAAGTATAGTGGAAGACAAAAAATGAGGTGACTGAGAGAAAAGAATATATAATGAAGAAGCAAGAGAAATATAGAAAATGAGATCAACGATATCACTCAGCCCCCCTATACTTAGGATAAGGCATCCTAAGCATAGAAAAGAACGTGGCCAAAAATTGGAGACCAGTGATTCATGGAAAGGAAAGGATATACAAGAGAGAAAGAACAAAATCGAAAACGATAATCAATGGGCAATCAGTCTCCACTATACTTGGGATCTGTATCCTAAGCATAAAAGACAAGCAAAAAAATGGGGACGATTGTGGTCTATGAAGAATGTACAGGTGGTTGTGTACTCTAAAAATTGAATGGCTCAAAAGTCTCTGTACAAGATGAGATGAGGTGGAAGAGTACTCATGAGTCCTGTACAAAATAAATCACTTTAACACGGGCCAGATGATCAGTAGTCTCCATGAGGTGCTTTAGCATCTTCCCATTCACCACGAATGGCTCTACACCAGGTGACACATCTGATATAGCTATGCTTCCATTGTCGTGCACCATTCTGACTATGTAAGGTCCTTCTCACTTGCTCTTTAATTTGCCAAGAAAAATTCTCAATCGTGCATTGAACAACCATACTTATGCCTAGGAACAAAGATCTTGTGTCGAATATGTCTATCGTGCCATTTCTTCGCTTTGTCCTTATAAATGAGGGTGTTCTCGTATGCCTGATTTCGAATCTCTACTAGCTCATTCAGATTCATCTTCCTCCTGGCTCCTACTTTCTGTATATCAAGTGAAATCTCTTTGATAGCCCATTCAGATTTGCGCATGATCTCTACGTGCAAATGGCATGGCTTCACATAAACCAGTTTGAATGGTGAAGTACCTAAGGGAGTCTTGTACGCAGTACGATATGCCCAAAGAACCTGATCTAGAAGCTGTGACCAGTTCTTCCTATCCGGTCATACTATTTTCTGAAGAATGAATTTTACCTCCCTATTTGAAACTTCAGCAATGCCGTTCGTCTGTGGGTGGTAAGGAGAAGCTACTCTGTGATCAATACCATAGTTCTTCACTAGAATTTTTACCTCTTTGTTAATGAAATGGCTACCCCCATCTGAAATAAGAATACATAGAATACCGAACTGTGAAATAATTTGTTCCCTTAGGAACTTGCATACTGTCCTATTATCTGCGGTTCGTGCGGGTATAACCTCCACCCATCTACTAACATAATCCACAACGAGAAGATTGTACTCAAAGCCACTGCTGGAAGGAAATGGTCCCATAAAATCAATGCCCCATGCGTCAAAGATCTCACAAATAATAACAGGTCGCATAGGCATCACATCTCTAGCACTGACTGTTCCTACTTCTCTCTGACAATCCAGGCAACTCTTCACGAATGTGCAAGCATCTTTAATAAGAGTCGGACACCAAAATCCACTTTGAAGTACCTTCTGTGTTGTCCTATTCCCCAAATGATGTCCCCCTGCCTCTAAGGAATGACATAGAGTGAGGACACTATTGTATTCCTCCTGAGAAATACATCGTCTATAAATACAATCCGGTCCCTCACGAAAGAGAATCGGATCCTCCCAATGGTAGTATCGTGCCTCGGAAACTAGTCTATCGACTCGATCCTTCGGCCAACCCTGTGGACTCTTCTGTGTAACCAAAAAGTTCACTATATATGCATCCCATGGAAGCTCTGTAACTGCAAAGATACTTTTGTTTGGAAATCTCTCTGCAATCTCTGGCATGTACTCATTTGAAGGCTGCTCTATCTGTAATTGGAAGAGATGATCAGCTAACATTTTCTTTACCCCAGGTTTACCTTTAATGTCCAAATCAAACTCCTAAAGTAAGAGAATCCATCTAAGAAGGCGCGCCTTGGCATCTTTCTTCTCCATCAAAAATCTGATAGCTGAATGATCTATATAAACTGTAATCTTTGAGCCAAGAAGATATGATCTGAATTTGTCCAATGCAAATACCACTGCCAACATCTCTTTCTTTGTTACTGTGTATTTGCATTGAGCATCATCTAAAGTCCAGCTGGCATAGTGGATAGCAATAGGAAGTCCATTCCTCCTCTGTCCTAATACAGCTCCGGCCGTAAAATCTGAAGCATCCATCATGATCTCAAAGGGAAGAGACCAATCGGGTGGCTGTAGGACAGGAGCACTGATAATCATATCTTTCAATGTGAGGAAGGCATGAAGACATTTGTCATCTAACAGAAACTCAATGTCTTTGCCTAATAGTTCAGTTAGCGGCCGAGCAATCTTGGAAAAATCCTGAATGAATCTTCTGTAAAAGCCAACATGCCCAAGAAAAGACCGTAACTGCTTGATGTTGGATGGTGGTTTGAGACGCTTGATGACATCCACCTTGACAAGGTCAACCTCCATGCCTCGCCTGGAGATGACATGCCCCAACACGATCCCGTTTGTAACCATGAAATGGCTCTTTTCCCATGACAAAACGAGATCTACCTCACAACATTTCTGAAGAACCTGACCTAGGTGCACTAAACAATCGTCAAAGGACTCACCATAGACCGAAAAATCATCCATAAAGACCTCTAGAAAATCACCAACCATGTCTGCAAAAATGGCAAGCATACACATCTAGAAAGTAGCAAGGGCATTGCATAATCCAAAGGGAATCCGTCTAAAAGCATATGTGCCAAAAGGACATGTGAAGGTAGTCTTCTCCTGATCTTCAAGAGCAATAGTGACCTGATTGTATCCGGAGTAACCGTCAAGGAAGCATAAGTACTCCTTCCCTGCCAATCTTTCTATGACCTAGTCTATAAACGACAAAGGGAAGTGTTCCTTCTTCGTCACGACGTTCAACTTCCTGTAATCAATGCATACCCGCCATGACCGAAGAGCTCTCATTTTGTTTCACATTCGTTATAGTGGAAAGATCGATGTCTCGTAGTTGTGTTATACTAATGCTGCAGGTAGGAAGATCTTCAATTATCGGAGATCAAAGAAGAGATCTGATCTCCATTATTTTCCTCTGTCGCACTTCATTGACAGATGAGAAGAGGACTTCATCGTTATCCTCTAGTCATCCCCGACTTCGCGTAACATTCACGAGGGTCATTTGACCTTCAGAAGTAGTAGAGGATCTCAGAGGAGTAAGAGTGGCATCATCGGAGCCCAGTCCAATTGCTACCATCTACGGTGGCCTTGAAGAACAAGGAAGGAACGGTTACCTTTGTATTACCCTATATTGGTCATAATCTAACAGAAACGATCAAGACAAGTTGCTTTCCGAAGCAACGTTCAGACCATAGGCCTGGATTCTGAACCTCAAATCGAGCCTTAGCCCGAACCACCAGCGGAGCATCATGAACTGACACGTGGACCGAAGTTACAACTCGAACCTCTCAAGGTTACGTGCGAAGTGCATGTTATTGGATAAATTGCAATGTTGATCCTCAGTTTTCTATATATTGCAGATAAGTCCTCCCGCTTGTGTGAATATTGAATTGAAACCCTTCAGTTTACATTATTTGCTTTTCAGTCCTTTCTGTCGTGTTTTGTAAGAAAACTTGGAGCTTTCTTTTCATTTATGCCCCTTGATTGAATAGTGAATATCTTTTCATCCATAAATCCAGTTGATGTGATGTTGGTCTTATTTGAAATCTCATTTGATGCTCAATCTTGTGGCGTGATTTGTTGATGATTTTGATTTGAAAATCACACATGATTTATTCTTTGTTTTAAGTGCTCAATTATATCTTTTGACATCATTGAAAATGCACTTTTTATGAGCATTTGAACCTGTCAGTCACCTTTTATTTTTAATGATCAAATGTTATTTATTTTTAACCACTATCATTAAGTCGTTAAATGATTTATTCACTGACTGAAACTATTAAACATCAAAGTTAATTTATAAGTTTAACTCATGTTGAGTAGGTTCGAGAGTTTGAGTCTTGCATCACATGTTCGCCTAATTAATGCCTTAATTAATATTCAATCAAATCAAGATATTTTAATACTTAAACCAAGTTATCTTTGTGTGTCTAATCATAGTGTGTTTTGCTATAGTTGTGTTGTTTGTGCATTATTACTATCATTTAGGTTGAATTGCATAAAAAATGTGTTAAAATATATCTTTTTGTGACTTGTGCATCCTCTCATCATTAAGACCTAGAAATTTCTATAAAAAATATTATATAATTAACAAATTGCTCGCATCCTTGTGTTCGATCATGGACTTCCCAGGTTAAAAATTAAAGCCGATAACCTCATCACTGAGATTTTTCTCGGTTCTTTATGAGAAGCTAAGTGCCTGTGCTACAACGGATTGATTTTAATCTAAGCATTTAACACTTCATCAAACATATTACTGCGATTTTTGTCGCCGATCACACCGAAACCCCAACTCCCCTTTTCCACTTTCTAGTCAGCTATAAATAAGCTTCCTCCTTTTCCTTAGATCTGTTGATTGACCACTACCCTCTCTAACCCCCTTGAGGCATCTAGAAACCTCGCCTTGGTGACAAGACGACTAAGCATCCATTCTTGGGTGAGGACAAAGGAGGAGTTGCCGCATCTGCCCTTCGTCAGAGCTCTCGCGGTAAATTTCTGCTCCTAGGTCTCCAAGCTCGGTGAGTTGTTATTTCTTGCTTGCATTTTGTTCTTAGGTTAGCCGTAGCTTAGTTTATATCTTGCTTGTATTATTTTGCTTTAAATCACAAGAAAATACGAAAAATATACCTCACCGGAGCTTGCAGCTTCGACACTTATTCATGATCAACCAACCGTGCTCTACCTTTCACTCTACCACCATCAATTTCCTGTCATCTTCTACATCTCTCAGATCACTACAACCACCCCAATTTTGCACACATCAGGTCCAACGGGTCTCCCTCTTCCTCCTCGCTTGAGACACCTTTGCCTGCTCCACTTATTGCACCTCCTTGCCTATTTTTAGGTCTACAAGCTCTGTTTCAAGGCCCTTATGATAATCATGCACGATATAGATCAGAAGGACCACATCTGAAGGGTCCCCCATTAAGATAAGCTCCTCCAGATCGTGGTTTCTACTCTGACCCCAAGGACTCATTCAGTGGGTCCCAGACCTACTTCTAACCATCAGTCACTTAGGCATAATCCCACAAAGTTCTCTAACCCATCATCACAGGGGGAGATGCCTAAAGTTGTTCAAAAGCTCGAGTCAAAGCTCGATGGGGAGGTGTTCTTCATCCATTCTTCTAGAAAGTCTCCTCGTCGTCCGATGGAGAACTCTCTCCCAGATCGTACAATAGTCGTTTGATGGAAGGCCATCTCCATCGCCAGATCAAGCATCGGATCTCATCTCACCCCTTCATATCCGAAGGGGTACCGATTGTTGAGCGTGCGACATGTGTTCAAGTGAACGCATCCCTATCATTCCCTAGCCCACAAGGATTGGGTATTTTGAACTATTTCCTCGCCTATTTTTGCTATATACTAGTTGGTCTTGTATATATTTATTATAGTTCAAAAAACGTTTGGATATTTTTCATTATGAACCTTGAGGTTTATGTTATTTACACTTTAGGCGATGGCCACGTCACCTCACGTGCGGTCCTACGTGAGGTTTTTGAGGGTAATTTGCACTATTTATCATGTGGACTTGTTTGTAAAGTTTTATTTTTTTGGAATTTGCAATTTAGTTCCATTCAATGTTGTTGGAATGGATATTTTATTGGGAAAATATCTTAGATATCCCTGGACATTTTTTTATTTACATAAATTTCCCATCTAGGCATTTTTAAATTGTGAATTTAATTAGGCAACTTGTGGAAAGGCCCCTAGATTGTGATTATTTGTTAAAATTGTGTGCCTTAGGTTTCTTTATTTGCAGAATATTCCTTGTGCTTTATAGTTAAGTGTTTGTTTTGTCATTATTTCTCTAATTAACTCCAAAAATCTTAGGAAAATTATTTTAAATACTTTATATTCTATTGTATCACATATATTTTTAATAAGGTATTCAAAATTATTTTCCTAAATAAAAAATTGCAAAACTAGCTATATTTCACTATTTTGCCTTAGAAAAATCACTAAAATTAAAATTTTGCTCCAAAAAACACCAAAGAACAAGGATAAGTGTATTTTATTATATTTTATCTCATATCCAAATTTCATAATAAATACAAAAGAGAAGCCTTAAAAAAGCAAAATACAGAAACCCTTAAAAATTAGAAAAATTTGTTAAAAAATCAGAAAATATGTTTAAAAGCTCTAAATTTTCTTGTTTTCATCTGCTTATTGGAAAAATAATTTTGGGCCCCTTCTAGTTTGATCAATATTACTTAGCCCTTTTGAAGTTCCTGCATTTTCTATTTCTTTTATTTTGCATATTTTAATTTTTAAAAATCCATAAAAAGCTTAAAAATACCATAAAAATATCAGAAACAAAGAAAAACATATAAAAATCCAAAAAAAATCTATTTTGTGTATTTTGACTTTATTTTCTATATTTGAAAAATAAAAGGACTATTTTTTATATCTCTTTATATATATATATCTGACATATATATTAGGGAAAAGGGAAGCTACACTGGGTGGTGCATCCAACTAGCTACACCCGGGCATTTTTCTCATTGCTTTTGGATTTTTTTGAAGGAAACCTATGGGGATTTACTTAGTTTATTGAGTGGAATATGTATTTCAAATTTCACGCAAAACAAACATTCCTAACATGCCCATCTAGATAGGGTCAATTTCAATAATTCTGAAACCGTTAAAATGTGATAGTCTTGATGGAGATGATAGAAGTGTCGAATTTAGTTGAAATCAGTATGATATCATGTTGATATATGGTGATTTAAATCCCCCTATGTTCCATTTAAAAAACGCAAAAAACAATAAAAAAGGGACCGGGTGCAGCTAGTTAGCTACACCCCCGGGTGCAGCTTCCCCAACCCCTATATATTATATATATATTATTATTATATATTTATTATATAGTATAAATTAAAAAGGAAACATTTGCAAAATTAAAATACATTAAAATATAAAATTAAAAATTAAATAAAAACTATATTAAATAAAAAATGCATAAAAATACATAAAAACCTAATTGGATGCAAAACCAACAATTCTGTGCTTGATTCCTTGAGTTGGGTTTTATTTTTGTTATCTATCATGTTTTCTCCCTTGGATGACACTCTACATGCTTGCCTATATACATTTCATGTAGATTTAAATAAACATCGTCACTCACACCTGCATGATCTATTTTCACAAACATATCTGTGGGTTTTGATCACTCATCAATTTGGTTGATTGTTCACGATCCTAGAGACGAGAGAGGTGCCGATATAGTTATTGCCAGACCTGACATGTCGGGCACCGCAGTCCCTCCATGATCGGATATTAGGATCCTCTGAATAAATCCAACCATTCATCAATTGACATCGTTGCAAACAGAGGAGCTGCAGGAAGAAACCATGGTGGGGAGAAGAGGAAAGAGAGGTTGTGCACAAACCGACTCTCATAGAGACCTACAATCCTAGAGCATGGCAAGTCACACACTAGATCTGTATTCCACAGATAAATGCTCACTTTGAGCTGAAGCCATCACTAATACCTCTCCTGTCAGCATTCCATGGAATTACAAATGGTGAATTGTATATTCATCTGCAACAATTCAACCGCATCTCCGGTACCATGCACTATACGAACATACCAATTAAGGTGGTGAAGATGACCACATTCCCCTTAAGCCTTCAGGCTAAGGCTCTCTACTAGATAAATCATCTATGGAAAGTAGTCACGACTTGTGAAGAGCTGAAATCTATGTTTCTGCATAAATATTATCCCCCTAGGTCGACTCAATCAGATGAGAGCTCTCATTTCCAACTTCTTACAGTTGTTCCATGAGCCTTTCCATGTGGCATGGGAACGATATTGAGATCTTCAAGTGAAGTTCCCCCATCACGATCTACCGAAATAAGACTGGTGCAGAACATTTTTGGGGGATTACATCAGGAGAGCCAATGCCTTGTTATTGCCGCATATGGAGGTTCCCATTTTAACAAAGATGATGGTGTGGTCTGACAAATATTCAAAGAAATGGCCAAAGGATCAACATCAATGTCCTTATCTTATGTCTTTCAGAAGGCTCCATAGATTCCTTACAAGGCCTTTAATATGATGGCAAAGTAGTATGAAGAAGAGATGAAAGATGAGAGTTCCAATCTGAGCTTCACCGGTAACCATTTTTCCAATGTGGACATAATAGAAAGTGATTACAAGATCTAGACAAACTCAGTGTTATCGAACAGAGAACCGAGCACATTGATAAGCTCGACCTAATTACACAACAATTACAGCTTCTTGTTGGCACATTCAATGTCATCCACTCTATGAGCACCAACACCGAGACGTCTACAGCTGAGTTGAAAGAGCATCAACTGTACCCATCACAATAGCAATAGAGTCCAACACAACAACCAATGGTCCATCATGTTTATATTGGACATGTGAACCCATGCCAAACCATTATGCAATAAATGTTATTTCATATCAGTCCCCAATCTAAAATGAAGAATAACTAATTTGCATTATAGATCCCTTAGTACAATTAAGGTTATATACCATGGACATATTATTGATCATACAGCTGTTGATTCAAATGTTGAATCATGCGAGGCTAGTGCTTGTATGATATCTAAAGAGTTAGATTGAGGACTCATCAAGCACCGTTAAGTGATTATTAAGAGAGGATCTCCAGCCTGAGAAGAAGATGGCAATTCTTCTAAAAAGACTAATGTCTAACCAACCTCTTGATGCATGTCCTTTTCATAGAAATAGATATTCATAGGTGTTTGATAAGTTAGGTCAAAGAGTTGACTTAACAAGATCGAGATAACCTATACCAATGTCATATACTGTAGCAATATAGACACACATCCTCTGATCGGAGACAAATGTGTTACTATACGTTTGAGTATGTACATTTGGTAGACTGATAGTTTGATGATCTAATTAATGTCTATAAATCGGAGAGTTGGTGTTCATACAAGGGCATATGAGTAATTCGATCTCTCAAAGGGATCATACAGGTCCATTACTAAATTGCAAGACATAATTGATGAATCTCATATTCATCACTCTAAAAAGGATGAATTAAGCTCAAATCCCTGAAATTCATTGACATTTCTTAATTTATATTGCATAATTAGCATTCAAGCATGTTATAATAATAAGTGCATTTTATCACTCATAATTACACAAAATAAGAAGCCAAAAATCACAGCCCAATTAACCTATAAAATAGATTAACTTCCCTTAATTTTAACTCATTCATGCTAACTCCAAATAACCTTGAAACTACCTCCATTGTGTACATATCACAAACAATAATAAATGAAAAATAAAAAAAAATCACCAACCTAAATAAGTGGACCAAAAACCCAAACCCTAGTTCTAGGATTTCCGTACTAAAACCTTGATATCTTCCACATCCGGTATCCGATTTGATCCTACTCACTTTTGAGCTAATGTACATTTAATTACCTTCAAAGAAGACCAAGTTCAAGTGAATCAGAGCTCATATGTAAAAGTTGGGTAATGGGCCTCTTTTCTACATTTTGTATTTTAGCAGTGTTAAACCTATTATCTTATGCACATAATTAACCCATTTTAGTTTATTTATTTTTCATTTATTTTCTTTGATAAAAGTTTGATTAAAATACACAAAAATCTAGATACAAAATGAGCTTGAAATGAAAGAAATTAATTGAGTCCGAGTCTTCAGTAATTCTCTGTACAAAAGTTGCAATTTTCATGTTTTATTTTATTTCTTCATTTTCTTAATTGATAAAAATCCAAAAAAATCATATATATGTGTGTAAATATTTATCTTTATTTTTATCATATTTTTTTTAGATTTTTATATGGTTTAAAAATAACAAAAATTATAAAATGCAAAAAATCAAGGTATTCAATGTACATGGGATACTACAAAAATATCACTTTGTGCAAATGATCGATTTTAATTTTGGTCTCTTCATGAAAGTCCTAGATCTCATCGAGACGAGCAACTTTCATGAAGAAAAATTTTCTATCCAAGGTTATTTACTATTTTTTACGTATTTATTATCGTATTTATTTTTTTTATTTTTATGGGGCTGACACATGGCCGCTCCTGGAGCCGCTACGTGTCACCCATTTTTTGAGTCCTTTATAAATTCATTTTTATAAAAATAAAAATTTAAAAATAAAATAAAAAATAAAAGTAAAAAAGCCACACTAACAGAGCTTGTGCCTCTTGCGCAAGCGCCCTGCACGTGCCTTCTTCTTCCCCCTTCCCCTTCGGCGTCACATGCCACCGCCTTCCATAGCCGTCGCACTGCCTTCCTCTTCAGGCTTGCCGCCACACGCCAATCAGTCGTCCCTCCAATCGTGCGACCGTCGCTGCCACCCAGCCTTCCATCTATGACTGCACCTTCGCCATCTCCGATTGAGCCCGACCTCTACGAATCTCGGCTATCATCAAATCACCCCATCAAATCCATGCGAATCTCGGCCACCATGTCTCCAATTCCGCCGCGCTACCCTGACATCACATCTGCGATGAGATCCTCTTCGATCTCCTGTCATCCCCGAACCCACCCTCGTCACCTATAAAGCTCCACCACTCCCTCTACTCCAACCCATCCTCGTCTACACAAAGAACAAAAGAGTGGCCCAGTGGTGACAGCCAGGAGCCACCTCTCCCCCGGCAAGATCCGAGGTCCTCCCACCTTGTATCAGTAAAGCCAACGACGACACTTGCCTTTGCTCTGGCTCCTGCCGTTGAGCCTACCAACATCCCCGATACGCTACTTCCTCCACCGTCGCCTCCTGCAGAAGTCCCCTTCGTTAATCATCATCGACAGCAGGGGAGCCCCTTCGTCACTGCCACTACTCATCAGCACCGCCATGCCTTCGGCCGCCCTCCACCGCTGCTCCGCCTTGTGCCTCTGGTGCACCCCTCCACCGTTCCCGATGCCCGAAGCCTTCGCCAATCATCATCTTCCTCGAAGCACCGCCGGGTAGCAGCCCAAGACCCTCCCCACATGCACGTCGCGTGCAGGGGAGGGAACTGTACACGACAACCCCCTGGAAGTAGAGCCCCAAGCACGCAAAGCACGTGACCGCTGGGGCATTTTGTGGAGAAGCCCCCGAAGATTCACTATTTCACAGAAAAGCCCCACTGCTTCAAGTGTCACATGCCTGGCATGTGACCCTCTGGCAATTTTGCAGCTCTCCACCCCAACAGTTTTGGTAATTTATTTTAAGTCCCTCTTTTGCATTATTTTATTTTATATTATTGAAATTATACCCATGTGTTCTCCCTTTGTATTAGACAATGACACTATATTTATTATTCAAAATTAACACCATGTTCTTCAATTACTTATCTACATCATGGCATGTTTGTGACATTTTTGTTGTCTGTGATTAATTATTCACTAATATTCTTTATAAAATTACATATTTTACCCATTATGTGCTTTGAAACTCATAAGTAATTCACCATAGCTCTAAAAATTGCCAAAATATCATGTATTGTAGAATTAGTTGTATTTCACATTGTATCCAAAAAGAATTGTATTTGCATGCATGGTTTGTTCTGTAAAAATAATTTTGCATATTTCAATCTTTAATTTTTAATAGGTATTAAATCTCATATTTTTAAGATTTAGGATTTTTCTGAGATCTAGCACCTAGTGTTAGATCTTGGATAATTTTATCCCTTCAACATAATTATGTTTAATATTTATTATAATTAATTAATGAAATTCATTATATTTACATTCATAAATTCATAAAATATTTATCTTGCATCCGAAAAATCCAAAAATATTACAGTGCATTCATTTCATCAAAAATATCATCTTAGCCACGTTTCGTATTTTTCAGACATCGTTTGATTAATCTTTATATTTTAGTCCTTAAAATTAGCCACATTTGCATTTTTGCAACCCAAAATTTCATTAAAAAATGCCGCCTCGAAAATCATGAAAACAAAATTTCTAGGATGTTACTTTGCCTCCTTGAGTTCGACCTTGGCACTTGTCCAAGTAAAATAAACATTAAACCACTTCGAGTAAAATTGAATAAAGTTATTTCTTGGCTGATTCCGATTGCCCGACAACAACACATTCAACATTAATTTAAATGCTTGATAATTCCCCATAATTAACTAGGACATTCTTGGGATCGTAAGATGGCATCATTGCCGGGGAGGGAAATGACTTAGTTTTTTGTCTATTTTTTTCGATTTTCTAGATTCGGGTAGTCTGACCCCCGAATTTTCACTGTAAAAATTCCATTTTCATCCATTTATTTTTATTTTATTTTTCCACATTTATTTTCTGTCTTTATTTTTTATAAATTTTTGATTCACGTTCTTACATCCGCTCTCTAATTTTTCTTGCGAGGTACCCAATGTATCTTCACCGACACCCGAAAAACCACATTAAAATTAAGATCGAGTTGAGTCTTGAGAGAGCATAGAGTTTATGATTTATTTTCTGCAATTTTAATTTTTGTAATTATTTGCTCATTTATATAGGTGTCCATTTGGACTCTTGTGTATGTAAAAAGACCTTGAACTAGGTTTGTTGCGTGTCGTGGCCTGTTTCACTCTCTAGTGAGGGTGGGGTCCGACTTGAGTGGCACATAGGTTAGACCTGCACATACGGCTATTAGAGCTTCTATAATTTTTTGATTGTGCTCGTAGAACTTAGGACCATATTTCACATTAATTGAGACGCACATTAGATCGTTGAACTTAGTAAAAAATCTAAATCAATTCTTCCTGACTAATAGAACTTTCTGTTAGGTACGATTTTCATAGGCTTGCATTCATTTTGAATAATCTTTCAATTCTTGTATTGCATCGTACATGGAGATTGTGAGGAATCACTATAAGTCTTCTAACTGAGCATACATCATAATTTTTCGCGTGCATCGGCTTTTCCAAAATTTCTCCCTCCTATTTTATCGCATAATTTTAAAGGAAATTGGGACTGCTCGGTAGACGTATATTTGTTCTCACTTAATTTTTCAGTGATCGCCTAATTAAAATTGGGACTGCTAAATAAAGCCGATTAAATAACTCATAAAATCAAGAATGTTTGCGAGAGAGCAACCCTGACCTTGGATTCATTTATCTGTCTGAGTGAGTGAGAAATGACACTTAAGGTTAGAGCCCAGCTTCGAAACTTTCATTCAGACTACTAATTATAAAAATGGTTAGCTACTTCTCAGTGAGGAAATAGCGGGTAGCCAATAAACAGTCCAGATTTCCTTAGCGGAGTGGGTTTAAAGGACACTGCGTAAGGCTCTGTCTTTAAGTAAGACGGGTAGCCGTTTTACGGTCTGTACTTATACCCATACTGGCTGAAAGTAGGTGCAACTAGTCGTAAGAATTCATGCTAGACTTTAAGAAAATTTCCGGCACCTAACAGCTGTCTAAATTTTTTCCAAGATTGAATTTATCACCAACTAATATTGAAAAGATAATTTGCCGAACTCTTGCAGCTTCATTGTGTGAGTTGGTGAACTTGGGGTTTGATTTGTGTTTGCATTGGTGTGCGTAAATCGGTTTTGAAGATAAAAAACTACACACCTGTGCCATCACTCTCCTTGATAAATTTTTTGTGAATATTCTCTACATTTGCACCGAGATCAACCATGACAAATCATCATCAACATCCTTTGACAAATACAGGAAAATGGTCCGTGTACCCATCTGATCTTTATTATGAAAATGAATTTATCTCGATTAGACCCAAATCATCCAAACCCTCTTCTCTCAAATATCCTCCAACATTTGCTGAAAACACTCACCCCCGAAAATATCCAGTCCAATATACAATTCCTAATCATCTGACTAAATTCAACTTACCATATGTGCCACCTTCCCCAGCCTTTGATACACATGATCACTTGCCATCCTAAATTGAACTGTTTTGTTCTCGATTTTTCACCGAAACTAATGAACCATTTCAAGATCAAATCACTTTTGAGACTCATGGTTGGCCGAGAAACCAAACCCAACAACCTTCATTCTTTCCTCACAATCCTGTTGCCGGGGAGATGGCGCCGTTGCCGGGGAGGCAAACGGCTTAGGGACTAATTTAAAAATTTGGATTTAGATTTCACTTACTCGGGTAGTCTGACCCCCGAGCCACTTTGTAATTAATCCATTTTCTGTCATTCTTCTCTACATATCTTATATATTTTGTTGTTTATCTCTCTAATATAAATCTCATTTTCCTTGCGAGGGCCTGGTGGACTTGGAGTGCATCGGAGGTCGACGGAAGCGACGACGCCATCTGACGAGTCGCTAAAATACGATGATTAATTCGTGTACGTTGTAGTATGTGTACTTAGCGAATCAGCCAGAACTGAGAAAAGGATCTCCGTGTAGAGTGTCTCGGCTTAATTTATATCCCGGGCAAGTTCGGGGTCGAACACAGAGAGGCAGAGGAACACCTTTGGGGTTAATTTGAAAATTAAGTTTTAGATTTCCAATAGGATTTTTTTGTATTTTTTAATGCAAAAACAAAGGTGAAAGGCAAATGCGGGTGAATCAAGGCACTAAGTAATCACATAATTGGCCAAATTAATTTTAATGTCAAATTATTCCAATTCGACCAAATCATATTTTTCCTAGGATCTTAATTCAGTAAGAAACACAAAACATATTTTTTTTGTATTTTTAGGAATTAAAATGCAATAAATAAAAATGCACACATTTTATGGGTTTTTCGCAATTTCTCACACAAACAACAAGCAAAAATTATGAAAAGTTTATTGAAACTAAAGCATGAAGAAAGGAAGCTACAGTAAAATTTTTGGAATTTCTTAACAATATATAAATTTTTTATGGATTTTTTTAGTGAAAACATAGTGACAGTGAGTAAATAATTTCTAATAAATCCACAATGTCAAATTAATCAGAGTGCGAATTATCCTAAAAAGGTATTTTCATATGGCATCTAGGAGACTTGAAATTTCACAAAAATGATATACATGGATTTAATTAAAAATCAAATACTAAAATTACTCTATAATTTATTTCAGGCACAAGACAACTCTACTTTGAATGAAATTTGGAAAGTATCTTAATCACATATCAAGTCATCATTACTAATTTTTGTGGAATTGTTAGAGCAACCGTGTGTGAAATATGAATTTAAGATCACTTATTGGATAAAATAGGCAGAATTTCAATTAAATATTTTTAATCAATTACCCACAACTCACAAAAAATACAAATAAATATTCAAAACATAGACAATTAGTTGCTCAACACAATGGTATTTTTATTGAATAAAAAGATGTCATATTAAAGTCCAAATTTAATTAAGAACATAGGGGTATACTTGTAAATTCAGAAAATCATATTTAGAACAAAATATGTACAGGGATGTTTTTATAATTACAGAAACATGAGAATAAAAATCGTAATTTTTACAATAAAAAGTAAGAAAATGGCCTTCTTCTTCCTTGGTCTTCGCAGGTGGAAGTGAAACCCAACGAGGGAGGCAGCGACCATGGCCCCGCGCGCGACCGTAAGGACGGTGAGGAGGGGGGCTGCACCGCGCGAGGGTCAGGGTGGTCGGCTGAGAGGACGACGAGAGGCGCAGGAGGTGCCGCGGGTGGCCGCAGGCGTGGAGGAAACGACCGACTGGTCGGCGGAGGGGACCCCACGCTGGGGCCGCGCGTGTGGCACGAGAACCGTGGCATGGCGGAGGCGGCGGCAGCTCGCGCTGGGGGGCGCGGTGCCCACGCCGGTTGCTGGATGAAGGGGGGCGGCGGGTGCGCCGCTGCCCTTGGAGGAAGGGGGGCGGCGGGCGACGCTTGCTGCTCCCTTTTTTTGTTTTTTTGTTTTTATTTTTTTGTTATTTTGCTGCTGTAATAATTTTTTTAATTTTTTTAGTTTTCTTTAAAAAGGAAATAAAATGTACACAAAAAAGGGGGAAAATGAGGGTGTGAAGATGGTGGTGATGTGATAAAGATATAAACAAATGAAGGATTTTGGGTGGTGGAATAATGTGCTAAAAAAATTGAAAAAATGACAAGATAATAAAATGAGAAGAAAAATTACCTACGATGGAGACGACCGCCTATGATGTGCTAACGAGAGCACGGTCTTCGCTCGAATCGTCAGCGAGCGATGAGCTCGAGCAACGCGCGTATGCGGCTGTGAAGTTGGCCAAAAGCCAACGGATCTCACCGGAGAGAGGGCTGTCGTCGCTCGATCGCGGTTGCGTCGCTGTCACCGATTCAACTCTGGGAACTAGGCTCTCCTCACATAAAGATGGATCAAAGGCAAACTGAGGAGGATGGGATGTATATATAGATGATGAAATGAGAGGTTATTAAAATGGTGGAGGTTATTTTACTAATGGAGTTGAATGGGACGTGTAAAAAATGGTGGGGTTGAATGGAGGTTGGTGGTAGGATGAGTTGAATGGTGGTTATTGTAGAGAATGTAAAATAAATAAATAAATGAAATAAAGTAGGCTACTTTAATTACAATAGAATAAAAGAGAAGAAAATAAATAGTGGAGAATTTACAAGGGAATACATACAATATGTACATTTTTTTATTTGCTTTTCTATTATGTATTTTTTTATCTTTTTAATAAGAGATATTTACAACAGAAAAATACAATAAAATACTATAATCAAAATATAACACAAGCATGTTTTTTTTGTTTTTTTAGTAATTAAGAAAGATACAATAAAAATTGAAGAAAGAATGAATATATACATGATATACAATGTACATCTAGGTCCCAAAACCCAACTTTTGCAAATGAGCTCTGATTTTAATGAAACCACTTTCGTTGGATAGATAATTTTCTAACATGAACTTTAAAAGTGAGTTTGATGAATTTGGATTTCATACGGAGCATGAATTTGGCTTGGAAGTTGGACTTTACGGCTTTATCTCTTTGGGATCTAGGAGCATTTATTTGAGCTAAAATTTGTTTTGTATTTTTGTATTTTTATATACATGGTTATGAACAAGTTGGAGAAAGAATTAGCCAAAAAGGAGTTGAAATGAAATTATTAAAAAAACATGAAGTTTTGGGCTATTTACATGTATAAAACTCCTTTATTTTTACGGCTTTTTTTATGTGTAATTCATTTTGTACAATCTAATATACAATAATTAGTGTGTTTTATTTACAAGAGTCATTTTGTTAATTTAATGATTTTATGTATATTTATTTGAGACTTTACTCAGGGATTTTGCTAAGATCAAGATATTGCGATGATGAATCGCGGATTCATCATTGGGACAGTTCCACAATTGACAAAATTGCACCCAGACAGGACCTTAGGGAATAATATGATGGCTCGATCAAACTGGAAGGAGATACACACACCTAGCGATCATCAGTATTGGATTGACCAAAATGATCACATACCTCTTGACCAACCCGAATACCACTCTTTCAATCAACCTACACATACAGAGGACCAAACTGATGAAATCGACACATATGCACCATGTATGACTCCATTGATTGGGGATACAATCAATCATGACCATGGAAGTAGACTCTACTTAACTCAGCATTGCATGCATGAGTCACAGCATGATGAGTACGAGACCTACAGATCCCCGTAAAATCCTTCCACTAAGCAGACTCCTTCCATAATTTTTTAGGAGAAATTTTCAGAAAATAACAATCATATATTTAATAATCCAAGAGAATCTTTTCTCAACTCATACAGAAAAATGGAAGATGAAATTACTGACTCTCAAATTCAAAAAACAAGAACATACACCGACTGCTCCCATGATTGGTCTTGAAAAGATTTTTGAGGATGATATTTCGAGGATAAATAAGAGATTTGAGTTAATGGAGGATAAATTTAGAAAGTTTGCCGACCGACTGATTTCACTCTCAAGTAGCTCGGATATGAAAATGGATGATGAAAAGATTGGATCAAATGTTAAAAATTTTGAGGATTTTCAGAAATCCCCAGACTACGATCACCCTAGTGACTACTCTAACATCAACAATTCTGCATATTACTCCACTAGGGATGACTCTGACTTGGCATATCATAGCTCCTCATCATCTATGGAAAACATCACATCAACACACCACACAGAAAATACCAAAAAAATTGAAATATTAAAAAACACCCAAAAAATTGAAAATCCAGAAAAATACATAAAAATTGAAACTGAGGAAGATATGAAGAATTTGGATCCTACTTTACGGGAAGCACTAGAGAAGAGAGTGATTTTGAACTTCCCTTTATACATGCCATTGAAACATTCCCCGACCAGAAGGATTTGTAATGAACAAATTAATGATGAAAATATCGAGCAGTATAAGAATAAAGACTGGAAGACATATCTTGTCAATGGCCATCTCCTTGGTGTTGAGGAGAAAAACCAAGAGCCGCAATAGTGAAGCGGTTGCCCGGATTTGACTGTGGAATCAAAGACACAATATTTACCAATGCTCTAATTGATGACAACTCACAAATTAATATCCTCCCGACCTCTGTATTTAACGAGCTCAAACTCAAACCTATTAAGAAGATACGAGAGATTGTTCAACTAGCCGATCAATCGATAAAGCTGCTGAGAGGAACCATTTATGTCATCATTACATTCCAAGGTGCTCTGCTCAAAGTAGACTTCACGATCATTGATATTAAGCATTAAGGAGAATTCACCTAGTCTCCGATCGTTCTCCGAAAGCCATTCTTAGCATTGGCTAAGGCAGTTATTAAGTGCGAGACTCGGGAAATCAATTTTACATCATTGGGAGTACTTCGATCTCAACAAGTCTTTGAGGAACCACGATTTTCTGAGGCAACCCACGAAGCCCTCGACAGCTATAACCATCAAGCGGTAGAAGAGCCCTACCCCATTGCTACACATGAGATAGCGGTTGTTGATGAGACTATTGGTTTAGAGACTCTCCCTACTGTTCCATTTCCCGCTGCTCTCACCATAGAAAAGTATTTCTTATATGATCCTGAGACATATGCATGGGCTCACCCTGAGTCAACCTTCTCTGACTACCTTGACCAATTCATTCCAACTCAGGAATGCACCAACATTAAGAAGACTTAGAATAAATACGCGGGACGTGCACAGACCAAGGAGAAAAATTTCAATGGTTATCCATCTGGAGACACAAGTGTCAACACCTCACTCCCAGAACCAACATCTTCACAAAATAAAATGGATGCTCCTTCATCTAAAAAGAAAGTCCGCCTTCGACCTTCCGGA
This sequence comes from Ottelia alismoides, assembly GCA_037367405.1. Taxonomy (NCBI): domain Eukaryota; kingdom Viridiplantae; phylum Streptophyta; class Magnoliopsida; order Alismatales; family Hydrocharitaceae; genus Ottelia; species Ottelia alismoides. The sequence goes on along the minus strand of JAZKJV010009585.1, from coordinate 300,641 downwards.
AGAGGAATTGTCTGATGATCCCTTATCATGTCCGGAAAGGGTAATCTACATGAGTGAGGTATGTTCGGAAGTTCTAAAACGCTATCTTCACAAGGATCCAAATTTCGATTCCCGTTGGACGACTCCCGTTCCGCATTATTATTCATCCAAAGCCGATTCTCGTGGTCTCATTAAATATACTGGAATAATTTCTTATGAACTGACTGAGACTGGTGCTTCAAAGTATTCATCATCCGAGGACAAATCGCTTGATCCCAAGAAGGAGCGAATTCTGAGAAAACAACTGAAGCAACTAAAGAACAAGAATATCTAGAGTGCCTCCACTTTCAAATACTATTCCTCTAAGGATAACTCTGATGATGGTTATCTTTCATCTGAGTCATACACTTCATCTACTATCCATCATGATTTCTCTGAGGATAACACAGACAATGGTTGGGAATCATATGCTTCATCTCCTTCTTATCATTACGATCTCCCACCACAGGCTCACAAAAAGATCAGTCGAAAACCGCCTTAATCATCGACTACCCACTTTCCCTCCCGACCCCATCAGTCTCCTTGTACATCTTCTTCCTCTACTTAGGCCAAAGCCTAAGTATAAAGGGGGATCGATGTCATCTGCATGTACCACTCTCTTTTTCTCACAATCGTTCAATTTCCACCCTTCTTCTGTATTTAGGCTGACCACAACATAAGTATAGGGGGAACCGATGCCCATATGTATTTACTCTCCTCAGTAACATCTTCTGACCACCTCAGTTTCGCTCTTCTTATATACTTAGACTGTTCACGGCCTAAGTATAGGGAGGCGGGCCGATCTAACTTTTTCTTTTTCTTTTTCACTCTCTTACGCTTAGCCTGAGCTATGTCTTCTCAGTGCTTATTATGCAAAGAAGACACAGCACTCGCTGAGTATAGGGGGTGTGTGTATATATACTATGTATATATTTTACCCATAGCTCGTACTTTCATGTAAGTCTATATTTATTTACGGGGTGGGTAACTAACTTGAAAAAAATGTTTTGCTACTAACACTGGATGTGTCTAACCAAAAATTTTGAAAAAATGGCTTCTTATTCATTTTTGCATAAATAAAAATATTTTCAAAAAAAATTTCAAAAAAATGTGTCCGCATTTCCCACACCTGCACTTCATCCATCATTACATGCATTTGCATTTGTGAAAAGCCATTGGGTTCTGAACCGAGTTATGAGCAGAAACCAAGAGTGGTCTAGACTTGACCTTAATCCACCTAATTTTCAGAGGAACTTCATTTAGAAATATGATTTTATAAGCTTCATGTCTTTAACTTAATTCTTCGAGTTCCACATGACATTGTGCAGCGTTTGACTCTTAGTGTCTAACCTAGTCTCTTCATTCTGGGTATGACTCTGGAATAGGGAATTAATTTGTACTCTCGCAATATGCACTTAGCTCAACTCAGACAAGGTGTTGGAAGACTATATGAGTTTCATTTATGGTAGTGTGGAAATCTAAAGATCGGAGTATAGGATGAAATAAAGCTTCGGAAAAGGGATGGACAGCTGGGCACAATTTTTTCTTTGGCCCCAAAACATGTACGAAAAAAAGGTTCCATATCCGTAGGGGCACAACAAGATCCAAGCAGAGCTACCAAAAATACAAACACAAAGAAGCCTACTACCAAATAAATATTTGACCAAAAAAGTCCAAGCTTCAAGAAAACCTGTAGATCTTGGTGGAGACTTGGCTAAACTGGCCAGCTTCACAAGGAGAGGTGACTACACTTGCCACCCTCCAGTTCTTTTCTCCTTCTTCTAATTTCTCCCTCTATTCGATTGTGAATACTGCACGACAGACCTTAGAAGGAAATACCTGACTCCCCGAGGACGAGTTACTGGAGAGGAGGTTTGCATGGTAGACCGGCATTCTGGATGGGAATAGCTAAAACCTTTCATACATGAGTCGATTGTTCAATGTTCATGGGGTATGCTTTGGGAGGTGGATTGATCTAAGATGACTTCTGAGCCGAAACAATGATAATGATGTGTAGAACTTGAAGGCTGTTGATTTTTAAAATTCTAAGTCTCACAAAAGTTCTGCCAAACTAATAATCCAAAGGTCGAGTCTAGTTTCATTTTCACCTTATGTTCATGGTCTTGGTACGGAACCCAATCTCATTTCACCTCATTGCATTTCTTTTGGTGCTCAAGGACGAGCATGGTATAAGTATAGGGGGATGATGAATCTCAGATTCATCACTCTAAAAATGATAAATTAAGCTCAATTTCCTAAAATTCATTGGCATTTCTTCATTTATATTGCATAATTAGCATTCATGCATGTCTTGATAATAATTGCATTTTATCACTCATAATTGCACAAAATAAGAAGCCAAAAATCATAGACCAATTGACCTGTAAAATAGCCAAAATTCCCTAATTTTTAAATAATTCATGCTAACTCCAAATAACCTGAAACCACTGCATTGTGTACACATCACTAACAAGAATAAATGAAAAATACAAAAAAATCACTAACCTAAATATGTGGACAAAAAACCCAAACCGTAGTTCTAGGATTTCCGGACTAAAACCTTGATATCTTCCTCATCCAGTATCCGATTTGATCCTACTCACTTTTGAACTAATGTACATTCAATTACCTTCAAAACAAGACCACGTTCAAGTGAATCAGAGCTCATATGTGAAAGTTGGGTTTTGGGCCTCTTTGGTACATTTTGTATTTTAGTGGTTTTGGACCTATTATTTTATGCACATAATTAACCCATTTTAGTTTATTAATTTTTCATTTATTTCTTTTGCTAAAAGTTTTATTAAAATGTGCAAAAACTAAATTCAAAATGAGCTTGAAATCAAAAAAATTAACTGAGTCTGAGTCTTCACTAACCGTCTGTACAAAAGTTGGTGTTTTCATGTTTTATTTCTTTATTTTCTTAATTGTTAAAAATCCAAAAGAAATCAGATTATTATATTTATCTTTAATTTTATCATATTTTTTTTCGGATTTTTATCTAGTTTAAAAATAACAAAAAGAATTATAAAACATAAAAATCAAGGTATTCTATGTACCTAGGATACCCCAAAAATATCACTTTGTGCAAATGATCGATTTCGGTTTTGGTCTCTTCGTGAAAAATGTAGATCTCATCGAGACGAGCAACCTTTTAAAGAAAAGTTTTTGATCCGAGATCATTTACTATTTTTTATGTTTTTAATATTGTATTTATTTTTTAGATTTTTGTGGGGCTGACACGTTGCAGCTCTTAGAGCCGCCACGTGTCACCCATTTTGAGTCCTTTATGTATTCGTTTTTATGACAATAAAAATTTAAAAAATAAAAAAATAAAAAAGTTGCACGTGGAGAGCATGTGCCTCCTGCGCACGCGCCCTGCACATGCCTTCTTCTTCCCCCTTCCCCTTTGGCGTCACATGCCACTGCCTTCCATAGCCATCGCGCCGCCTTCCTCTTCAGGCCCGGCCGCCACACGCCAATCAGTCGTCCCTCCAATCGTGCGACCATCGCTGCCACCCAACCTTCCATCTACGACCTCTCCTTCGCCATCTTTGATTGAGCCCGACCTCCACAAATCTTGGCCATCATCAAATCACCCCATCAAATCCCTGCGAATCTCAGCCGCCATCTCTCCAATTCCATCGCATCGCCCTGACATCGCATCTGCAATGAGATCCTCTTCGATCTCCTGCCATCCCCAAACCTGCCCTCATCGCCTATAAAGCTCTGACGCTCCCTCTACTACAACCCATCCACCATCTGCACAAAGAACAAAAGAGTGACCTGGTGGTGACAACCCAGAGCTACCTCTCCCTCGATGAGATCCGAGATCATCCCACCTCATATCAGCAAAGCCCACGACGACTCCTGCCTTTGCTCCGGCTCCTGCCGTCGAGCCCATTACGAACATCCTCGATACACTACTTCCTACGCCGCCGCCTCCCGCATAAGGCCCCTTCGCAAGTCATCATCGACAACAGGGGCTCCCCTTCGTTACCGCCACTCCTCGTTAGCACCGCCACACCTTCGGTCGCCTTCCACCGTTGCTCCTCCTTGCACCTCCGGCGCACCCCTCCGCCGTGCCTGACGCCCAAAGGCTTCGTCGACCCTCATCTTCCTCTAAGCACTATCGAGTAGCAGCCCGTGACCCTCCCCACGTGCACATCGCGTGCAGGGGAGGGAACTTAACATGACGTCCCCCCTGAAACTACGTTAATCACGTAGAGCCCCAAGCACCCATCGCTCACATGATTTGCACGTGACCGTTGGGGCATTTTGTGAAGAAGCCCCTGAAGTCTCTAAAAATTTTGCAACTCTCCACCCCAATAGTTTTGATAATTTATTGTAAGTCCCTCTTCTGCATTATTTTATTTTATATTAGTGCAATTATACCCCTGTGTTCCCCTTTTGTTGTAGACCTCTATAGACTATTTTTATTATTTAAAATAGCGCTGTGTTATTCAATTCATTCTCTATATCATGGCATGTTTGTGATATTTTTGTGGTATGTGATTAATTTTTCATTAATATTCTTGGGAAAAATTGCATATTTTACCCATTCTGTGCTTTGAAATCATACGTAATTAATCATAGCTCTGAAAATTGCCAAAAAATCACGGATTGTAAAATTCGTTGTATTTCACATTTTGCCCAAAAAGAATTGAATTTGCATGCATGATATGTTATGTAAATATAATTTCGCATATTTCAATCTTTAATTTTTAATAGGTATTAAATCTCGTATTTTTAAGATTTAGGATTTTTCTGAGATCAAGCACCAAGTGTTAGATATTGAATAATTTTATCCCTTCAAAATAATTAGATTTAATATTTATTATAACTAATTATTGAAATTCATTATATTTGCATTCGTAAATTCATAAAATGTTTATCTCGCATCTAAAAATTCCAAAAAAATTACGGTGAATTCATTTCATCATATTGTCATATTGGCCAAGTTTCGTATTTTCGGACATCGTTTGATTAATCTTTATGTTTTAGTGCCTAAAATTGTTCACATTTGCATTTTGCATCCCATAATTGCATTAAAAAAATACCTCCTCGAAAATCGTGCACGAACTTTGGCAGACAAAATTTATAGATTATTCCCTTGCCTCCTTGAGTTCGACCTTAGGACTTGCCCAAGTAAAATAAACATTTAACCAATTCAAATAAAATTGAATAAAATTTTGTGGTTATTTCTTGATTGATCCCGATTGCTCGATGACACATTCAACATTAATTTAAACGCTTAATAATTCCCCATAGTTAACTAGGGCATTCTCAGACTCGTCTATGAGCTCGCTCATGAGATATTCAGATCAAATTCCGTAGACGGTCATCTCACTATAAAATCTAGACTGAACTTGTAGGTTGATATATGCTTTTGGAATGTATATGATCAATACCTAAGTGTGATATATGATTTTGGAAAGTATATGATCCATACCAACTCCTGATGACCAAATGAGAAACTTAATGATAAAAACCTAAAGAAGATAGTCTAAATAAGATCTAGAACATCAGGTTTGTTCTAGGTCTTGTAATATGCAGGATGCACGGGTATTAGGAATACTCGAGGGTGATGTGATCGTAAAAGATTTTATGACAGTGATGCTTCTATTCTGAGGGAGTGATGAAATAGTTTCAGATTTTAGTGACTTGTCTCAATAGTGAAGTAATATGATCTTCATCCAGATGTTGGACATTGATATGAATACAATTCATATGCAATGAGAAGATTATATTTACAGCTTTGATTTTATCAAAGATCTTTTAGAGGTTCCCTTCATCTAGGTTTGAGATATGATCTCAATATCCAAGCACTATACGTGGAATGTACAATCGCCATGTACTCATCTCTAAGTATCCGTGGAGAAAGTACATTATTCTTAAAAAAATCAAGAATAATTCCATTAATATAAATGTATATCCAAGCATTGAGAAATGGATAATTGAGTGTGATTTAATTATCATGAATAATGTGAATGTGATTCATATTATTTAGATGCATGGGAATGATTATCCAAGATAAATAAATGTGATTTAATTATCATGGATATGACTAATATAACAGAGTGCTTTTTTCTAAATAGCATTTATAATTTAGTTGTCGATGTGAATTGGATTCACATTGGACATTTAATTAAAAATGCACTTTACACTTTATTTTGAGTTTGTGAATATGATTCACAAATTTCCAATGGCATGATTGAAATTTCACAAAATAATTTAGAATTATTTTTGTGAAATAATATAAAATAAATGTTGTTGTATATAATGAAGGATTATATGAGATCTCATATAAAAGGAAGAAGTATGCTCCTTCCATGTTGGGAGGGTGGACGACCAAACTTGATTTAGGACTCAAGGTGGCCGTCCTCCTTAATTGGAAAGAGGATTTCCTCCTTCATAACCCTTCATGGTATATTGATTTGATTAAGTTAATTTATATTGATGATTTATTCAAAATATTTAATATTATTGAATAGATTATTGTTACATTTTTACAATAAAATAATGGCCATTGAAAGAAAGAGACAAATCAATCTAAACCATTGGATTTGTGTTGTGCATGGATTATAATCCACGAACTCCCAAAATATTATAAAGGAAGAATCTACCCCAGCTCTTCTTTTACACAACATATAATTCACAATCTCCCTCTGTTTCTAATCATCATATACACCCCTCCCTCTCTCTCTCTCTAAAGTGGTCGTCCACTTTATGACCTAGAGAGGATCGTCATGATCGCTAAGACGTCATGCTACTGCTTTGACTGCTCGTGGATCTTCATCTTTCTCTATGCTTCTTGTACATGAAGAAGACCACAAATTTCTTATTACAAAATCAGAATATCCGTCGATTGGATCAACGTCATGGATTGTGAGAAGGATGTGTTTTATCAATGCGTCGCAAACATCTCATTTGTTGGGATGGACTTGAGACTGGTAGTCTCGTCCTTTAGAGGCATCCATTACAATCACGCATCAAGAGGTACTCTGATATATACTTTGTGTTTTAGATGAAATGATACAAGAAGTGGTCTTCGATCATCTGGACTCATCGCTTTAAATTTTTTTTAAATCCCACTGCCCTGAGCAATTAGTGTGACTAGTCGCTCCTCATCGCATATGATGCAATCTTCACGCTTTCGTTATATGCTTAAGGTTCTTCCCATAACTTTCAAGAGGCATTAGAGACAGGTTCAGGTCTTGGATATGATCCGAAACCCAATGTGAACTAGGTTTTGTAAATCAGATGTGCGGGGACTCGTTATTTTGCATTGGATGCAAGTTTGGAATTATGTTCGTTAAATAAAAGCATACTATTTGGACATAATTTTGGCATATTTTTCAGTTATTAAAATGTATTTAAAAAGTCTAAATATGTCCCAAATTAATAGTAGCCTTTATTGTACCAGAAGTGCATGAATGGAATTTGAGAATTCTCGCCATGATATTGTTTTTTCATGTATTCACGGATCAGTAAAAAAATGATTTTTTGCTTACTATTGTCACATCATGAAACATTAAATAAACACATGGATTAATCAGAGAAACAAACCGGCTAACCATTCGAATTTATTTCACGTGATTCCGACTCTATTTGCCATAGATATTCCATATTTAGTGAAGATGGTCCAGATGATGATTGGATCATCAAATCGTCTTACTTAATACGTTTATCATTCAATGGAAATCATGGAAATAATGAATTATCCTTGATTAAAGTTGATTCCAAATATTTACAAAAATATTTGATTAAACATCATTGGTCATTGAATGTATATTGTATGAAAATCCTAGTTTATCCTACAATAGTTGTAGGACCAAGAACATGTTTGCTTGATATGACTAGAAATTTATCATCCTTAAAAATTTTTTAAAGATGCCTAAAGCTCCGAGTGATTAGTATATAGTATAATGCCGATTATCAATGTTGGTCGATAAAGATGCATGTATATTGGCATTATTTTGTATTGTTCTCAATCAATTTGGTGAATGTGTCTAGTCCGGGTATGCTGGCTTGGTTTACTAATTATCACCTGGCATGTCAAGGAAATTCTCCCTCCCAGCATAACTCGAGTGTATAGGCCGGATCCATTTTATAGGAACGAATAATATGAGTAACTCAAGTTGTACTCTAATTACTCAAATACAAAATAATATGTACTTGTGAGAGGGTATACTATATGGTAATATCAAAGCAAACCCTAATTGTTTGTTGGTTAATTAATTAGAAAGATAAATAATTTAATATGATTAAATTGATTAAATGCAGATAAAAATTTGAATGAGATATGGAGGATAATATAAATGACATCTGTGATCTCTCGTCAAGGCGAAGGGTTCCATCACCCTGGATTGTATGTAAGAGATGCATGTCCGAAGTGACAGTTCCTGCATACAAAAACGCCCATGGATCGAGATCTTTAATTCTCGAAAGAGTAAGGCTGTGCGCGTAGTGATCCCAATATTGGTTCCTCATATTATTGGGGTAATATTATATTGCACATAGCGAGTTATAATCCTATTGATGGTTGGTTTAATTACAATGGGTCAACATTGCCCTAGGGTTGGTGGGCCCTAGTGTTAAAGATCGAACTGGGAAATGCATGTTGGACATGAAAGGTGGAATGAGTTCCTGCTTCTTTTTATCTGAGTTACAGTTTTTCATATTATCGGGATGTAACAAAAGTAAGAAGGAGATCCCAGTTCTTGCTTGAGATATAACAGTAAGTATGCCTCTTACTTTGAAAGTGAATAAGGGAATGAACTTTCATAGTTTACAAGGCATGACAACTTTGATATAAAATCCTTAATCAAAGTAAATATACGTATCTATATAGATATTCCTTATTTCAGATGACCTACATTAAACCCACTCAAAATATTACTCAATCATAACCAGTAAAATATCAAGGATTGAATCCATGATCAATATATTGTACTTGTAGTTGGACACATAACGTACGTGGTTGCAATGTGCAAAGTTTCCTAGTAATGTGAGGAATGACAATAAAATAGACAATAGGACAACAGACTTGGGTTTGTATGTCTCTATAGTCTTGATCTCTCATCGAATGTGCTTTGGAAGTATCATGATGATGATGATCGTAATTATCAAAAATCCTGATAAAACCTAAGATGATGCTTTGGCAAACATATGTGCTCTCGAAATTTAATCATGAATGGCATGGATCACTATATTATACATAATAGTGGCTCGATAAGAGATGATGTACTCAAAATGTTTAAGCTCCTACCTGAACCAAATTCTTTAATAGTTAAGATGGATGTAGATATGGTGAGTGTCATCATTCTACTACATATACCCTAGTCTTTCATGAAATTTCATAATATTCATATTGTATGAATTTAATGAAGCATATATAAATGTTGAAATACTCTTATATTGAAATCTTTTAACTTCAATATATGAGATCCTTTGTCTTAAGAAATGGTTGTTTATAGATGATGGATGCACAGTGGAAGCATGGGTCTTACCCAAGTGAGAAGGAAAGTCAAACAATTAACTATATTTATGTAATTTCTACACATTTGACATCCAAAGAGTTGGATGAATGCCAATACTGCAACAAGCTGATGAATTGATAGTATGATTATCTAGACTATCTAGAATCATTAGAGAATGAATCTAATAGTGTATCGGAAAAATTATAAATCTACATATATTAATTAAAATTGAGTTGCTTATTAGATAAGATCAAAGTCTAATAATTGTATCTCATTCGTCTACTAACACTTGCAATTGGTTGCATATACTTTAGAAATCTAGAAAATTTGATCTTAAGTTTAATAGTCATCCACATGAATGTTAATGCAATTGTTGCAATAATCACCATTGGATAGACGGACTACATATTTTCAGTGGTTGAGCCCCTAGTCTTAGAGAATGTCCCTATGACCTAGATATTAGAATATATTCATTGTTTGTTTCTAAATGTTGGAAATAAACATGGATTCTGGAATAGACCTATCATAAAGAATTATGATGGATATATTTGAGATAGTAAACTAACATCTAAAGGACTCCAATAAATTAGGAAATTTATGGATGGTTAATTACCATTTATATATATTGAAAATATAAATATTAGAAGATCAAAATAAGGATAAAGATCATTTGGCAATGATCTAACATCTAGCTTTGAACATATGTCTAATTATAAGAAAAATATACTAGTAAGATATTGAACTTTAGATTGTTTGAAGATTCAAAACTTACATACTTATGAATAGAGATTCAAAGTAAAATGTCCAATGCACCCTTCTCTTGGAATGGTGTAAGATGCCTAGGTATTCAAGTTCTCATACATATTGATGTATGTGGATCATCTATATCCAGATAAACATTAACAATATGTGATATCTATAACGATTATTGTGATATAAGATTTCTTCCCTTCACCTTAGAAACCTTTGAAATGTTCAAAGATTTCACAATTTTTGTTTAGAACCAAAGTGTGAAGGAAGATGAAATGAATTTGATCTATCCAAGGTAGCAAGTACCTATTAGATGAATTCAAGTAATACCTTATGGAGAAAGGAATATCATTCATATCTTACTCTTCCTAATACACCTTAACTCAATAGAGTTCTAAGGAGATACAATAGATACAATTGGATCATGTGTGCCATAATTTGGTCAACGATGAATATTAGAATAATTACCTCTTTGTTTCAAGGTATATATGTTGCAGAGACTGATATATATATATATATACATATACACACGTATATATCCCTAATAAGATTTCATGCAAAACTAAACCCGAAAATACTCATGTGCGGTGGTTTGAACCTAGCCTAGTGTTGGACACTTGAGGATTTAGGATTGCTTGGTCCATAACCATGTCATGGATGCAAGTAAACTGAAATCTAGCACCGAAGAGTGCTACTTCATTAGGAATATAAAAGAAGGTATTGGATACCTACTTTATGACCTTGAGATTCATAAAAGATTTCAACTCTAAGGATATAATTCTTAGAGGATGACTTTCTTGAGAATCAAGATGAAAATGTAGTAAAGGAACTCATTGAATCTTAAAAAGATAATGAGGCTCCTGACATCAGAAACTAAAAAGGATAATTAAAGATGAAACACCCATACCTCCTCAAATTGGTTTGAGAGTTGTAAGATGACCTAAAGGGTATGGATTCCATGCGTCTGTTAAGTCTGGTAATGATATGACTTCATATGACGAAGATTCTAAAGATCATGGCATGTAGAGATGGATGTTATCACTATAGTCTAAAGTAGACTTCATATACAAGTATTGTATATAAACCCTCAAGGATCCTCCTATAGGGGTCAAACCCATTGGGGTGTAAATTGAGCTTCAAGAGAAAGAGGGAACTTGATGAGAAGTTAAAGACCTTCAAAGCATGGCTCGTATCCCAAGATACACACGAACAGAAGACATCGCTTGCGATGAGATTTGCACTTCAGTGACCATGCTTAAATTAATCTGAATATTGATAACTATAGTTACATAACTTAACTAAGACATGTACAAGATGGAAGTCAAGATTGCATTCCTCTATGAGTTCCTCATAGAGTATATTCATATGAAGTAGCCCGGGGGCTTCATAGTTGAGGAAGGCAAAGTGTGTAAAAGAAATTCATCGATGGTCTCAGATATGCTTCTTGTAGTTAGAAAATCATATCTAATGAAATTATAAAGGTTATGATTTTATACAAAATTTTAATGAACCATGTGAGGCTTAATTTGAGTGCCATTATTTTCATCGTGCTAAATGTAGATAATGTCCTAATCTTTGGAATGATATAAGAATGATAATAAGTGTTTTATAATCTGTTTGTTCCATACCTTGTTATGAAAGATCTCAATGATACCTCTTAGATCTTATTTCTGAAGATGCTCAGAAGTAAAGAAAGAGGATATTGGAACTGTTACATTAGTAGTACACCTTGGACGTCTTTCATTTTTGGAAAAAAACCCAAGGAAGGCTTCCTTACCTTAAGATATGGTACTAACCAAACATAAAGGAATAACATATAAAGTGTTGATGATGCTAAAACTACTCACCCTTGTGCATCAATTACGAGAAGCCTAGTGTATGCTAGATGTATACAAAATCCAGATGTTTGCCCTGTAGAAGTAGTAAATTGTTACTAATCCTACTATGGAGATAGAACTCTTGATTGCAGTAATAACAATATCTTCAAAGATGAACATATTTTAGAGATAGTGATCTGAAAATCACATCTTCAGGAACTTAAGACTTTATAGATAATGATATAAAAGATCTTAATTGCAAATGACTTATAAGACTTAAGACTGGGTCTTATTCTTAGGAGATAGAGATCTCCGAAAATAAGGGCATTCTGATAAGGATAAAAAAAGACATACTGGTTATAATGATTATTGAATTGTAGCGTCAAAGACACTATAATTGATTTAACAAAACTGAGTATAGGTTGCATAGTATGCAACATTTGCATTGGATGTGAGCACTATTACTAGGAGATATGCATGTACCATAAAAGGACTTAGCGTAGTCCCGCGAGAATAGAGTGACTGGTTAGCTTACTTATGAATATGCATTTCAGCATCTTTATTCATTTATTTTAGCTTAAAATCCCTTATAAAACACATTTATATAATACTAACTCCATATTGTTACTAACTTACATTTGTGTATAAATATTGTATATTAATTATTATTTTAACTTAAAATAAAGAAATAAAGGAAAAATAAAGAAAATAAAAATATATTGTATATCTTTAATAGATACATGCTGGCCTGAACCTTGAGAGAAGTCAAGACTTGACCTGATCGACAAGGAATAAAGTAGGGGGAAATAGGGTCCTTAATCAGAAAATCAAAAAATGTGTTGTAAATATTTTTCTGTGTATATTTGTATATTTACACTATTTTATTTTGTACATAAATTGACCTCAAATTAAATAGTTTTCAAAACAAAATGTAAATAAAAATGTTCCCTAAATAATAAAAATAACTGCAAAATAAAATCATGTACAGAATAAAAGAAACCACACTTAGAAAAAGCTGTAAAGTGATAATTGAAAGACCAATTCTAACTCCATATGAACTCGAATTAAAACAAACTGACTTCTATTGTATTCTAAATTAAGTTATCTTTAAAATGGCTATGATTTCATAAGTTTTGGAATTACGGTTGAAAAACGATTTTCTGGGGTAGTTTATGCAATTTTACCATTTTTATTGTATTTATTATTTGTACATATTATATTATCAATACTTTTCACTTTAATTTAAAGGAAATAAACAAATATTAATAAAAAAATTCATTTAAAATTATTTCCTTATTTGTACATTATATTATGTACATTATGTATATATGATATGTATAAAATGATCCTCCTTGTATAAAAACCACAAAAAAATTATTATCTAACACCAATTAATTAAATTAATATAATTACGAAATTTTGATTTATTTATTTATTTGATTTTAAAACCTACCATGTATACACAATTTAATTGTGTACATTAAATAACCACCATTAAGGTGGCTAATTAATTTTTACCAAGTAATTATTTTATTAATTTATTTAATTCCAAATTTTGTTTTTAATTTATTTAATTATTTTATTTTATTTATTTAATTCTAACACTAACTCCCTTCCTTATTTTTCTTCCATTCAAAATTTTAAATTCAAATGTATATTCTTTCTATTTAATTAGCTCCTCCTCCCTCATTCTCACTTTATCAATCTTTGGTGAGAGGAGCCCATTATCCGAGAGCCATCTTATCGCAGAAGGGTGCCTAGCCTCCGAGCCATCCGGTGATAGCGAGTCAGCCTTCGTCGAGGCCATCAGGGCGTTCATCCGCTCCCACTCGGTGAGATCCGTTTATTTTGTTTTAATCTAAGTTAATCGTAATCTAATTTTTGTGCTTTTAATTTCATCGTCATTATTTTCAATTTTAATTTGTAGATCTTAATCGTACTCAATCATTCCTCAAAAAATCTAAATCCTACTCGATTATTTTATCTCATCTTCTCGATCCACACACGTTCTCATTCAATCTCGCATAATCTATCATCCCCGACCACACGCGGTGGTCGAAGATTCGATTCCATCCTTCATTTTCCCCAGAGCAGCACTTGCTCACGCATCTCGATTTTAGTTTTCTAATAATAATCGGGACTGAACCTTTGTGCTCGTGTTGTCATTTATTTATGCATAACAAATAATAAAAAAATATATTTTTTGAACATTTGTTTTGCAGGAAATAAAAAAAATTAAAAATAAAATAAAATAATAGAATATATATACACACACAAACAAATTTTTTGCTACTACAGTTAAAAAAACACAAAAAAATGGCAGCTGGCCACGGCCGTCCCTCTAGCTGCTGGTAGTGCCCCCCTCCCTTCACCGCCTCCCGGCTGACCCACTGCATCGCTTGGAAACACTTAGGACGTGTGTCACCCAGAGTGCCCTAACGCCACAACCTACCGAGACCGCCTGTCCACCACCCGCGCAGACCACCGCGCGAGCTCCGTCTCCGCCTAAAGAAGGCCACGGCCGTACGCGGATGTGTCCCGCATCGCTCCCGACTCCCGCAGCCACCTGCGGTGTGCCTACCGGCCTCCTGCACCTGCCGCGACTGCAACCATTGCTCGTCCATTGCTAGCGTCGTCAGCCATCTGACGACCTCCTGCTCTACGCATAAGCCGATCCCGTCCTCCACCTCCTAGTCAGCATCCATGCGAGCACCGCCGCCACCCACGCGCGTGCATGGACCGCCACACGAGCTCCATCTCCACTTGAAGAAGGCTGCCTGACGACGCCCCCTTTGGGGGAGAAGAAGGGGCGACACCCCCTTTATCTCTTGGAGAAGAACGAAAGCCCCTCTGCGAAGGCTAGGGGAATTTAAAAAAATTGAAAAGTTACATTCACGTCCATAGAGGTTTAGGAAATTGCAAATCAGTTCCACCAGCATCACGCACGTGCAGCGCACTCACCTTCCTGGTAATTTGCAATTTTTGTCCTTATTTTATTTCTTGTTATAATTTGATGTAAAAACTCCGAATAATTGCGATTTAATCCCTACTTTTAGATAAGTAATTTGCATGTTCTTTTCATTGAAATAAATATTTTTAATTATCAATAAATTTTTCAAAAATAAAGTTAGACTCTTGTTGTGTGCATCTTCATTGTATAAAAATTTCATTGCATTTTATTTTAATTTGCTACTATTAAAAATCAAAAACATCGCATATTTCCCAATTTGGATTTTGAAAAATCTAAAAAATTCAAATATTGCTATAAAAATCTAAAATAATTAGAGTAGTTTACTTTTTGTGTCTTTTATTTTCTGTGCAATTTTCACGCATTAATTATTTATAAAACCCAAAAAATTTGCAAAAAACCAAAAATTTTATAAAAATAATAAAAAATGTATAAAAATCCAAAAATAGTGATTTCAATTCTTGTGTGTAGATAATTTCTTTTAGTTTATATAAAAAATAGTTTTCGTAATTTCTAATTTTATTTCATATTTTTAAATTGCGAAAAAGTCCTATGTGCCAATTGTTTGCCTTTCCCTTGTTTTTATTCATTTAAAAATCCTAAAAATTTTAAAAATATCTGAAAAATTACAAAAATAGTAAAAATTCATTAAAAATACAAAAATATTTTATTTGGATATTTTTGGGAATTATTATATATTTGAAAATTTTAAAAATTGTATTTCTTTTGTGCATGAATTTGTTTTGAAAATCATATTTTTGAAAATTTAAAAAAAATGCAAAAACCAAAATCATTCAAAATTTGAAAATCAGAAAACTAAAAAAATAGAACTTTAAAAAAGATATAAAAAGATAAAAATATCACAAAAACCAAGGTAATTAGCATTTGAGATTTCCTTTTCTTTTAATTGAATTTTTGATTATTTGAATAACCCTCGGGAATTGTAGCTTCCCTGAGTTCGATCTTGATGCTATACAAGTAAATAAGTAGCAAAATTTCTCTCGCTATACATTATTCTTGTAATTAATTATTGTCTTGAGAAAGAAAAAAAATTGTTTATTTGAGCCGACAATTTTGGGGATTGCAATGACAACTTTATATCATTAATAATCACTCCTCGTCCCAACAAAAATGGCATCGTTCCCGAGGAGGCACGGTGAGGGTAGTTAGGTTTCTCTTTCGACCTGCTATTCTTGGTTGTACATTTTTGTCTATATTTTTCGAAATTTATTTATTGTTCATATTCACTGTATTTAATTTATTCACTTTTCTCATATTTTCATATACTTGTGTCTCTTACATATTTTCTATTTTCACTTTTATCCGAGTGCTCGACGAGCGTGGACAGAGTTCTTAGGAGCACCGGAGCACCCAAGCGAAGCGGAGGCGTCTTGAATCTTCACTAAGCCGCACGAGAGCGTGAGAGGAGGAGTAGACGATTTTTGAGGAGACCAACACTTGGAGCATTAGAATAGTGTAAATATAGCATTTATTTATTCATTTAAACTCTTGTAAAAGGAAACTATAGACCTTGTTTGCCGGGTCTGTTTCCCCTTGTGCCGATGCACTTGGGGGACCTCACTGATTTTGATTTTTCATCGCTTTATTTTTTATTATTTCACGTGGATTTCATGAGCCACTTATTGATTGCTTTAATTAGTTTGCTTAAGCCTGGCAATTTATTAGGTCCAAAGCCCTAAACAAGATTCTTTGCACCTATAGAATAGAGTGTAATTTGGACTTAGTCAAATTAACCTGTTCTTACACGCTAATAGAAGCTATTGTTAAGATGGTTCACATGCATCATATAGGTTATTTTTTTTCTGTATTTAAATTTTGCGTGGTTCATTTTGCATGTAGAGTTCCTACTACAAGGTACGCATCTCTAACGCCTACGTGCATCATTGTATTTAATCGTGCATTGACATTTACGATCTCCTTCCTTATTTTAACTCACATAAGTTAAAAAGGAAATTGGACACTCGATAGGCAATTTATTGAAAATATTGAAACCAAGTGATAACTGCCAAAAATTGAGACTGCTAATATAACTCGACCCTAAAATAAATGTAGGGAAAAAACATCATTTTGGGGAGAGTAACCCCCTTCTTGTTTGATTTATCTGCAGCGAGAAAGCGACCCACACACTAGGATAGAGCCATGCCCAAACACTCTTCAGACTACTGTCTTGTGATTAGTTGTTCGCCAGTGAGGACTTCATCGGGTAATCGGTAATCGGTAATCGGTCTGGAATTTCCTTAGTAGAGTGGGCAGATCAGGTAGCCGGTAAACGGCTCGCACCCATACTGGCTAGGAAAAAATACTTGTGAGGTTGGGACAATCTCTTGGGAGCATTGGGTTCCTAACAGCTCGCTTAACTGCTCTGATAGATTTATTTCTCACCAAACTCTAAAAATTAAAAAGATAATTGACCGAACCTTCTCGGTCTTCACATTGCGTTGATTTGGTGAACTGGGGGTTTGTATTGTATATGGTTGCTAGTGATAGAGATTCTTCCGTGAAATTTGCACCTTCATCATTTTCACTCTTGCATTGACCATCGTGCTCTCGCATCCTACCAATTGATTTCAATGATGTCGGACCGGAGTACTTCTCGTTCGGACTTTGCGAACTCATTCGACACTCCTACCCGTTCACCTTCTATTCGGGGAGACTCACTTCACGAATATTCCACATCACCCTTCACATCATCCGTCAACCCACTATTTGAGATTGGCTAGAATATCGAACTAGTATATGAGACTCCATCATTTTTTAGGACTAATCGAGTGTCATGCACATTTTCAGAATCAGACACATGACACTTGATGCCATCAAGGGGAAAAGGATCCATGTCGGAGCATAACGAGATCAACAGCACCATGTTAGCCTCTATCCAGTCTATTCAAGCCTAGTTGACAGAACATGCTCACTTTCAGATTGCATTGAGAGATATGATTCTCGAGCTGAGACAGGAAAGAGAAGATAGGAGAGAGGAGGACAAAAACCCCAGAGGTGGGAATGGAGTAAAGGCCCTGTGATAGAACCTGTGGCTAAGCTTACCTTAAAGGATGCCTATAATCCAGGGGCAGGACAGACAAATTCTTGGATACGAATCCCTGCGATTCATGGGCATTTTGAGCTTAAGCCCACTATTTTCCCTCTTCTCCCAATATTCGATGGAAATATTACCTTATGTACACCTCCAACAGTTCGATCGCATTTGTGGAATAGTACACTACCAAATATCCCATTGGAGGTAATGAAAATGACCACCTTCTCATTCAGTCTGATGAACAAAGTTTATATTGGTTAAATCACTTGGGGGGAAGGTTGTCACTACATGGGAAGAGTTGAGGTCCACAATTCTGAACAAACATTACCTGCTCAGACAATTCAACCAAATACGATTCTTGATTGCTAATTTCTCCCAGATGCCCTTGGAGACTATTCACGAGGCGTGGGGAAGATTCAAAGATCTAACGGAGAAGTGCCCCCATCATGATATTCAAAAGACAAGCCTTATATAAAATTTCTTTGGGGGTTTAAGCGTAGAGAAATAGAAGCTGCTAGATGTCGCTTGTGGGCGGAGCCACTTCAACAAGGAAGAGGATCTCCTTTATCAAAATTTTGAGGAGATGGCAGATAGTTCAACAACTCTTTCTTCTTCATGTGCTTTTCAGAAGCACCCCATCACCTCCCCTGTAGTTCCCCATAAGGTTGTCAATATGACCGCATCACATGAAGCGGATAGGGAGGACAACTATGACCTGACCATCATTGGAAACCACCTATCCAAAGTGGACATTATTGAGAAACGATCCAAGGAGCTTGAGAAGCTTCAAGTGATCGAACAAAGGACGAAGAACCTGGATAAGCTAGATGATATGACAAAGCACCTGGAGCTTCTTGTGAGTTCGATCAGTGCAGTTCGCGAGTGCAACAACCAATAACTCTACTAGGGAGCAGACTTCTTCTACCTAGCAGAGTAGCGGAGGACCAGCCACAGTTCATCATGTCTACTACGTGTAGACACCTGATCAGTCCAACAATACTAATATCAAATATTTTCGTACCAACAGGAAGTAGCCTACATTCCTGAGCAATAGTCTCCACCTTCACCTGTCATTCAGGAGGTGAATGGCATCTGGTTCGACCATGAGTGAAACCATCCCCATCCATCAGGGTAAGGCCAGTTGGGTTCACAGCAGGGTCAGAGACCCATCCACCAGTTTCAAGGATGCAGACAACAACAGTACTAGCACCAGCAATTCTAGCCTCATTATCAGTCTCCACCACAGTTCCAAAACTGGAGACAAGGCTAGCCACAACAACAGTCTATGAATTTTCCTCATCCCAACCAACAGCAGACTGCATATTATGGGCAGTATCTGCCTCCTCCTCCTCATTATCAGATACCGTATGGTTACCAATAACCTCCGCCCAATCAGTCTCAGTGACAACCGGTCATTGAGCACCTTGAGGTTCCTTAAGTCAACCCACACTGGACCAACTTGCATTGCTCATGAAGAACATGAACAAACTGACTCAGCGGATCGACGACCTGACCACCACCAAGACACTAATTCCAGCACAGGTTTAAGCCAACCCCAACAACTTCAGATGTAAAGAGCAGGTAGACAATAGCCCACCCCCACCCGAGACAGGTATGGCCTTTGATTTTACATGTCTATCTGACACCATTCATCTCAGGAGCAGTAGGAGATTGCAGCCGCCTACGCACCAGTTGGGGTTGGGAGATCAAACCACTGAGAAAGAATCATCTTCCACATCATCTCCTTCACCAGCAGTTGAGAGGACCAGTGTTGCAGCACCCAAGTCTGGAGTTTCATTGACTTCACCATCACCTTAATCAGGAAGATGTAGATCACCATCAACAATGGAGAATATACCAGTGCAGGATCTTCCTCTTCACTAGCAACAACATTCTGTTCTATTTTAGATTCTATTTTTCCTTTACCTAATTTGGACAACACTGTACACGCTGATTCTAGTTGTCATTTTGTACATGAGGATTCTACTTTGAATAATGAAAATGAATGTTTGAATGTTTATTCTGATTCCATGACATTTCCTTCTGCTCTCAAATCTATGAAAATTCAAAAATTAAAAATATCCCTATCTGATCCTGGAGTGGTTGAGACCTTATTGAACATCTTTTTAAAGATGCCATTTCTTAAGGCTATGGAATACATCCCTACATTAAAAAAAGGGAATGAAAGATCCAAGTACGCAAAAGTGTCAACCAAGGCAGAATAGACGAAAGGAAACAGAGAAACACATCTTGACCATGACCACAGTTCATGCCATCAGTAACTGAAGGATATAGTTAGATCCTTAAGCGCATCACGGAAGCGTGAGCGTCGTATCGAATACGACGAGGAGCGACTAGTCGCACTAGTTGCTTGATGCAGCGGAATTTAAAAAATTTATTACGACAAAACCACATGATCCAAGAACACTTCTCGGATCGTCTCGTCTAAGCCACAAACAAGTAATAGGATTACCTCTTGAAGCATGGTTGCAATCAAGTCTCTAAACGAAGAGACCTCCTGTCTCAAGTCCGATCTGACAGAGGAGACGCGAGCGCATGGATGAACCGCGTGCTTCTCGCAATCCATGTTGATGATCCAAGCGGCGGATCTCCTAATGTCGACACACGAGATCCGACGTCTTCTTCACGAGCGAGGCGCACCGAAGGAGACGGAGATCCACAAGCAGAAGAACGGGCAGCATAACGACGATGCCGCGACGATGGAGAACCTCTCTTAGGTCATCCATGGTGGGCGGCCACATGAGAGGGAGAGAGAGGGATGTCGAGTAGAGAGAAGAGAGAGAGATGCTTCTCAAGCATTGTGTGTAAAGAAGAGCAATGGGGTGCCTCTCCTTTTATAGGGTTTTGGGATCCATGGATCTCAATCCATGGTACAACACAAATCCAATGGCTCTCATTGATTGTGTTTCTTTTAATGGCTAAGATTTGTGTTGGTAAAACCAACAACAATTAATTTAATTTAAATTAAATATATGTTGATAAATCAACACAATTTAATCACAAAATTAAATCATCAATACATGGAGATAATGGAAGAGAGAAAAGGCTCCTTCCATGTGGAGAGGGGGGACAGCCTCCCTTTCCTAATGGGAGTGGTGGCCATCCACCCACCTCCATTAGGAAGGTGGCTATTTTATCTCTTATGCAATCTCCATTATTTGCAACAACTTTTGTTGCAAATTATTCTACAAAAATAATTCACAATTATTTTGTAGACATTGCAATCTTTGCCATTGAAAAAATTGTGAATCATATTCACAACCCAAAACAACATATAATTTACATTGTCAATTAATTACACAATGTGTATCCAATACACATAATAATTAATCAACACATATAAATTATAATTAGCTCTCTCTCTAATACATTATAAATCACATTTATAATATATTACGAATAATTGGATATTACTATCCACATTATTCTTATCCATAATAATTAAATCACATTTAATTATATTGGATAACTTATTCTCATATGCTCAAATAATATGAATCACATTCACATTATTTACATCTTTGATAATCAAATCACATTTAATTATCTAAGATAACTCTCCTTATAATATGAATCAAATTCATATTATTCATGATAATTAAATCACATTTAATTATCCATTTTCTCAATGCTCGGATACATATATCAACAATAGAATTATCCATGAACTCTTTCAAGGATAATGCGCTTTCTCCGCGAATACTTGGAGATAAGGACAGGGCGATTGTATTGTTCCACGTATAGTGACATGGATATTGAGATTATATCTCATATCCAGATCGCGGGCCTCCCATAGATGCTTGATTAAATCAAGACCACAAATCTAATCTTCTCATTGCATCTGAATCACATTCAGATCAATGTCCAACATTTGGACTAAGATCAGATTACTTCTCTACTGAGAGGAGTCACTAAAATCAAGACCCGTTTCATCACTCCCTAGGAATGGAAGCGTCATGGTTATACAATCGTTTATGATCACATCACCCTCAGGTATTCCTAACGCCTGTACATCCTGCATACTGGAAGACTCAGAATAAACCCGAAGTATTAGATCAACTTTATACTATCTACTTCAGGGTTTTATCAGTAAGTTTCTCATTCGATCATTGGGAGTCGGTATCGATCATACACTTTCCAAAAAGCATATATCATACCTAGGTCTTGATCATATACTTTCCAAAAGTATATATCAAACCTACAAAGTCAGTCAAGCTTCCAAAGCGAGACGACCATGCGCATGGAATTTGATTCTTCCCAATATCTCATGAGTGAGCTCATGTCTTCCGGTTCAGTAACTGAACCTGTATGATCCCTTTGAGAGATCGTACTACTCATATGCCCTTATATGCACACCAGCGCGCCGGTGTAT
This sequence comes from Ottelia alismoides, assembly GCA_037367405.1. NCBI lineage: Eukaryota > Viridiplantae > Streptophyta > Magnoliopsida > Alismatales > Hydrocharitaceae > Ottelia > Ottelia alismoides. The sequence goes on along the minus strand of JAZKJV010009585.1, from coordinate 278,161 downwards.
AGACCTTGATTAGGTCATCAACCTATTGGTCTGCCAAATGTACATACTCAAACATATAGTAACACATCTATCTCCGGTCAGAGGATGCGTGCCTATATCATGACAACATATGATATAGGACTTTGGTTATCTCGATCTCGTTAAGTCAACTCTTTGACCCAACTCATCTGCCACCTCCGAATCTCTATTCCTATGCAGAGGACCTGCATCAAGAGGTCGGTCAGATATCGGTCTAAATGAGATAGGATTGCCATCTCCTACTCAGGCTGGAGATCATCTCTTAACAATCATTTGACGGTGCTCGATGAGTTCTCAATCTAACTCATTAGATATTCATATAAGCACCCGCCTCTATGATTCAATAATTGAATCAACAGTTGTATGATCATTAAGATGGCCATGGTACATAACCCTAATTGCACTAAGGGACCTATTATGCAAACTATGTACTCCTTATTTCAGATCAAAGAGTGAATTGCAATAACATTTATTGCATAATGGCTCGCCGTGGGCTCGCATGTCCAACAATCTCCCACTAGCCCAAAGAGCCATTAATGGGCTAATCATTTAAACCCACACTCATGTGACAATCATAGGCTATTTAGAAAATAGCTAGGTAAGCTGATCAGTCACTCTGTTCCCAAGAGACTACGCCAAGTCCTTTTACGGCACTTGCATATCTCCTAGTAACAGTGCTCGCATCCAATGCGAATGTTGCATCCTATGCAACCAATACTCAATTTTCCGGTTATAGTATCCTTGACACTACATCTTGTTAATTATCATAACCAGTATTCCCATAATCCTTATTAGAATACCTTCATTCCTGGAGATCTCTATCTCCTAAGGTATCTACAGTTAAGATCCTTATAGATCACTATCTACAAGGTTTTAAACTTTTGAAGATAAGACTTTGAGATCACTATCTCTAAGTTTCATCATCTTTGAAGATATTGTTATTACTGCAACCAAGTGTTTTATCTCCAGAGTAGGATTAGTAACAGTTTACTACTCCCACTGCATGGCAGACATATGGCTTTTGTACACATCTAGCATACACTTCAACTTCTCGTAACTGATGCACAAGTGCAAGCAGTTCTAGCATTCACTTCCTCAACTCTTTGAGGTGCTATCCCTTTAGACAGGTCACTGCCACATCTTAAGGGAAGGAAGCCTTTCTTGGAATTTTCCAGAAAATAGAATAAGTCCAAGGTGTACTACTAACGTGATGGTCCCAATGCCCTCTTCTCTTTGCTTTTGAACAACTTCAGAACTAAGATCTAAGAGGTATCCTTGAGATCATATCTCAAAGTATGGAACAACCAAATTTTAAAACACTTATTATTTATTCTTATATCATTCTAAATGATTAGAATAATATCTACATTTAGCACAATGAACACAATGGCACTCCCACTAAGCTTTACATGGTTCATCAAGATTCTATCTGAAATCATAACATTTATAATTTCATCAAATCTTATGTTCCAAATACAAGAAGCTTATTTGAGTCCAAAGATGGAGTTCTTTGGCTTGCACACCTTGCTTTCCTCAACCATGAAGCCCTGGGGATACTTCATATGAATATCCTCAGAGAGGGATTCATAGAGGAATGCAATCTTGACTCACATCATGAAGATGTCATAGTCAAGTTGTGTAGCTATAGTTAGCAATATTCTGATGAGTTAAAGCAAGGTCACTGGAGAGCAAGTCTCATCGTAAGCGATGTCTTCTCTTTGGTGTGTAGCTCATGGCTACGAACCGTGCTTTGAAGGTCTCTACCTTCTCATCAGGTTCCCTCTTTCTCTTGAAGATCCATTTACATCTTAATGGGTCTGACCCATATAGGTGGATCCTCGAGGGTCCATATACAACACTTGTATATGAAGTCTACATTAGACTTTTATTGCTAACATCCATCTTTCCATGTCATGATCCTCAGGAGCTTCATCACATGAAGTCCGATCATTGTCAGATTTAACTGACACATGGAATCCATCCTCAAACTTATTTGAAGAGATATCAATGTTTCATCTTTAATTATCTATTTTAGTTTCCGATTTCAGGAGCCTCATTATCTTTTCAAGATTAAATGAGTTCCTTTACTTCATTTTCATCTTGATTCTCAAGAGAGTCATCCTCTATTCTCAGAGATGAAATCCTTTAAGAATCTTAAGGTCATAAAGTAGGTATCCAATACCATCCTTTATTTTCCCAATGAAGCAGCACTCTCTGGTGCCAGATTCCAGCTTAATCAGATGGAACCTTATTAAGGATATATATAATGTAGTCTCTACCACATTTATATATATACCAGGAAACTAAGAGATGATTATGCTAAGATTAATCATTGATCAAATCATGTCACACATGATCAATTGTATCTCCCTACAACTCCATTGAGTTAAGGTTCATTAGGAGGAGTGAGATAGAAATGATATTCATATCTCTATAAGGTATTCTACGAATTCATCTAATAGGTACTGACTACCTAGATTAGATCAAATTCATTTAATCTTCCTTCAAACTTTGGTTCTAAACAAAAATTGTGAAATCTCTGAACATTTCAAAGGTCTCTAAATGAAGAGAAGAAATCTCATATCACAAATAATCATCAATAGATATCACATATCCATAATGTTTACTATGATATAGATGATTCACATACATCAATATGTATGAGATATTGAATACCTTAACATCTTACACCATTCCCAAGGAAGTGTGTATTGAACATTTCTACTTTTGAATACAGTATTCACAAGTATGTAAGATTTGAACCTTTAGACAATCTAAAGTTTCATCTCTTATCAGTCTATTGATCACGTCAACAGACATATGTCCAAAACATGATTCTAGATCATTATCAAATGATCTTCATCCTCCTATTGATCTTTAATGGTTTAATTTTCAGTATTAGAAATCTTAATGAACCATTCATTAATTTCTAATGTTGTGGAGTCCGCTAGATGTTAGATTACTATCTGAAATATATATCCATCATAACTCTTTATGATAGATAAATTTCAGAATTCATGTTTATCTCCAACATTTAGAAATAAACAATAATGTATTCTAATATCTGGATCATAGAGACATTCTCTATGACTAAGGGCTCCCACTGAAATTGAGAAGTCTATCAATCCAATAGAGATTGTTGCAACAATTGCATCAAAATTCTCAAGGATAACTAAAGACCTTAAGATCAAATTTTCCAGTCTTCTAAAACATATGCAACCAATTACAAGTGTCATTAGAAGATTGAGATACAATTATTAGACTTTATCTTATCAAATAAGTAAGTCAATTTCGATGATTATATGTAGATTATTCTGATGTACTATCTGATTCCTTCTCTAAAGATTCTAGATAGATTTGATAGTCATACTATCAACACATCAATTTATTGCAGTATTGGCATTTATCCAACTCTTTGTATGTCATATGGAAGTCACAGAAGTACAGTCAACTCTTTGATTATACTTCTTGCTTGGGTCCAACCCATGCTTCCACTGCGCTCCCTTTATCTATAAACAACCAATGCTTAAGACTAAGGACCTCTTATGTTAAATTCAAAAGAATTTAATGTAAGAGCATTTCGACATTTATACATGCTTCACCCAATTCATACAATATGAATATTATGAAGCTTCATGAATGACTAGAGTATAGACAGTAGAATGATGACACTCATCAACTACATCCATCTAAACTCTTAAAACATAGGTTCAGGTAGGTACTCAAACAATTTGAATACATCATCTCTTACAGAGATACCATTCTACATGATGCAGAGAACAATATCATTCATGATTAAATGTAAAGAGCACATATGTATGCCAGAATATCTTTATTGATTTTATAAGGATTATTTGACAATTGCGATCATCATCGACATGTCACTTCTAAAGTACATTCGATGAGATCAAGACTTATAGAGACATACAAACCCTAGGGTTTTAGTCCCATTGTCTATTTAATTATCATTCCTCAATATTATGAGGAAACTTGCACATTGCAACCACATACATTATGTGTCCAATTGCAAGCATAATATCTGGATCAAGGGTCCAATCCATGATATTTACTGGTTATTATTGAGTATAACATTGAGTGGGATTAATGAAGGATTATCTGAAATAAGAAATTTGCATAAATATATAAATATATAATTTTACTTTGATTTAGGAATTTTCATATCAAAGTTGTCTTGCCTTGTCAACACTGAAAGTTCATTCCCTTAATCACTTTCAATGTAAGAGATATACTTACCATCATATCTCAGCAAGATCTGGGATCTCATTTCTTGTCTTTGTTACATCCCAATAATATGAGAAACTGCAACTCGGATAAAAAGAAGCGGGAACACATTCCGCCTTGCAAGTCCAACTTGCATCTCCCAATTCGGTCTTTAACACCCGGGCCCACCACCCCTAAGGTGATGTTGACCCGTCGTTAATTGAACCAACCGTCAACAGGAATAGAACTCGCTATGCGCAATCCAATATCGCCCCAATAATATGAGGATCCGATATTGGGGTCACTACGCATACGGCCTTACTCTTTCGAGAAGCAAAGAGTCCGATCCAGATGCGCTTGTATATAGGAGCTGTCACTTCGTACAGACGTCTCCTATATACAATCCCTGGCGACGGAAACCTTTCGCCTTGACGGGAGACCATGGATGTCACCTATGTGATCCTCCACCTCTTATTCAAATTTAATTAATTACTATGAATCACATTCATATAATTAATTCTTCCAAGGGAATTATTAACTCTAATCATATTAGAGTATAATTGGACATAATCAATTCAATCATATTAAATTAATTATCAATCCAATTCAATCAATCAAACTTTATTGTTATGCTTGAATATATACGGTATTATTCTCAAAGTACGTATTAATTTGTATTTTAGTAACTAGAAAAATACATCTTAATCCCTCGAACATTATCCCGGCCCTACCCGCTGTCATGGCCAGTACCGGCGGGAGTGGGACAGACCGTATACGTTGCAACCCGCTACCCCAGCGATCCCCGACTAGACACCATATCCGCCTCGGAAAAGGATAATGCCAAATTGATTAATTTGTACTTGAGATGATCATAGTTTTTTCAACCGAAATTATACCATATAGTAATCAAAACAATTTTGATTATAAGGAAATTTGCTAGACAAATTCCCAATCCTATTCAAGCAAGGAGTTTGATGATTGTGATTCCAATTATGATTCAGATCAAATCTAATCAATTAATTGATTGGGGCCAAGTCAATTAAGGAAATAATCATATTCCAATATTTCTCAAATATTTTCCATAATTATTTCATGAAATTAACAATTAATTTCACTAATTGACAATCACATAGTTCTTGATTAGGAAAGTAATTTCAGCAGTGACCCCTACTTACTAAAATTAGCATATCTCAATCAATTTAAATCCAAATTAAGCAAAGTAAGTTTCCATAGTTTGCTAACTTGATTTACAACAGAACCTATGTGATTTGCACGCATTTAGAGGCGTCTCTAAACAGTAATTAACTCCTTAATTACGTTAAGATTCGCAGTTCCCGTAACAGTGAATACATGTTCATTAAAACAACCATATCTCGAGCATACGAAATCCGATTTACGCAAACTCAGATCCTATGGTTTCCTTATTTAATGGGAAACAAAATCCATGTCTATTTTCGTGTTTAAACAATTAAAACAGGGCCGAAAAAATACACTAAACAGATCTGCGAAATCAAATGCGATAAAAGCTTTCGCGAACTTAACGAACCCAAGTCGTCCTCGGTTAGCGAATCATATTCGAAACCGTCGACCTAAGGCTCTGATACCACTTGAAGGATATAGTTAGATCCTTAAGCGCATCACGGAAGCGTGAGCGTCGTATCGAATACGATGAGGAGCGACTAGTCGCACTAGTTGCTCGATGCAGCGGAATTTAAAAAATTTATTACGACGAAACCACATGATCCAGGAACACTTCTCGGATCGTCTCATCTAAGCCACAAACAAGTAATAGGATTACCTCTTGAAGCGTGGTTGCGATCAAGTCTCTAAACGAAGAGACCTCCTGTCTCAAATCCGATCTGACGGAGGAGACGCTTGCGAGCGCGGGGATGAACCGCGTGCTTCTCGCAATCCATGTTGATGATCCAAGCGGCGGATCTCCTGATCTCGACACACGAAATCCGACGTCTTCTTCACGAGCGAGGCACACCGAAGGAGACGGAGATCCACAAGCAGAAGAACGGGCAGCATAACGATGATGCCGCGACGATGGAGAACCTCTCTTAGGTCATCCATGGTGGACAGCCACATGAGAGGGAGAGAGAGGGATGTCGAGTAGAGAGAAGAGAGAGAGATGATTCTCAAGCATTGTGTGTAAAGAAGAGCAATGGGGTGCCTCTCCTTTTATAGGGTTTTGGGATCCATGGATCTCAATCCATGGTACAACACAAATCCAATGGCTCTCATTGATTGTGTTTCTTTTAATGGCTAAGATTTGTGTTGGTAAAACCAACAACAATTAATTTAAATTAAATTAAATATATGTTGATAAATCAACACAATTTAATCACAAAATTAAATCATCAATACATGGAGATAATGGAAGAGAGAAAAGGCTCCTTCCATGTGGAGAGGGGGGACGGCCTCCCTTTCCTAATGGGAGTGGTGGCCGTCCACCCTCCTCCATTAGGAAGGTGGCTATTTTATCTCTTATGCAATCTCCATTATTTGCAACAACTTTTGTTGCAAATTATTCTACAAAAATAATTCACAATTATTTTGTAGACAATGCAATCTTTGCCATTGAAAAAATTGTGAATCATATTCACAACCCAAAACAACATATAATTTACATTGTCAATTAATTACACAATGTGTATCCAATACACATAATAATTAATCAACACATATAAATTATAATTAGCTCTCTCTCTAATACATTATAAATCACATTTATAATATATTATGAATAATTGGATATTACTATCCACATTATTCATATCCATAATAATTAAATCACATTTAATTATATTGGATAACTTATTCTCATGTGCTCAAATAATATGAATGACATTCACATTATTTACATCTTTGATAATCAAATCACATTTAATTATCTAAGATAACTCTCCTTATAATATGAATCAAATTCATATTATTCATGATAATTAAATCACATTTAATTATCCATTTTCTCAATGCTCGGATACATATATCAACAATAGACTTATCCATGAACTCTTTCAAGGATAATGCGCTTTCTCCGCGAATACTTGGAGATAAGGACATGGCGATTGTATTGTTCCACGTATAGTGACATGGATATTGAGATTATATCTCATATCCAGATCGCGGGCCTCCCATAGATGCTTGATTAAATCAAGATCACAAATCTAATCTTCTCATTGCATCTGAATCACATTCAGATCAATGTCCAACATTTGGACTAAGATCGGATTACTTCTCTACTGAGAGGAGTCACTAAAATCCAGACCTGTTTCATCACTCCCCAGGAATGGAAGCGTCATGGTTATACAATCGTTTATGATCACATCACCCTCAAGTATTCCTAACACCTGTACATCCTGCATACTGGAAGACTCAGAATAAACCCGAAGTATTAGATCAACTTTATACTGTCTACTTCAGGGTTTTATCAGTAAGTTTCTCATTCGATCATTGGGAGTCGGTATCGATCATACACTTTCCAAAAAGCATATATCATACCTAGGTCTTGATCATATACTTTCCAAAAGTATATATCAAACCTACAAATTCAGTCAAGCTTCCAAAGCGAGACGACCATGCGCATGGAATTTGATTCTTCCCAATATCTCATGAGTGAGCTCATGTCTTCCGGTTCAGTAACTGAACCTGTATGATCCCTTTGAGAGATCGTACTACTCATATGCCCTTATATGCACACCAGCGCGCCGGTGTATAGACCTTGATTAGGTCATCAACCTATTGGTCTGCCAAATGTACATACTCAAACATATAGTAACACATCTGTCTCCGGTCAGAGGATGCGTGCCTATATCATGACAACATATGATATAGGACTTAGGTTATCTCAATCTCGTTAAGTCAACTTTTGACCCATCTCATCTGCCACCTCCGAATCTCTATTCCTATGCAGAGGACCTGCATCAAGAGGTCGGTCAGATATCAGCCTAAATGAGATAGGATTGCCATCTCCTACTCAGGCTGGAGATCATCGCTTAACAATCATTTGACGGTGCTCGATGAGTCCTCAATCTAACTCATTAGATATTCATATAAGCACCAACCTCTATGATTCAATAATTGAATCAACAGCTGTATGATCATTAAGATGGCCATGGTACATAACCCTAATTGCACTAAGGGACCTATTATGCAAACTATGTACTCTTTATTTCAGATCAAGGAGTGAATTGCAATAACATTTATTGCATAATGGCTCGTCGTGGGCTCGCATGTCCAACAGTAACCTCCCACCTAAAAAGAAAGAAAAGGGAGCACCTTACATCCGTTTCCATATCTTCGATCAGGAATTTGATCATACTCTTCTCGATAACGGTTCCTCCAATAATCTCATGCCTTCCTCTTTACTAATTGAATTTTGGTTAGGACCTCTTAAAATGATCAGGATGATCCTTTAGTTTGTTGATAGATCGATTAAGAGGCATTTTAGAGGACGTTATTGTAACGGTGCAAGGAATGAAAATCCATGTTGGTTTTGTTGTCATGGATATGGACACACCTGCACCGTTACTCCATACCCTGATCATACTATGTCAATCATTCCTCTGAACGGCTGAAGAAACAATTGATTATGGTATTGGAGAGATCATCTTTCACTCTCACAGTGACAAGGTAAAAATAGAGACAATCTTTGATCCTTGACCATCACCGCCATCAGCGCAGATGATACCGAAAAAGTAATATCAGAGCTAGATGATTGTGATTTTCTTGCTGAATTCCAAGAGACAGATCTTTTCACTGATTTTATAGATACCCAGGAGAAAGCATAATCGACATGAGTTCTCTTGGTGGTCCAATTGAGCTAGTTGTTAATGGGATGTTTGAGCTGATTTTGGGGATGAATCTGAGTTTCTAGAGGCACCTTCTGATATTCCTTTGACACACTTTTCTGATACTACTGATGATATGCCTCCTTCTGAGAGTTCTGAGGTACAGATTATCTGCGCCATTCATTGAATTTCCTGATTTATGCACAGATGAGAGACAACTCTCTGAGATTATTGTTGAGATATCTGAACCATTAATTTATAAGAATGCCGAACACCCTGATGAGCCCCCTCCTTTATGAGCAGAGATCATTCATTTCAGATATATCAGATATTATATTTGTTGAGCCATTAGTTGCTTAGGTGGACAGTACACAGAGTACAGATCATATACCGTCTACCGGTACAGTAGTAGAGTTATTGTAGAGCTGATTCAGACACCACCTGAGCTCAAGATTTTACCATCAATGTAGAAATATGTCTTCCTTGCGGCCCCCCCAAATATCTCCGGTCATCCTCAGCTCGCAGTTGACCTCTAAACAAGAATCTCGTGTGATAGAGATTCTTGAGAGAAATTGCAAGGCCATAGGGTGGAATATCTAAGATCTCCGTGGGATTAACCCATCTTTGTGCTCGCATCATATCTACTTAGAGGATGAAAGTAAACCCTCTTGTGAATGTCAGCGCCATCTAAATCAAAATATAAGGGAGGTTGTCATGAAGGAGATTGGAAAATGGTGTGACGCTGGCTTTATATATCCCATTTCGGATTCCAAATGGGTCAGCCCTTTAAATGTTGTCCCGAAGAAATCCGAGATTACTATCGTAAAGAATGACTGTGGTGAGGAGATTCTGACCCGGGTACCTACTTCATGGTGTGTCTGTGTAGATTACAAACGCTTGAAATCAGCTACCAAGAAGGATCACTTTCCGTCGCCTTTTATTGATCAGATTATTGAGTTGTTGGCAGGGAAAGAGTTATTTTGCTTCTTGGATGGGTACTCGGGATACCATCATTTTGCTATCGCTCCTGAGGATCAGGAGAAAACTACATTCACTTGTCCGTTTGGCACCTATGCCTTTAGACGTATGCCCTTTGAATTGTGTAACGCCCCCGCTACATTCCAAAGGTGTATGTTGGCCGTTTTTGCCGACATGGCGGGTAGTTTCCTTGAGGTCTTCATGGATGATTTCTCAGTCTACAGGGATAGTTTTGACAGATGTCTTGCTCATTTAGACAGAGTTCTTCAACGTTGCTGTGAGGTAAACCTAATGCTCTCATGGGAGAAGAGTCACTTTACGGTGACTAATGGGATTGGGGCCATGTCATCTCCAAACATGATATGGTGGTTGACCCGGCTGAGATTGATGTGATTTCCATGTTAGAGCCACCGCAGAATTTGAAGCAGTTGAGGTCATTTCTGGGACATGTAGGATTCTATAAGCGATTCATAAAGGACTTCAGCAAGATCGCCAGACCTTTGACTGAACTTCTGTGTAAGGAGAGTGATTTTGTTGTCGATGACAAAGTCCTTATTGCATTCAATATGATGAAATATATTGTTACTATTGCTCCTGTCTTACAGCCACCTGATTGATCATGAAAGACGCCTCAGATTTTGTAGTTGGAACTATTTTAGAATAAATAAGGGATGGGATACCATTTGATATATACTATGCTAGAAAGACTCTTGATAAAGCACATCGAAATTATACAGTTACGGAGAACAAGATGTTAGCAGTTGGTTTGTGCTAGAAAAGTTCAGATCATACCTCATCGGTTCCCACGTTATTGTATACACAAATCACACTCCATACGATACTTGCAGGCAAAGAAGGATGTCAAACCATGCCTTATTAGATGGATCCTTCTTCTCCAGGATTTTGACTTAGAGATTCGAGATAAACCAGGAGTGAAAATTGTGGTGGCAGATCACCTTTCCCGTATCACGGATGCAGAGACCTCTGAGAAAAACATGATCCCTATTTTCGAAACCTTTCCAGATGAGGCCATTTTGTCTGTGGACTCACTCCCATTGTATGCTGATATTGTAAACTATCTTGTTTCCAAGAAAGTTCCACAAGATTGGCCATAGTACAAGGTAGAGAGAGTTCTGTCAGAGATTCATTATTACTAATGGGAGGGATCCGTACCTATTTCTTGAGGGTGCGGATTGAATCTAGAGAAGGTGCATTCCTCAAGAGGAACAAACCAGTGTACTTGAGCACTGTCACAAACTAGAATCTGGTGGGCATCATTCTGGGAAACGCATGACAACAAAGGTTTTACAGAGTGGCCTATGGTGGCTCACATTGTTTAAGGATGCTACATAGTATATTCGAGGTTGTACTGACTGTCAGAAAATGGGAGGAACTGTTGGTTCCAAAGATACCATGCCCTGAAAATATATACAGATTTCTGATGTTTTTGATGCTTACAGCATAAACTTCATAGGCCTATTTCCTATCAGTCAGGGATTTCAGTACATCCTACTCGCCGTGAATTATTTTAGTCGATGGATGGAGTCTATCCCTACCCGAGCTGCAGATAATCGTATAGTGTGTTCCTTTTTCAAGGACCACATTATTACGTAATTCGGGATTCCCAAAATACTGATTTCAGATGGGGGAAGCCATTTCATTAATAGAGAAGAAAAGAAGCTTGTGAAGGAGTACGCCATTGAGCATAAAGTTGTGTCTCCTTACCACCCTCATACTAATGGCTTGGTAGAAATTTCAAATAGAGAGATCAAGATGATATTGCAAAAACTTGTACGTCCAGATAGGACAAACTGGTCCCAGATGCTTGATTCAGTTCTATGGGCTTATCAGACAGCGTACAAGTCTCCTTGGGGTATGTCTCCCTATAGATTGGTGTATGGAAAGCCATGTCACCTATCAGTGAAATTAATTCACAAATCTTTATGGACACTCTGTGTATGCAAACTTGATTATGAGAAGGTAGGAAAGAATAGGAAGTTGGATTTGAATAGATTACTGGAATTCCAAGACTTTGCATATGATAACCGACTCATGTATAAAGAGGAAGTCAAGTGTTGGCATGTAAACACATTCGAAGGAAGACTTTCTCTCATGGTCAGAAAGTTTGGTTATTTGGTGCTAAGTTGAAGTTATTTCCAGGAAAATTGAAAAGCAAATGGTCAGGACTGTTCATCGTGAGAGTTCTGCGTGATAATGGGAGTATTGTCATATCTGGGTTGTCATCTGACGCACAACCATTTGTTGTGAACGGACAGTTGCTAAAGCCATATCTAGATCATGATACATTCCTTTCCGTCATTGATTCTGTATCGGGGGTATCAGACGATGATCTATTAATTCCATCTTCTGCGTATGATGCATAAGCTGACAACCTTTTGTATATCCTTTCATTTTCTTCTTTCTTATCTCGTTTTATCGTTCACCCCTTTCTGTGCTATACTTAGGATGTGCTTGCTGATACGAGATTTCATAGGTTTTGATTTTAATAAAAATAAATACAATGTCGTCATAACACTAATAATCCCCCAACAAATAAATTTTTTTTATTTTCTCGTGCCTAAATAATTATAAAAAATGTAGCTAGAGAATTTTTTGCTAATTAATGAAATTGTATAGCAACAAGATCGAACTTAGGGAGGCTATAGTTCTCGAGGCATATTCTATCCAATTAAATAAATCAATGAAAGAATGAAGGAATCTCAATGTACACTACTCTCGATCTATTTACAAGATTCTTGTATTTTTTTTAAAAAAATTATTTCTATTTTTTTGTTTTCTGATTTTAAATTTTTAATGATTTTGATTTTTGCATTTTTTTCAAAAATAAGAACAATATGCACAAGTGAAGAAATACACACACCACACTCTTTTCATACTTTTCAAAATAGTCAAAAATATCCAAAAAATTATAGAGAAAATATTTTTGGATTTTACAGGCTTTGAAATATTTTTGGGAATTATTGTAGAATTTTCAGATGTTTTTTATACTTTTTTAAAAATCAAACAGTGGCTAAATTGATAAACAGTACACAACCTAGAGTAAATTGCAACTTAAAAATATTTTATATCCCCAAAACTCCTGGAGATTATTTTATGCTAAACTATAGACACATATCTAAAACAGGAAGTGAAATCATGATTTTTGGATTTTTGCAGAATTTTTTGTGATTTTTCTAAGATTTTTAATATTTTCAATTTTTTGGGTTTTGAAAAGATTAATGCGTAAGAATTGGATAGGAATTAAAAGACATAAAAATAAAACTAATCTATTTTTTTTGGAATTTTTAGAGCAATATTCAATTTTTTATGAATTTGTAAATTCTAGGAAGAGAAAATAACACTATTTTTAATTTTCTAATAATAACAAATGACAATAAATCGAAATGCAAGAATTGTACATTGAAGAGACAAGTGATATGAATGTAACATGATTTTTTGAAACAATAAAAAGCTTTATTTCAATGAAAAGAACAAGCAAAATAAATGTTTGGACAACGGGGACTAAAATGCAAATATTTATTGTTTTTGCACTAAAAGATAATAAGAAATAAAAGGAAGGCTGAAAACACAAATTACCCAATAATATACGTGCAAAGCACGTGACAGGCTGGAGAGCAGGGATTTTTCTAAAATTTGTAAAACCTCCGGGGGCTGTTATGCAATTTGCCGAAAATTTTTTATTTTAAAATGCTAGGGTTATTGTTCCACCTCTTTGTTTCAAGCCAAGAGGCAAAGGGGGGCCGCAGGGGCGGCCGCTACCCTCCCTCTCTTCTCCTACACCCGAACTGGCAGCTGGAGCATGCGCACGGGTGGCACGATGGGACGGCGCCTACACATGGGCGCGGGTGGCTGCTCCCAGGTGGTGGTGGAGCGGGGATGTCTGGGTGGTGGATGCCTGAGCGGCCCTTCACCCACAGGTCTGAGGTGATGTTAGTGGTGTCACGCCTTGGTGAGGGAGGGGGACAGAGGATCGCACGTTACCAGCGATGTTGAGGTGGAAGACTGGGCGACACACGCCCAGATGGAGCAGGAGGCAGTGGGCGCGATTCTAGATGGAAGGGGGTTGAGCTCCTAGTGGTGATGGTTGGGTGCTCCTGTGACGGAGCGATGTATATCAGCGGTGGCGCGGCGGCTGGCCGCATCCGGCAAGGAATATGGAGGCAGGGGCTGACGAGGCCAGGAGATGGAGTGGCGATGTGTCGCGTGGGCTGACGTTCCTTGGAGGCGGTGCCTGTGCGGATCCTAGCGTGGGAGAGGGCCCAGAGTGAGCGTGTGACTGACGTTTAGGGGAGGATGGCTGCGGGCACCGCCGGCGGCTGGTGACGGCGGTGCCTGCTGCACTTCTTTTATTTTTTTATATTTTCAAATGTAAAAACAAAAATTAAGAAATCTTTTTTCTATTTTTTAGAGCAAAATATGTAAATAACTTTTTTTAAGTTTTCTTTTCTTTTTTTTATTTTTGTTATATTTTTTATTTTATCCTGCAAAATAAATGTTAGAGAGAAATACTTTTTATTTTATTATTATTATTTTATTTATAAACAAATGAGTACACGAGCATGACGACTCGGTCCTAAAATCAAAATGGAATGTGTACAGTGGATCCGACGAAAAATGAGGAGTGGATCCGACTCTCCGACCACTTTATGTAGCTGGAGTTGGAAGATTACGTGAGGTAAAATAAGAACGTGAATGGATTGAGATGTGAGATGAAAAATCAAGATCGATGGCGAATCAAATCATGATGGATTCTAAAATCTAGAAAAAATGATGACAAAATGAAATTGCGAAAAGTAAACTACGATTAAACTAGGATAAAAATAAGAGAAGAAAAATGTGGATCTCACCTTAGGAGTAGAAAATGCCGTGATGGCCTCGACGAAGTTCGACTCGCTGTCATCAGACGGCTCGGAGGCTGGGTGCTCTTCTTCAACAAGATGACTTTTGGAAAAATAAGCTCCTCTCCACCAAAGATTAATCAAGAGGAAATGAGGGAGGAGGAGCTCAATAAAAAGGGGGAAAATAAAAAAGGAAATAATTACAAATAAGGAATGTGTTTAGCGGTTAACTAAATTAAATAAATAATTAATTAATTAAAAATAAAAATCATAATTAAATAAAACAATTAAATTATTTAATTTATAAAAATTAATTAGCCACCTTAATGGTGGTTATTTAAGGTATAAAATCAAATCATATATACATGGTATATTTTCAAATCAAATAAATGAATAAATAATAAATAAATAAATCAATCAAAATTTTATAATTATATTAATTTAATTAATTAATGTTAGATAATATTTTTTTGTGGTTTTTATATAAGGAGGTTAATTTTATACATATCATATATACAAATAAGTATATTCCTTTCTAAGTTCAAGTAGAACCATCTCAAGAAGAGGAGATGGAGAAAAAAATGGTCGGTTACCAGTGTAGCTACCTATCCTTGGATGCATGACCAGTGTAGCCAAGTCATCCAGCTGCAAGCTTACAAAAAATTGACTTTGAAGCTCTTATTATTTATTTTCACTTGTATATACACTCCGGAAAGCATTTTACTTTTCTATAAGTCCTGTCCACTTTTGGAGATTCTGCATTTTTTCTCTCTTTGTTTTTGGAAAATATATACAAGGTGCGACACGTACATAATGAGTTTTTCCTCTTGAGCTAGTAGAGTATCCCTCTTTTGAAGTATTATTGCAACCCCACAACATCATGTCTTTAGACCTCAACGCTACTAGATCAGGTTGAGACGCACAACCCTCCCTAGAGGAAGACGAGAGGTTCCGCCTAGATGTACTACCATCGTATGCTACTCCAAGCCAAAATATTCTGCCTCCTCACTACCTCCTCCATGAAGAGCTACGTGTAGAGTGCTTGTCCAAGATAAGCCACAGTCTGAAAGAATCATGTGTGTGTTGTTGAATGTTCTATTTAGACTAATCTAGATGACATGTAAACATAGTCCTATGGACCCAAAGAATTAAGTCACTAGGACTTGAAAAGTCTTAACTCCAATTCTTATAAGATTCCTCTGAAATTAAGTGGATTAAGACCCAAGTAAGCTGCATTCTTCAATTTTATTCCAGAGTTAGTTTAAATGTCAATACTATCCTAAAAAATGCACATGTAAATGCAAGAAATATGTACAATGAAAAAAGATAGCAATTTTTTTAAAACAATTTTGAACTTTTTATGGTTTTTTTGGAAAAGAAAGGAAAAATAATGGACATGTGAAAAGAGTTTTTTATGCAACTTTTCATAGTTTTTGGTTTTGTTGTTTTTTTTACAAAAAGGAAAAAGGGGTAGTAAAATATATACAAGTATATATATGGATTTTTTGTTGTTTTTTTTGTTTTTTTTGTTGTTTTGTTGTTTTGTTGTTGTTTTTTTAATTTTTTTAAAGGTGGTCAAAGTCGATATACACTCATGTGGATTTTAAGGATTTATATACATATCCTCAAAATAATCATATTAAAGGTATGAGTTATGTCTAAAGTATATATGTAATATATACGACACCCCGCTATACTTAGCTCGAACAATGGCCTCATAGTGTTGAGAGAGCGGTAAAGGAAGACATAACTCGTGGTAAGTATAGAAAGGTGAAAAGATTCCCATGCTACATCGACTCAAAGAGAAAATGAAAAGAATATAAGTCGGTGACCCCCCCTATATTTAGGATCAAGTAATCCTAAGTGTAGAAGATTGTAAAAAAGGGAAAAACCGATGCAAAGAATGTACAGACTCAACGAAAAAACACAAAAAAGACGATATGAACAACATCACCCCCTATACTTAGGGTAGAGTATCCCTAAGTATAGGCAACAATAAGAGTGATGAAAAAGACGAATATAAACAACACAAATCATTCACCCCCTATACTTAGTATAAAGTAGCATATATACACAATCGGAAAAGGAGTGAATGATAAAACTGAAGAAGAAAGAATGAAATGAAAGGATATACAAGAGGAGTGGATGTACAAAGGTCAAGAAAGTCGAAAGCGAAACTTCTTGTGGGACTGCTGAGGTATGGATCTAACAAGGTGTAGGTCGATATTGGGGTCATCATTGGACATAAACTGATCAAAATCGACCAAGAATGTATCCTCAGCAGTCTCAGAGTGTGTATGCACGAATCGATTAGTGGAAGTAGTGTGGTCAAGTCCTGCCTGGGAAGTCTCGCAAATATCAAAGTAAAAAGGCTCGAAATCATTATCAAAAAAAGTAAGATCACTTCCAGCTAGGAGAGCCTCTACTGGATCATCATCGTCATCAAAAGGCCCAAATTCCTTTATAAAAGCAATCAAATCAAATTTAGCCTTATCAATATCATCTAAATCAAGGTGGTTAGGAATGGACACATCAGTAAAAGCAGTCAAATCATGTCCGTCTTGTCTAGTCTCAGAGTCTACCTTCCGCTCTAATGTGTCTATTGTGTAAATACTACGGATGTCATCAATGCATCGTCATGTACCAGAAGGGGAAACTCCAAGGTCAATGCTTTCCGTGTTTTCCTCCTTGATAAGGAATTCTTGGGTTTCAGTATCATCCAACATATAACAAGAATCTATGATATTATCATCAAGGTCAAAGTCCTTGGGGTTGGCTAACACAGGTGTGCTCTAATGGGATGCAAGTTTCTGGTTAGTAATGGGTGTAGTGTTCAACACATCTCTCCCTACATCAGAACGGAAGCGGATCTCTCCTGATCCATAATCAATAATGGCTATCGCATAGGCGAGGAAAGGTCGTCCTAGGATGATTGGAGGGTGCTCCACATGGGTAGAGTTCTCCATGGGCGATATGACAAATGCAGAAGTGAAATTCATGCCCTGAATAAGAGTGACATCATTTTCTAGAATAGCCTTCGGCCTCTTGATAGATCCATCAGCAAATTGAACTATCATCTAGGTTTTCTTGAGAGGCCCAAGATGAAGAGATTGTACCATAGAGAAGGGTATTATATTGATTGATGCACCACCATCAAGGAGAGTGTTATCACAAGAATAATCTGATATGGAGCAACTCACAAGAGGTATGGCAGTGTTCCCTTTCTTAGAATGTGGACGGTGAGAGATGGTGTAGGTAGTGGCCATTGTCAAAATAGGACGCTCAGATCTGCTCCTCCGCTTTCTCTTCTTATGTTGAGAAGCAGATAAATGGGTCATGGCGTGGTGAAGTGGGGCTTTAATGATCTCATGAAGGGTAGCCACCACTTCAGGTTTAGTCAACATTTTTTTGAATTTTTGGACCTCCTCCATACAAGGGAGGATTTCCAAGAGCAGTCTGCATAGTGGAATCCTCGGGGTCAAGGGTGGGACATGCGGTGAATGACTGTGTGGAAAAATGGTTTGGCATGGGTGCCCTCTCCTCACAAAATGAATCAACAATGTGTCTCCCGAAATCTATTTGGACTTTTAAAATTTTCTCATTTTTTTTGTATTTTGGGCGATTGCAAACTCTCATGATTATCCTCAAGTGAATCCATATCCTCAAATAATGGAGTAGCATTCTGGCTCGTATTTATTTTAAATAGATTGGTAATCTTTGAATTCATATGCTCCATCATCTAATTCAGGGTCTCAAGTGTGGACATCATGAAAGGTGACTCCAAAATCACAAGGTCGGGTGAGTGGAATGAGGGTGGGTGAAGATCAATGTCCGATTCTTGAAATAATGGGTTAGACAGATATGCACAAAAATCAAGAGGAAAGTCCTCCTGGAAAAAGGGAGGTGGACCGACTGGAGGGTGCGAGGGATCCGCGAAGATTGGATTAAAATCACTCCAGTTAGCTATCTCCGAAACAAAAGACGGGGATCGGGAGAACATGAGGGTCAAGTCAAAAGATGTTAAAAAAGGTGCAAATGCGCAGAAGGATCTAGTATGCACACAAGCAATCAAACACAAAACAAACCCCCGCTTCACCAACTCAACGCAATGTAAAGACCGTTTGGTCAATTATCTTGTCAATTATTAGAGGTTGGTGAGAATACAATCTATCAGAGCGGTTAGAGCGAGATGTTAGGAACCCAATGCTCCCAAGAGACTGTCCCAATCTCACAACTTGTTTTTCCTCGCCAGCATGGGTGCGCACCATTTACCGATTATCTGATCTGCTCAATCTGCCAAAGAAATCCCAGACTGATTACCGGCTACCGGGTGAAGTCCTCATTGGATAACAACTAATCACAAGACCAGTAGTTTGAAGAGAGTTCAGCCGTGGGTCTATCATAGTGTGTGGGTTGCTCTCTCGCTATAGATAAATAAAACAAGGCGGGGGTTACTCTCCCCAAAATAATAAATTTTCCTTATGTTTATTTTAGGGTCAAGTTTTCTTTAGCAGTCCCGATTTTTGGCAGTTGTCACTTTGTTTGAATATTTTCAATAAATCGCCTACTGAGTGTCCAATTTCCTTTTTAACTTATGCGTGTGAAAATAAGGAAGGAGATTGGAAATGCTAATGCGCGATTAAATACAATGATGCATGCAGGGGTTAGAGATGCGTACCTTATCGCCAACACTCTACATGCAAGTGATCCGCTCAGAATTTGAATAAAGGAAAAAAACTAACCTATATGATGCACGTGAATCGTCCTAGTAATAACTTCTATTAGCGGGCAAGAATAGGTTAATTTGACTAAGTCGAAATTACGCTCTACTCTATAGGTATAGAAATTCTTTTTTAGGGTTTTGGACCTAATTAATTACCTGGCTCAAGCAAATTAATTAAAGAAATCAATAGTTGGCTCACGAAATCCATGTTAAACAAATTTAAAAAAAAGCGATAAAAACAAAAATTGATAAGGTCCCCCAAGTGAACCGACACTTGACGAAACATACCCTGCAAACAAAGTTTATAGTGTTCTTTTACAAATATTTGAATAAAAATAAATACAGGAAAATTTCTGCGATTTTTTTTCAGTCTCCTAATTTCTTCTTCTCCTCTTCTCACTCTCTCTTGCGGCTCGGTGAAGAATCAAGTCGCCTCCGCTTCGCTCGGGTGCACCGACGCTCCTAAGAAAATAACCATTGCTCGTCATGCCCTCGCAAGAAAGAGGAAATAGAAAATATGTAAAAGACACAAGCATATGAAAATAAGAGAAAAATTGAATAAATTAAAGACAGTGAATATGAACAATGAATAAATGTCGAAAAATATAGACAAAAATGTACAACCAAGAATAGCAGGTCAAAAGAGAAACCTAACTACCCTCGTCGCGCCTCCCCGGCAACGACGCCATTTTGTTGACACGGGATTTTTTAGTTTGATTTAAATGACAATAAATACAATGTCGTCGTAACCTTAACAATCCCGCAACAAACAAAAAAAATAATTTTTTATTTTCTCAATCCCAAATAATTACAGAAAAATGTAGCCAGGGAATTTTTTGTTATTTATTAACTAGTATATCAACATGATCGAACTCAGGGAGGCTACAATTCCTGAGGATTATTCTATCAAATGAAATAAATCAACGAAAGAATGAAGGAAACTCAATGTACACTACTCTTGGTTTTTTTACAAGATTTTTATCTTTTTAATTTTTTTAAATTCTATTTTTTGTTTTCGGATTTTTTACTTTCAACGATTTTTGCATTTGTTTCAAAAATAAGAATAATATGCACAAGTGAAGAAACACCACAACACACTATTTTTGTAATTTTCAAAATAGTATAATGTCTAGAAAATTACAAAGAAAATATTTTTGGGTTTCAGGCTTTTGAAATGTTTTTGGGAATTTTTGTAGAATTTTCAGATGTTTTTGTATTTTTTTTAAAATCAAACAGTGGCTCAATTTATAAATAGTGCACAGCTTGGAGTAAATTGCAACTTAAAAATATTTTAAATGCCCAAAACTCCTAGAGATTATTTTTATGCTAAACTATATACAAATATCTACAAACAAGAAGTGAAATCACGATTTTTGGATTTTTGTAGAATTTTCTGCGATTTTTCTAAATTTTTTTATAATTTTCATTTTTTGGGTTTTGAAAAGAATTAATGCACAAAAATTGGACATGAATTAAGAGATAATAATATAAAACTAATCTATTTTTTTGGAATTTTTGAGCAATAATCAAAATTTTAAGAATTTTTGAATTTCAGGAAGAGAAAATAACATTGTTTTTGATTTTCTAATAATAAAAAGACAATAAAATGAAATGAAAAAATTGTACAATGAAGAGACACGTGATAGGAATGTAACATCAATTTTTCAGAATTTATTGAGCAATAAGAAGGTTTATTTCAATGAAAAGAATAAGAAAAATAAATGTCTAGACAACATGGACTAAAATGCAAATATTTATTGTTTTTGCACTTAAAGATAACAAGAAATGAAAGGAAGACTGAAATATAAATTACCCAATAATACACGTGCATAGCACATGACAAGATGTAGAGCAGGGACTTTTCTGAAATACTTCCAGGGGATGTTATGCAATTTTCCTAAAGATTTTTTTTAAAAAATGCTAGGGTTCTTGTTCCTCCTCTTCGTTTCAAGCCAAGAGACAAAGGAGGGCCGTAGGGGCGACTGCTGCCCTCCCTCTCTTCTCCCACTCCCGAACCGGCGGCTGGCGCACGTGCGTGGGTGGCACGATGGGGCGACACCTACGCGTAGGCGCGGGTGGCTGCTCCCATGCGATGGCAGCACTGGGAAGTCTGGGTGGTGGATGCTTGAGCGGCCCTTCACGCGGTGGTCTAAGGCGATGTCGGTGGTGTCGCACCTAGGTGAGGGTGGTGGACAGAGGATTGCGCGCTCCTAGTGGTGTTGAGGGGGAAGACTGGGCACCACACACCCAGATGGCGCAGGAGGCGGTGGGCACGATTCCAGATGGAAGGGGGTCGAGCTCCTGGCAGTGATGGTCGGGTGCTATTGCGACAAAGCGGTGGATATCTCGGTGGCGCGACTGTTGGCCGCAACCGGCATGGCAGATGGTGGCAAGGGCTGTCAAGGGCAAGAGATGGAGCAACGATGTATAGTATGGGATGGCGTTCCTTGGCGGCATCTCCTGCGCGAATCCTGGAGTGGGTGGGGGCCTAGCGCGAGCGCGTGGCCGGCGTTGAGGAGAGGATGGCGGCATGCACTGTCGGTGGCAAGAAAGGGCGGTGCAATCTTCTCTTCCTTTATTTTTTATATTTTTTTAAATTTTCAAACGTGAAAACATAAATTAAGAAAACTTTTTTTAGATTAGAAACTGTAAATAACTTTTTTTAAAAGTTTTTTTTCTTTTTGTTATATATATTTTTTATTTTATCCTGCAAAACAAATGTTAGAGAGTAAAACTTTATATTTTTTATTATTTTTTATTTATAAACAAATGAGGACACAAGAACGACGACTCAATCCAAAAATCAAAACGGAATGCGTGAACGAGGATGCGGCGAAAAACGATGAATGGATCCGAGTCTCCAGCCACTGTATGCAGCTGGAGTTGGAAGATTGCATGAGGTAGAATAAGAATGCGAATAGATCGATATGTGAGACGAAAAATCGAGATCGATGGCGAATCAAATAGTGATGGATTCTAAAATCTAGAAAAAAATGTTGAGAAAATGAAAATGCGAAAAGTAAACTACAATTAACCTAGGATAAAAATAAGAGAAGAAAAATGTGGATCTCACCTTAGGAGCAGAAAATGTCGTGATGGCCTCGACGAAGACCGACTCGCTGTCATCGGATGGCTCAGAGGCTGGGCGCTCTTCTTCAACAAGATGTCTCTTGGAAAAAAATAAGCTCCTCTCCGCCAAAGATTGATCAAGAGGAAATGAAGGAGGATGAGCTCAATAAAAAGAGGAAAAATCAAAAGGAAATAATTACAATTAAGGAATGTGTTTAGTGGTTAGATAAATAAATTAACAAATTTTAAAAACAAAATCATAATTAAATAAAATATGTAAATTAATTAGTTTACAAAAATTAATGAGCCTCCTTAATGGTGGTTATTTAAGGTATAAAATAAAATCATATATACATGGTATGTTTTCAAAACAAATAAATGAATAAATAACAAATCAATCAATCAATCAAAATTTTGTAATTATAATAATTTAATTAATTATTGTTATATAATAATTTTTGGGGGGTTTTATATAAGGAGGTTAATTTTATACATATAATATATACATAATGCACATTATACACATGTACAAATAAGGAAATAATTTTATACATAAATTTTTTGATTAATTTTTTTATTTACTTTAAATTACAGTAAACAATATTTACAATTATTAAAAATGTAATATGTACAAATAAATAAATAAAATAAAATAATAAATACAATAAATGGTAAAAATAATAAACCACCCCAGAAAACTGATTTTTCAACCGTAACTCCAAAAATTATAAAATCACAGCTTTTTAAAGATAATTTAATTTAGAATACAATGGAAGTGAGTTTGATTTAATTCGAGTTCATATGGACCCAGAATTGGTCTTTCAATTATCTCTTTACGACTTTTTCCAAGTGTGGTAACTTTAAATCTGTACATGATTTTATTTAGCAAGTACTTTTATTATTTAGAAAACATTTTTACTTACAATTTTTGTTTAGAAAATTATTTTATTTGAGGCCAATTTATGGACAAATAAAATAGTGTAAGTTTTATACAAGTATACAAATAATAAATGAGAAGTATTTACAACACACATTTTTTATTTTTTGATTAAGGACCCTATATCCCCCTACTTTATTCCTGGTCGATCAGGTCATGTCTTGACCTTCTCTCGAGGTTCGGATCAGCCTGTATCTACTACATATATACATTATTTTTTTCTTTTATTTCTTTATTTTAGGATAAAATAATAATTAATATATAATATTTACACATAGATGCAAGTTAGTAAGATTATGGAGTTCGTATTATATACATGTGTTTTATAATGGATTTTAAGCTAAAATAAATGAATAAAGATGATGAAATGCAGATTCATCAGTGCTTTTTCCTAAATATGGGGGATTGAATGTTTAGTGTTGTTCATATCCGTCTTGTTCATCACTCTTGTTGTTGCCTATACTTACGGATACTCTACCATAAGTATAGGGGCTGATGTTGTTCATATCATCATTTTTTTATTTTTTTGTTGAGTTCGTACATTCTCTTCATCAGTTTCCCCCTTTTGTACAGTCTTTTATACTCAGGATTACTTGATCCTAATTAAAGGGGGTATTACCGACTTCTATTCTTTTCATCTTCTCTTTGAGTCGTTGTAGGATAGGAGTCTTTTCATTTTTCTATACTTAGCATGAGTTATGTCTTCCTTTGCCACTCGCTGATCACTATAAGGACATAGTTTGAGCTAAGTATGGGGGGCTGTCGTATATATTGTATATATACTTTAGACATAACTCGTACTTTTTATATGATTATTTTTGGGATATGTATATAAATTCGAAAAATCAAAAAAAAAAACAAAAAAAAACAAAATAAAATAATAATAATAATAATAATAACAAAAAAGAAAAACAAATCCTTGTATATACATGTATATATTTTACTATCCTTTTTCCAATCACTAAAAAAACTAGAAATTCTAAAGTCTATAAAATTTGCATAATTAAAATTTCAAAAAAAATATCTTTTCACATGTGCATCATTTTTTCTTTTCTTTCTTTATTTCCAAAAATCCATAAAAAAATTCAAAATCAGAAAATTGGTTCAAAAAACCTCTCTTTTCACAATGCATCATTTATCCTTTCTTTTCCAAAAACCCATAAAAAGTTCAAAATTATAAAATTGTTTCAAAGAGAGAGAGAGAGAGATTTTGCTTTATTTTTGCTATGTACATATTTCTTGCATTTGCATGTTCATTTTTTAGGTTAGTATTAACATTTAAACTAAGTTTGGAATAAAATTGAAGAATGGAGCTTAGTTGGACCTTAATCCACTTAATTTCAGAGGAACCTTATAAGAAATGGAGTTAAGACTTTTCAGGTCCTAGCGACTTAATTCTTTGAGTCCATAAAGCTATGTTCACATGTCATCTTGATTAGTCTAAGTAGAATATTTAACAACACACGAAGATTCTTTCAGACCGTGGCTTATCTTGGACAAGCACACTATAGGTAGCTCTTCATGGAGGCAGTAGTGAGGAGGAAGAATCTTTTGGCTTGGAGTAGCGTATGAGGGTAGTACATCTAGCTGGAACCTCTCATCTTCCTCTGGGAGGGTTGTGCATCTCAACCTGATCTAGTAGCATTGAGGTCTAAAGACAAGATGCAGTGGGGTTGCAACAATGCTTCAGAAGAGGGATAGTCTACCAGCTCAAGTAGAAAAACTCCTTATGTACATGTTGCACCTTGTATATATTTTAAAAAAAATGCAGAATCTTCAAAAGTGGACTGGCTTGATTGAAAAGTAAAATGCCTGTCGGAGTGTATATACAAGTGAAAAAAATATATATTAAGAGCTTCAAAGTCAATTTTTATAAGCTTGCCGCTGGATGACTTGGCTACACTGGTCATGCATCCAAGGATAGGTAGCTACACTTGTTACTGTTCATTCTTTTCTCCATCTCCTCTTCTTGAGCTGGTTGTACTTGAACATAGAAGGGAATATCCCCGCTCCTCGAGGAAAGAGCTGCTAGACCGGGTACTAGAGTTACCTTGTTGATGGAGGTTGTTTCTTAGCTACTTTTGAGAGGGGAGCTATATATCACTTACACCATATTCATAGTCATAAGAGTGCGTACGTAGACTTGTTCTAACCCGACTGTTGAAGAGACCTGAATAGGAGTCTTGTGGAACTTAGAGGCTATTAGGTTTAAAATCCAATTCCCATTAAGGTTCCGCCACACTAATAATTCAAAGGTCTGACAGAGCTCCATACTACAATTTTATGACTATAAGTTTAATACTCGTTATTGTCCTAATTTCTTTATTTTTTCTATCTTTTTCTTTTATTCAGTTATTCTTTCAAATAAGTGTTTGCTAAGAGACTAGCAAAGGTAAAGCATAGGGGGATGAGGAGTCTGCATTTCATCATCTTTATTCATTTATTTTAGCTTAAAATCCCTTATAAAACAAATGTATATAATACTAGCTCTATAGTGTTACTAACATACATCTGTGCGCAAATATTGTATATTAATTATTATTTTAACGTAAAATAAATAAATACAGAAACAAAGGAAACATAAAGTAAATAAAAAGAGATTGTATATCTGTAATAGATACATGCTGACCCGAACCTCGAGAGAAGGTCAAGACTTGACCTGATCAACCTGAAATAAAGTAGGGGGAGATAGGGTCCTTAATCAGAAAAAAATGTGTTGTAAATATATTTCTGTGTATATTGTATACTTACACTATTTTATTTTGTACATAAGTTGACCTCAAATTAATTAATTTTCAAAATCAAAGTTTTAAATAAAAATGATCCCTAATTAATAAAAATAATTGCAAAATAAAATTATGTACAGAAGAAAAGCAACCACACTTGGAATAAGCCGTAAAGCGATAATTGAAAGACCAATTCCGGCTCCATATGAACTCGAATTAAATCAAACTCATGTCCATTGTATTATAAATAAAATTATCTTTAAAATGGTTATGATTTCATATTTTTTGTAGTTACGGTTGAAAAATCAGTTTTCTGGGACCGTTTGTGCAATTTTACCATTTTTTATTATATTTATTGTTTGTACATATTATATTGTAAATATTATTCATTGTAATTTAAAGAAAATAAAAAAATATTAATAAAAAAATCTGTATAATATTATTTCCTTATTTGTACATGTGTATAATGTACATCATGTATAAAATTAACCTCCTTACATAGAAACCACAAAAAATATTATCTAGCATTAATTAATTAAAATAATGTAATTACAAAATTTTGATTTATATGATTAATTAATTATCTATTTGATTTAAAAACCTACCATGTATATATGATTTAATTGTGTACGTTAAATAACCACCATTAAGGTGGCTAATTATTTTTTACCACTTAATTATTTTATTAATTTATTTAATTCCATATTTCATTTTTAATTATTTAATTAATTAATTTTATTTATTTAATTCTACCACAAACTCCATTCCTTATTTTTCTTCCATTCAAATTTTGAAATTCAAATGTATATTCTTTCAATTTAATTGGCTCCTCCTCCCTCATTCTCACTTAATCAATCTTTGGTGATAGGAGCCAATTCTCCGAGAGCCATCTTATCGCACAAGGGTGCCTAGCCTCCGAGCCGTCCGGTGACAGCGAGTCGGCCTTCGTCAAGGCCATCACGTCGTTCATCCACTCCCATTCGATGAGATCCATCTTTTTTTTTGTTTTAATCTAAGTTAAATGTAGTCTAATTTTTGCGCTTTTAATTTCATTGTCATTTTTTTTCAATTTTAATTTGTAGAACGTAATTGTAGTTAATCAATCCTCAAAAATCGTAAATCCGACTCGATTATTTCAGCTCATCTTCGTGATCCACATACGTTCTCATTCTATCTCACATAATCTATCAACTCCGATCACATATGGTGGTCGGAGATTCGGTACCATCCTTCATTTTCCTCGGAGCCGCACTCGCTCACCCGTATTAATTTTAGTTTTCTAATAATAATAGGGATTGAGGCGTCGTTCTTGCGTCATCATTTATTTATGCAGAAAAAAATAATAAAAATATATATAGTTTTTTTACATTTGTTTTACAGGAAATAAAAAATAAATAAAAAAATAAAATAAAAAAATAGAATATATATATACAATTTTTTGCTACTTCAGGTTAAAAAAACAAAAAAAACAGGAGTCAGCCACGTCCGCCCCTCTAGCTGTTGGCGGTGCCCCCCGCCCTTCGCCGCCTCCCGGTCGCCCCGCTGCCTCGCCTGTATACACTTTGGGCGTGTGTCGCCCATAGTGCCCTGTCGCCTCCACCTATTGAGACTATCCGTCCACCACACATGCGCATGCAGATCGTCGCGTGAGCTCCGTCTCTGCCTGAAGAAGGCCACAGCCACCACCCGCAGATGTGGCCCGCATCGCTCTCGACTCCTACAGCCACCTGTGGTGCACCCGCCGGCCGCCTACACCAGCCGCGGCCGCCGCCACCACATGTCCATCGCCAGCGCCGTCAGCCCTCCAACGACCTCCTGCTCCACGCGTATGCCGATCCCATCCTCCACTGCCTAGTCAATATCCGAGCGAGCACCGTCGCCACCCGTGTGCGAGCACGGACCTCCGCGCGAGCTCCATCTCCGCTTGAAGAAGGCCGCCCGCCGACGCCACCTTTGGGGGAGAAGAAGGGGCGATGCCCCCTTTTTCTCCTGAAAAGAATGAAAGCCCCCCTGTGAACCCTAGGGGTATTAAAAAAATTGCAAATCAGTTCCACCATCATAATGCACGTGCAGCGAACGCACCTTCCTAGGCAATTTGCAATTTTCAACCTTATTTTTTTTCTTGTTATAGTTTGATGTAAAAACTTTGAAAAATTGCATTTTAATACCTACTTTCAGATAAGTAATTTGCAGGTTCTTTTAATTGAAATCAATATTTTTATTTGTAAATAATTCCCCAAAAATCAAGTTAGACTTCGTGTGCATCTTCATTGTATAAAAATTCCATTGCATTTTATTTTTATTTGCTACTATTACAAAATCAAAACCATCGCTTATTTTCCTATTTAAACATTGAAAAATCATAAAAATTTGAATATTACTTAAAAAAATCTAAAAAAATTAAAGTAGTTTACTTTTTGTGTGTTTTATTTTTATGCAATTTTCATGCATTAACTACTTATAAAACCCAAAAAATTACAAAATACCAAAAATCATAAAAAATGTAGAAAAATCCAAATATAGTTATTTAAGATATTGTGTGTAGATAAATTCCTTTATTTTAATGGAAAATAATTTTCCTAATTTTTGATTTTATTTCTTATTTTTAAATTACGAAAAAGTCATGTGTGCTCACTGTTTGCATTTTCCCATGTTTTTATTCATTTTAAAAATCCTAAAAAATTTAAAAATCTATGAAAAATTAAGAAAACAATAAAAAATTCATTTAAAATACAAAACTATTTTATTTGGATATTTTTTAGTAATATTATTACATTTGAAAAATAAAAAATTGTATTTCTTTTATGCACGAATTTGTTTTGAAAATCATATTTTTGAAAATTTAAAAAATGCAAAAATTAAAATTATTCAATATTTGAAAATTAGAATTAAAAAAAGTTAAAAATATAAAAGATAAAAATTTCACAAAAACCAAGGTAGTTAGCATTTCATATTCATTTTTCTTTTAATTGATTTTTTTGATTATTTGAATAACCCTCGGGAATTGTAGCCTCCCTAAGTTCGATCCTCTTGCTATACAGGTAAATAAGTAATAAAACTTCTCTCGCTACACATTATTCCCGTAATTAATTATTGATTTGAGAAAGAAAAAAAATGTTTGTTTGAGCCTGTAATTTTGGGGATTGCAACAACAACTTCATATCATTAATAATCACTCATGAAAATCTCATCCCAACACATACCAAGTTATTTTTCTTAATAGCTTATGATTAGCACATGAGCGTGGGTTCAAAGATTAGCCCATTAATGGGCCTTTGGACTAGTAGGAGATTGTTGGACATGCGAGCCCACGTCGAGCAACTATGCAATAAATGTTATTGCATATCACTCCCTGATCTGAAATTAATAATAACTAATTTACATTATAGGTCCCTTAGTACAATTAGTGTTATGTACCATCACCATCTTTTTGATCATACGGCTATTGATTCAAATATTGAATCATAGAGGCGGGTGCTTGTATGACATCTAAAGAGTTATATTGAGGACTGATCAAACGTTGTCAAGTGATTATTAAGAGAGGATCTCCAGACTAAGAAGAATATGGAAATTCTTCT
This sequence comes from Ottelia alismoides, assembly GCA_037367405.1. Taxonomy (NCBI): domain Eukaryota; kingdom Viridiplantae; phylum Streptophyta; class Magnoliopsida; order Alismatales; family Hydrocharitaceae; genus Ottelia; species Ottelia alismoides. Next base: position 248,256 of record JAZKJV010009585.1, on the reverse strand, counting down.
CTAGAGATTGATATCTAACCGACCACTCGATGCAGGCCCTCTGCAAAGGAATAGAGATTCGGAGGTGTTAGATAAGTTAGGTCAAAGAGTTGACTTAACAAGATCGAGATAGCCAAGTCCTATGTCATATAATGTCACGATATAGTCATGCATCCTCTGACCGCAGATAGATGTGTTACTATATGTTTGAGTATGTACATTTAGCAGACCGATAGGTTGATGATCTAATCAAGATCCATAAACCGAAGAGCTAGTGTGCATACATGGACATATGAGTAATACGATCTCTCAAAGGGATCATACATGTTCATTACTAAATCGGAAAACATGAGCTCACTCATGAGATATTGGGATCAAATTCCATACACAGTAGTCTCACTTTGGAAGCTTGATTGAATTTGTAGGTTTGATATATGCATTTGGAAAGTATATCACGAAGACCTAGGTATGATATATGCTTTTGGAAAGTACATGATCGATACAAACTCCAAAAAATCAAATGAGAAACCTAATGATAAAACCCATAAGAAGACAATCTAAATAAGATCTAGAACTTCAGGTTTCCTCTACGTCTTCCAGTATGCAGGATGTAGAGGTATTAGGAATACTCGAGGGTGATGTGATCAAAAAAGATTGTATAATCGTGACGCTTCCATTCCAAGAGAGTGATGAAAAAGGTTTGGATTTTAGTGACTCCTCTCAATAGAGAAGTATTCTGATCTTTGCCAAGATGTTGGACATTTATATGAATACAATTAAGATGCAATGAGAAGATTAGATCTGCAGCTTTGATTTAATAAAACATCTTTAGGAGGTCCCCTAGATCTAAATTTCAGATATGATCTCATTATCCAAGTCACTATACATGGAACGTGCAATCACCATGTCCTTGTATCCATGTATCCATTAGGAAAGCACAATATTCTTGAAAAGGTCGAAGAATAATTCCATTAATTTAAAGGTGTGTCCAATCATTGACAAAGAAATAACTAAATGTGATTTAATTATCACTGCATATTATTTAAATGCATGAGAATGATGTCCAAGATAATTAATTTGATTTAATTATCATGGATATGAATAATGTAGATAGCACTATCTATATTAATTATATATATATTATAAATGTGATTTATAACGTACTAGAGAGTGCTATTTGTAAATAGCATTTACAATTTAAATGTTGATCTAATTTGGAGTCACATAGGACAATTAATTGAAAATGCAATTTAAACTTTATTTTGGGTTTGTGAATATGATTCACAAATTTCCAATAACAAGATTGAAATTTCGCAAAATAACTTGGAATTTTTTGGTGAAATAATCCACAATAAAAGTTATTTTATATAATAAAGGATTATATGAGATAATATATCTCATATAAAAGGAAGAAGGAGTCTTGCTTCCATACTGGGAGGGTGGACGACAATACTTGATTTAGGACTCGAGGTGGTTGCCCCTCTTAATTGGAAGCAGGCTACCCTCCTTCCCAATCCTTATGGTATATTGATTTGATTGAATTAATTTATATTGATGATTTATTCAATATACATTTAATTAAAGTAAAGTAAATTGTTGTTTTACTTTTATAATAAAATCATGTCCATTGAAAGAAACACTAATCAATCTAAACCACTGTATTTGTGTTGTCTATGGATTGTCATCCATGGACTTCCAAAATATTTTAAAGGAATAGGAAACCCTAGCTCTTTTTTTCACACAACATATAATTCACACGCTCTCCCTATTTCTCATCATCATACATGACCCCCCTCTCTCTAAAGTGGTCGTCCACTTTGTGACCTAGAGAGGATTGTTGTCGTCGCTATGCCATCATGTTGTCGCTTCAACCGCTCGTGGATCTTTATTTTCCTCTGTGTTTCTAGTACGGGAGGAAGACCATGGATGTCATGTGACAAAATCAGGAGATCCGTCACTTGGATCAATGTCTTGGATTGTGAGAAGGATGTGTTTCATTAACGCGCTGGCAAGCGTCTCCTCTATCCACTCAAACTTGAGATACGTGGTCTCATCCTTTTGAGGCTTCCATCACAACCTTGCTTCAAGAGGTATTTCGATATCTAGTTTGTGGTTTAGATGGAACGATCCGAGAAGTGTTCTTAGATCATGTAGTCTTATCACTTCAATTTTTTTAAACTCCGCTGCCCCGAGCCATTAGTGCAACTAGTCGTTCCTGATCGCATACGATCCAATCTTCATGCTTTCATGATGCGTTTAAGGTTCTTCCCGTAACCTTCAATTTATTACATAAAAGCTCCAGACCAGGGTTCGCAGTCACCACAACACTCACATATGGTCATCTACCATACCGAAGCTCCATCATATTCCAAGTAGTTTACTTCTCCTCCACCCCCTCAGATACATAAAGTGGATGTCATCTGGGCAATAGATCAGTCTTCGCCTTGTCTTGGAGTATAACAACATGAGCAAGCATAGTCCTACCGGTCATTTCATTGGAATAAGGGTGGATAGAAGTTACAGTATCACCAGCAACAACCTCACTACCAGCCTCCACCACATCTTAATTACCCTAGGAGACAGAGCTTCCAACAGCCGGCATACCGCCAACCATTCTATCTCTAGAAGCTGACTGGTCCATATCAGAATTTCCCTCCTCCTCGTTACTAGTATCAACAATACCCCTCACATCAATATTAGAATCTCCAACAACAGCTTGACTATCACTTTCCTCAGCAACCACATGAGAGTCGTTCCTGTGAATCCCGCTCTAGATTGTCTAGCTCGATTTATCAATAATATGAATGAGATGAGCTAGAAGATTGATGGCCTCATAGCTACGAAGACGATCATACCAGCGTAGGTAGAGGCCAATCGTAACAACTTCAAGAGTAGGGAGCAGGTAGCTTGTAGTGCCCCACTGATGAATATGCATTTCATCATCTTTATTCATTTATTTTAGCTTAAAATCTGTTATAAAACATATATAAATACCAATAAAACCATTCTTTTACTAATCCTTATTCTTTTATAAATATTGTATAATTATCACTATTTTAACGTAAAACAAACAAATATATAAATAAACAAAAGAAAAATAAAATAATAAAGACTACATATATGCAATAGATACAGGTTGACTCTGATCCCAAAAGGAGGTCAAGACTTGACCTTATCGATAAGGAATAAAGTAGGGGGAGATAAGATCCACAATACCAAAACTCTATAAATCAATTACTTCTTGTATATATTCATCATCTGCCTATAATACACATTTTTTTCTTTAATTTATCTATCACCAAATTCTTATTAAAAATGATTTCTTATTGAAAATTGTGAATAAAACCTTTTGTAAAAAATAAAAATATGTGTATATTGTAGAGATTACAACACTCTCAAAAAGCTACAAAGCTCAACTTGCAAGATTAATATCATCTTCATAAAAACTCCAAATTCATCAAACTCACTTTCATAGTACTCCAAATTAAATAATCTTTCAAATGGAGGTGGTTTTATAAAAATCAAAGTTAAGATGTGAAATGTGCCTAATTGGGGCACTATTATATATTATACCTATGTATACTATGTATATAATTTAACTATTTATTTTCTTTACATATTTGTACATATCATATTTTTAATTAATTGTAAATATTGTATTTGACTTATATAAATTAAAAATAAAAAACACAAAATAAAAAACAAACAAAAATAAAATCATGTGTATATTGTATATGTATCACTATGCATGTACTATAAATATTCTTATTTATTTAACCAAATAAATTAATTCCTAAAAATCTAAAAAAAATACCATTAAAACCCTTGTAAAATATTGTAAATTAATTAATTATTACATTGTGTAGATAATTTTATAAATAATTAATTAAAAATCAAAACCTTGTATATATAGGTATACATACCTATGAATGATACATTTTATTTATTTCAACCCTTATTTATACCTTATTTAATTAATTAAAAATAGCCAAAATTAACTTTATTTTATCCTTAACATTTTTAACTTACATTATGTAATTTTTTAAATTTATTTCCGATTTTTAATCCGTGTATTTAACAATTTTATTGATTTTTTGTCCTTTTGTCTATTTTGTCTTATTTGATGAGCCTCCTGATTGGTTGGCCTGGGTTTGTTTTCCCAGGTCAATTATCCAATCTTCCCTTGATTCCTGCTAACTCACATCTAGCTCGCTCATCTCCCATTTTTCCCACACGTGTTGAGTATTAACTCTCCTTATGTTCTCCTCCAATCTTTTCGCCCATTTATTCTTCTCCACTGCCAGCACCATAGATCCATCGATCACACCTCTAATCGCTTGCCCTTCGAATTTCAAAATCTGCTAGAGCCAGATTTATAAATATAAACCATCCACCTACATCACCTGATTTGACCAGTTTTGGAAGGGATTCTTCACCCGAGACTAAGCTTGGATGATTGGGCAGTGAAAGAGCTCTTGATCTCCATAGTTGGGAGCACGAGGAAACCGGAAGAGGCCAGATCCAACCACGCCGCCTGTCCATCGTGCATTCCGACTTTCTACCTTACGCAGCGGATCGATGACGATTTCACTTCGATTCTCACCATAAATAGTCGTAGATAGTTAGTCTTTGATTCTGCACTTTTAATTTCACGTTTTAATTAATGAATTAGCTAAAATTTGTCCTCCCCCATTTCCCTCCAATCTGCACGATTAGAGGTTTTCCAGCCACCTTCACCAAACCTCGACCTCACGACCACCTTCACCTGACCCTTCTCCACCTCTTTGACCATCTGAACACCCTGATATCACTCTCAATATAAGGTCGGCTCCAACTCCGATCACCCTTGATGGAGACTCCAATCCCTTCACCATTCTTTCTATTTTACGCTTCCATAACTTTGTTGGAGCTTCGCCTACGAGCAAGGAACCTATTGCAGGTCTCAGTGCGTACAAGGAGAAGTGAATTTAGTTCTGGAGGTTCCTATGACGCAACATGACATCCAATACCTCAATTAGGCATCATCGAGCTCCATTTCCTCCATCAGGCGATGCGGCGAGCCCAAAAGAAGTCGTAGCACCTATACGAAGATGCCTTAGGTGGAGAATGACTGAGATCTCCTCGATCGAACTTCGCCAATGGATACTTTCTTCCACGTTCTTCCATAGCACCTCGTAGCCCTTGGATCAGGAATGAGGCATCCAGTTTAGATCTAGACCATCTGATCTACCCCAAAGTTGAATTGAGGATCAAGTTCCAGTCAGATCCGAGACGCTCGAACACGCTTCTTCATCAGCATTCTGATCAGCCCCGATATGAATGACATCCGAAGATCGTCTACGTGTATTAAGGGTGAAATTGTGCCCGAACACCTCCATTTAATTATTTTGCAAATAAGTTCACACTGGACACGTGTATGTTTATCTTTAATTGAACATTTGAATTTTTCCCTACAGTTTATTTTATATGCATTTTTATCCTGTTTGAACTTCAGAGCGTGCTTTACATATGACTTTTGTGAAAATTGTAATAAAGGCCTGCAAGTTCTTTGTTATTGATTGATCCCTCAAATTATTTTAATTTCATATAGGTCCAGTTTATCGGGGCTCACGTGCCTGCGCACACATATTTTGGACATTTTGCATAAATGCACCACGCCTTTATTTAGGTGTTAATATTTAGTCTAAATACTTCAAACAATTGCATTCAATCCCCTATGAGTCTGCATTTATTTTTCATGTTAAAAATCAAATAAAAATTAGCAACACACCTTTAAAAATTCTACAAAAATCATATTAGGATTCTGTTAAATATATCACTCATCCATAATTTTTATTTTTCTTTTTTATTATTTTAAATATTCAAAAACATCAAAAAGATATCCTGTTTGCATTGAATAATCAATAAAAATATAAACCTTTGCGAAAAATTCAAAACAAATTCATGATTGTGTATTTTTCATTTCTTTTAATTTTTGTATCATTTTCAATATTTTATTCCTTGTAAAATAAATAAAATTATAAAACACTCAAATACATAAAAAATGCGTAGAAATACGTAGAAAACTCCAAAACATATAAAATATCTTTATGGAAAAATATAAAAATTTCTCTTCCTTTCTTTATATTTTTCATTATTTTTTGATTTTATTTTTTACTCTAATAATTCAAAAACATTCGCATTTGTTCTTGTTTTTATTTTTCTTAATTTTTGCTTTATTTAAAAGCTTTAAAAAGCTCTAAAAATTCTAAAAAAATCTCAAAAACATTAAAAAATTGTCAAAAACCCAAAAAAATTTGTTTGACTTTTCTATTTCTTTTTGTCACTTTGTAAAAACCCATAAGTTGCCTCTTTCTTTTTTTCAATAAATCAAAAACCCAAAAGTAGTGTTTCAACAAACGACGAGGGTAGTTAAGTTTTTCTCTTGACCTTCTATTATTGGTTGTATATACCTATTTTTCTTTCTTATTTTCTCTATTTTTTCTGTCATTTATTTCATTGTGCATATTGTTATCACATATTCTTTGTCTTTATTTTTTTCATTTATTTCATTCATTTATTTTGTCTATAATTTTTGCATTTATTTTCATATTATTTTTGCTCACATTTTTATAACTCCGTTTCTAACAATATATTTTTCCTCTTTCTTACGAGGGCCCGGCGAGCGAGGGTGGCATTCGTAGGAGTGCCAGCGCACCCGAGTGAAGTGGAGGTGACTTGTTTCTTCATCAGGTTGTAGGAGAGCGTAGGAGGAAAAGAAGATTTGGAGGAGATCAGTCACTTAAAGCATTTTTTGCATAGATATTTTTTTATTAGCATTATTTTTATTAATTCATTATTCTTATAAAAAACTTGCAATTATTTATTTGGTGGTTGCCTATTTTTCTATTTTCTAAAAGGCCACTATATATATTGTGATAGTGTGGTATGTTTCACCAAGTGCCGGTGCACTTGGGCAACCTCACTGGTTTTTGTTTTCATCAACTTCCTATTTATTTGTTTTATCGAGTTTTTGTTAGCTAGATCCCTTAGAATTAGGTTTAATTATCTTGCTTAAGCCAGGTAAATGATTAGGTCCAAAGCCCTTAAACAAGAATTATGTACCTAGAGAATAGAGCATAGCTTGGACTTAGTCAAATTAACAAGTTCTTGCCCCTTAATAGAAGTTACTGCAGGACCGTTCTCATGCATCATTTAGGTTAGTTTTTTTTTTGTCTTTTATTTTATGTATGGATGACCGTGCATGTAGAGTGTTGGTGACAAGGTATGCATCCTATATCTCCTGCATGCATCATTGATTTCTTCGTGCATTTTCTTTTCCGAATTCCTTCCCCCCTTTTCACTCGCATAAAATTAAAATAAAATGTGAAAACTCGATAGATGATGTACTTGAAAAAAATACAAAAATGGCGACAAATGTATAAAATTGGGATTGTTAATAGATCATAAAAATCAAACATAACAAACTCATTACTTGATTTAGGGAGAGCAACCCCCTCATTATTTTCGTATTTTATTTGTCATGTACATGTTATGGATTAGTGCCCCAATCCCAGACCATCATGCATATTTGTACAACAATTTGTTTGATCACCTAACTCTAAAATTGACAAGATTAACAACCGATCTCCAATGGTCATCACCGAGTTGAGTATGTGAACTTGGAGTTTGCTTTAAGTTTGCTTGTCTTTGGAGTTGAGTTGGTTACATTTATCTTTAGCATTCACATGTTATTGTGTTCTTAACCCTCCTTCCCACCCTTAACTCTGAGGACCATATGTTGTCCAACAGTACCTAAGCTAAAACCCCTTAACTCTAGCAGGTCAATTATCTCTTTGATCTTGACTAGATCTCTCTAAGCCTTATATTTATGATCCATTTGTTAACTTTTCTCTGACTTCGAGAGAGAATCCATTATTCGAGTGGGACCGTTCATCTTTTCCTTGAATCAGTCTGATATTTCTCACCTCCCCGAGGGTTATCTTTGGGTGGTATGTTCTTTATACTCGTTTTCAGTTCCTAGGAGTGCATCCAATCTGTCGGATCGTGAGACCGAGTCTTCTGATTTTTCTTCTGAGTCTAAGTTGTCTCCCCTCGTACACCCTTGCTAGGATGAGCCGATCTTTGAGCTATTTGATGATTTACCTGATTTCTCTACATTATGTGCATCGAATATCGGTTTTCCTAGTAACTACCATGATCTCGTCTTTGCATATCTTTTTGAGACGATGATCAATGTGGAGGATTTCATGATAGATCCTTCTTTATCCACGTTTGATTTCATCGGCTCCGCCATTTATCTCCATTCTGATCTTGATCCAATGATTTCATTTGTGCTACCGGTGCCTGGTTTTATTTTCTCATCAATTTACCCGGTAGCAGACACCCGCCTGATTGCTTATTTGGGTGTCATCATTTACACTATTTACCTCGCTGTTCTCACACCGAGACAACAATAATAGTGCGACAATCATGTTATCGATGATGTCTTGAACCTCGATACTTCTTTGTCCCAGCATTTTCACCTAGCTAGGGGCATAAACTCTAGCACTTGTTGAGAGGCTCCTCAACAATGTCTACTTTGTATATATGTGTCTCATCTTGATTTGTTACATCCCTCTTCCATTTATCATTCACCTCTTTTCCGCGAGCGTGTGTGTGTGCTACGCTTAGGTTGTACTCTATCTTAAGTATAGGGGAGCTGAGTGATTTGAGTTTTTCTATTTTAATTGTTTCATCATACCTATTGTTTCTTATACTTAGGGATACTTTACCCTAAATATAGGGGGAGTGATGTTGTTTATTCCGTCTTTTCATGTTTTTATTTTCTTTTATATCTTCTGTTCTCCCGCTTGTCCTTCAATTTGTTGATATTCTTTTTCTATACTTAGGGATCTTTTACCCTAAGTATAGGGGATGACGAGTCGAGCCATTGAGTTTGTTCATTCTTTTGCTTGGTTTTCCCCATTTGTACAGTCTTCTATACTTAAGATTATTTGTTCCTAAGTACTGGGTGGATCACCGACTTCTATTCTTTTGGTCTATTCTTTGAGTCGTTGTTGTATAGTATTCTTTTCACTTTTCTATACTTAGCACGAGTTATTTCCTTCATTGTAGCTCTTTGGTCACTGTGAGGACATAGTTTGAGCTAAGTATAGGGGGTGTAGTATATATATTGTGTATATATATACCTTAGCAATAACTCGTACTTTTATTAATAATATGTCTATTACTTTAAAAAAGGAAAAAATGCTTTGAAAAATGATGTGTAAATTGATTTCCAAAAATCTTTTGTAAAAATGTTTGCAAAAATTATTTTGTAAATCTTTTATAAAATCTTTTGTAAAAACCGTTGTAAAATGTTTGTAAAAATGTTTGTAAATTTTTTTATAAAATTATTTTTGTACTAATCGTTACAAAATTGTTTGTAAAAAGTTTTGTTTGTAAAATCTTTGTAAATTATTTCCTGTATCAAAACTATATATATTGAACAAAAAGTTGCAAAATTTTTGAAAGCAAAATGTTTGCAAAAACCTATTTGTAAAATTATTCATAAAATGATTTGTTAAAATGTTTGTAAAATAGTTTGCAAAAATATTTGTAAAACTTTTTAAAAAACATTTACAAAATATTTTGAAAAATGTTTGGAAAATGTCATGTAAAATGCTTTGAAAAAGTTGCATTTTTTATGAAATATTTTGTCATGTGGGATATAAATTATGGGATGTATATATTCGCAAAATCCACATGTGTATAAAAACCATAGTAGATTTTTCTCCTATAAATAAAATTCTTTGTTGTATATAAAATTCTTTTATAAAACTTGTTTTTAAAACTTGTACATAAAATCTTCTTGTAATATCTTGTATAAAATTTGAATACGTGTATAAATTTCTTGTAAATACATCCAATTTACTAACCCTTTTCATTCTTAAAAATGTTTAAAACCCATAAAAATTTGTAAAATTCTTTGAAAACTTTATCAAAAAGACTTTTCTTTTATTTCTTTTAAAAAATGTTTTGAATATATTTCTTGCATTTGCATGTGCATTTTTCAGAATGATATTGACACGTAAACTAGTTTGGAATAAAGTCGAAGAATGGAGCTTGGTTGAACCTTAATCCACTTAATTTCAGAGGAACCTTATAGGAGATGGAACTGAGATTCTTCGGATCTATAGACTTAATTCTTTGGGAACCACAAGACTTAGTTCAGTGTTGCCTTGACTGCCTAAGTAGAATACTTCAGAGCACACAGATGATTCTTGTCGATAATGAACTATCTTGCACACCTGCACTTACATCTTACTCACCTCAATTGAAGTGGTAGAGGGTTGGATTTGCCGGCATGAGAAACAAGCCAATGGAAACATTGGAAGTCACACATTTGTGGCCATTGTATCCCAACCCGACCCAGTAGCGACGAGGACTATTGACATAATGTCGTGGGTTGCAATAAAGCTTCAAAAGAGGGATAGTCTACGGGCTCAAGATGAAAAACTCCTTATGTACATGATGCACCCTTGTATATATTGAAAAAAAAAACAAAAACTCCAAAAAAGTTGACAAGCATGATTGAAAATAAAATGCTTGTCAGAGTGTGTATATTTGTATAGCCAATAAACAAGCTTGAGCTTTTAAGTCATATATTTTTTAGCCTATAACTGGATGACTTGGCTACACTAACCAGGTATTCTTGGACTGGTAGCTACACTCGCTACCTTCAATTCTTCTCTCCAACTCCTCTTCTTGAGTTGGTTGCACTAGAACATATAATTGAATACCTCGCTTCTCAAGGAAAGAGTTATTGGATTAGGGAATTAGGGTCACCATGTTGGAGAAGACTGACTTTTATTGCTTTAGCCGAGTAGAGCTACATATCACTTACACTATAAAAGAAAGATTCATAGTCATAAGGGTTTGCATATGAGTTGATTTATTCTGACCTAGCTATTGAGGAGACTTGATCAAGAGTGGTGTGGTTTCTAGAGGCTATTGAGTGTTATGTCTGTTTCCTACTAAGGTCCATCCAAACTAAGAATGCAATGGTCTAACTAAGCTCCATACTTTGATTTTATGAAGATAAGTTTAGTACCCAATATTGTTTTGTGTTCTCTATTGTTACTTTATTCTATTTCTTTTTCTTTTAATCACTTATTCTTAGTGTTTGCCAAGGGACTAGCAAAGGTAAAGCATATAGGTAGAGAGTCGGAACGCACGACAGAGGTCTCTAGCGGCATGGTTGGATCAAGTCTCATCCAAGTTTCCTCGAACTCCCATCTATGGATATCAAGTGCTTTGTTACCGCCCCACCACTATTCTAGTACACTTGATTTTATGTTATCTAACGTTGTGAATCTCCGGAGGGGTAGGATATTGCAACCATATACAGTACAAAATGGAAAAATAAAGCTACTTTGGGCGAGTATTCTACATCAGGAACTGAGCTGGCCTAGAGTTGTGGACTTGATGCACATGGAGGAGCCGATTCTAAATAAAAAAATCCAAAAACTAAAGAAAATCAATATACCAGCAAAACAACAGAAGCCAAGCCGATGCAACCAAGGAAATTCTAGTACCTACTGATGAATCTACATTTCATCATCTTTATTCATTTATTTTAGCTTAAAATCCCTTATAAAACACCTGTATAAAATACTAACTCCATATTCTTACTAACTTGCATCTGTTTGTAAATATTGTACACTTATTACTATTTTAACCTAAAATAAATAAATAAACAAAGAAAGGAAAAATAAAGAAAAGAAAAAAGAGGATTGTATATATGTAATAGATACATGCTGACCCGAACCCTGAGAGAAGGTCAAGACTTGACCTGATCTACCAAGAATAAAGGAGGGGGAGATAGGGTCCTTAATCAAAAAATCCAAAAAAGTGTTGTGTATATTTATATACTTACACTATTTTATTTGTACATAAATTGACCTAAAATTAAATAATTTTCAAGACAAAAGTTGTAAATAAAAATGTTTCCTATATAATAAAAATATTTGCAAAATAAAATCATGTACAAAATAAAAGTAACCACATCCGAAAAAACCATAAAGCTATAATTGAAAAATCAATTCCAGCTCCATATGAATTCAAATTAAAAAAACTAACTTCCATTATATTCTAAATTAAATTATCTTTAAAATGGTTGTGGTTTCATAATTTTTGGAGTTACGATTGAAAAATCGATTTTCTGGGGTGGTTTGTGCAATTTTACCATTTATTTGTACATATTGTATTTGTAAATATTTTTACTAATTATTTAACATAAAAATATAAATAATAATAATAATAATAATAATTTTCAAAAAGATAATTTCCTTATTTAACTATGTATATAATGTACCATATGTATATAGTATATGTATATAATTGATATTCTTAATGAACCACCACAAAAAAATAAAAAAAGTAACATTTATTATTCAATTTAATAAAGTGACAAAAATATAAAAAAATTAATTCTTGTAAATAATTTTAACACTAATTTCTTTTTATATCTTTATCTCATTTCAAATTCTTTCTTATCTCTTTATCTCCATTCAATTTTTAATTTCGAATTCAAATTCAAATTCAATTGATCCTCTATTTAATTGGCTCCTCCTCCCTCATTCTCACTTGATCAATCTTTGATGAGAGGAGCCAATTCTCCAAAAGCTATCTTGTCGCAGAACGATGCCTAGCCTCCGAGTCGTCTGGTGACAGTGAGTCGACCTTCATCGAGATGATTACGGTCTTTTCCGCTCCTAAGGTGAGATCCATTTTCTCTTATTTTAACCTAGGTTAATCGTAGTTTAATTTTTGCATTTTTTGTTGTCATTTTTTAGATCTTAGAATCACACATCACGATTTTAACCAAATCCGATCCGATATTTCATCTCATTTTCTTGATCCCTTTGCTTCACGTTCTACCTCCACGATCTTTCAACTCCCGTCACGTATGGTGGCCAGAGATCTAGATCCATTCCTCATTTTTTGTTGGATCCCCATTTACATATTCTGTTTTGATTTTGGGATTGAGCCGTCGTGCTCGCATTCTAATTTATTTATAAAAAAAATATAAAAGATATAAAAATATATAGTTTTCTTTCTAATATTTGTTTTGTAGGAATAAAGAAAAAGATTACAATATATATATATATATATATATAATTTTTCTCTGTAGTTTTTGTTTAAAAATATACAGAAAAAAATAAAAACAATAAAATCAGGCGGCATTGTATCCTCACCCGTCACTGTAGTCGCAACCGCCTGTAGCGACCTCCGTTGCAAGCGCAGTCAGCCACTGTCGCCATCTTCAAGCAGTGGCAGGTGCCACCCCTCCAGCCCGCAGATGGCACCCGCTGCCCATCCTCCATCCTCGGTCGCCATCCCCCATATTCTGCATGACCAACTGCATCGCCACTACCATGGGGCGTGTGTCGCCCTGCCAGCTCCTCCGCGTGAAGGAACACCATCTGTAACCCGCGCTGCCTGCACGAGCACCACCTCTTCACCGCCGACCAAGCCTTAGCGACCCACCTAGAGCTCTGCATCCCCGTCGTTCGTGCAACCATCCAGGCAATCTGCTTGTCGCTCGCCCATCTACTACCACTACCGGCCACGAGAGCAGGACTGCCCGCAAGCCCCCTCCATCGAAGACTGTAGCTGCCTAGAGCACCGACTTCACCATCTAAGGCGGATCACCGCCGCCACCGCACCATCCGTGCCATCCCACCAATGTGGCAGCCCGCCATTGCCCCCCTTTCCATTTTGTAAAGAACAAAGACCCACAAAACCCTAGGGATTTAAAATAAAAAAATTGGAGAAATATCATATCATCCCCTAGAGGTTCTTCATATTGCAAAGAAGACCCTCGCTCAAGAAAGCACGTGCAACGTACGTTTGTGTTGGGTAAATTACGGTTTCCATCCTACATTTTATTTCTATTATTTGTTTAATGTAAAAAAACTAACTATTTGCAATTCAGTCCCTCTTATCCAAACCTTGATTTGCATTTTTTTTCATTGGAATAAATGTGGTATTTGCTCTGAACAATCTACAAAAATTTGTGTAAACTCTTGTTATGTGCATGTTCATTGTATATTTTCTTCATTGCATTTTATCGTCATTTGACAATGTCATTTTCTCTATCTGAAATTTGAAAATTCCTAAAAATTTAAATACTACGTTAAAAATTCCAAAAAAAAAGATTAGTGTATTTCATTATCCTTTAATTTCTATCCAATTTTGTGTATTAATTATTTATAAAATCCAAAAAATGCAAAACTAAAAATCTTAAAAAAATCATATAAATTTGTAGGAAATACAAAAAATGTGATTTTAGTTCGTATTTGTAGATAATTCCACTAGTTTACCAGAAAAATAATTTTTGCAATTTTTTGATTTTATTTAATATTTTTAAATTATGAAATAGTCATGTTTATTCACTGTTTGCATATTACCTTGTTATTATTCATTTAAAAATCCTAAAAAAATCTACAAATCTCTGCAAAAATACAAAAATAGAAAAAAATCATAAAAATACAAAAATATTTTATTTAAACATTTTTGAGATTTTTTATTATATTTAAAAAATCCAAAATAAAAATATTTATTTTGTGCATGAATCTTCTTTGAAAATCATATTTTTAATAATTAAAAAAATTACAAAATTAAAATCACCAAAAATTTGAAAATCAAAAAATAAAAATAATGAAAAAAAAAAATAAATTATTGAATTATTACCAATTCGTTGCAACCTAATCAAGCGTCAACAAACAAATTTATTTTTTCTCTCTCAAGCCAATAATTACAAGAATGATGAAGCAAGAGAGTTTTTTGTTACTTATTTACCTATATAGCAATAGGATTGTACTCACAGTGGCTATAATTCCCGAGGGTTATTCAAATAAATGAAAATCAATTAAAAGAAAAATGAAATCTCAAATGCAAACTACCTTGGTTTTTGTGATATTTTTACCTTTTTAATTTTTTTAATTTTTGATTTCAATTTTTTTATTTTCCGATTTTTATATTTTTAGTGATTTTAATTTTGCAATTTTTTTAATTTCAATAATATGATTTTCAAAACAAATTCATGCACAAAAGAGATGCAAAATAATATTTTGATTTTTCAACTATAACAATAATGCTCAAAATATCCAAAGAAAATCATTTTATGTTTTTATGATTTTCTTTTACTGTTTTTGTAATTTTTTAGAGATTTTTAGATTTTGTTGGATTTTTGAAATGAATAAAAACAAGGGAAAATGCAAACAGTGAGAAAACATGACTATTTCGACAACAACTCCCATGCGAGCCAACAAAGTTGAATCTCCAATTTTTCCTCAACCCCATGTATTAGATGACTATACCATTTCTAGTTATCCAGATGTACTAGTTGATTCCATAAATGGAAAAAATGTTTCTTTCGAAAATGTATATGTACCTTTTCCAAAAGTAATGAAAAACAAAATAGTGAGATAATTGAAAACAACTATGTCTGATCCTTCTATTATGGAAATTTTAAAGAATATCATGCTTGAAATGACGCTATCAAGCCATATAATATATGCCAAAATGTAAAAAAATGTCTAAAGGAGGCATGCACATCTAAGCGTTGGCTCTACAAGAACCAACGTAGTTGTGCAGAAAAGCATATCCTAACCTTGGTGGCTGGCAGCTTTATCAACAACCTCCCGTATAAGAAGAAAGATAAAGGATCCCCTTTGATCCAGTGTGAGATCTTCAATCATATATTTGATTGCACTTTTCTTAATAGCGTGTCTTCGATCAACTTCCTACCCACTTCCTTGGCCAAGGAATTTGGGCTTGATCCCCTCAAACCAACCAGAATGATCCTTCAAATTGTTGATCGGCCCATTAAGCGACCACATAGAGTACTGGAAGATGTTGTCATAAAGGTACAAGGTTTGAAATTCCTAGTGGACTTCATTGTCCTAGATATGAACTTCACGGTACCATTACTCCAGACACCAATCATCCTAGGTCAACCATTGCTCTGAACGACCTATGTGGTAGTCGATTATGGATCTGAAAAGATCACCTTCCACTCCAACAATGACAAGGTAACTATAGAGATGCATGTAGATCCACAAAAGCAAGATAGAACATCAGAGAGAAGGATGCCTGGTCATACAACCGATGGTGACATATTTGAGGCGATCAGAGGCATCGATGATTTGTGGACCGTAACAGACACCATGGAATTCCTCTTCCTAGATGAGGACCTTGAATGCACGATCAAATTTTACTACAATAACACATATGAGGTAGAAGATAAAGAGCTGATCCATATATTTCAAGAGTATCCATCCCAGATCGAACAAGAAGAAATGATTGTAGTTATGTTCGGTGTTGCATTGTCGGAATCTGGAGTAACCGATGTGGTTCCAAAATCACTAATGAAGCGATCACCAGCAGAAAGTACAGTTTTTGAAGTAATTAAGAAGTTAGGTATGATTCCACTTGAGATGAAGCCTCTTATAGCAAGTCTTAAGTATGCCTTCCTTGCAGGAGAGCTAGAAGAATATCCGATCATCATCAATTCACTATTGACCGTTGATTGAGAATTTCGCTTGTTAGAGGTTCTACAGAAAATTTGTAAGGCTCTTCGTTAGAATATTGCAGATCTCCGAGGGATAAATTATTGGACATGCAAGCCCACAGCGAGCCATTATGCAATAAATGTTGTTGCAAATATCATTCTCTGATCTGAAATAAAGAATAACCAATTTACATAATAGGTCCCTTAGTACAATTAGGGTTATGTACCATGGCCATCTTGATGATCATACAATTGTTGATTCAGTTATTGAATCATAGAGGATGGTGCTTGGATGAATATCTAAAGAGTTAGATGGAGGACTCATCAAGCACCGTCAAATGATTGTTAAAAGATGATCTCTAGCCTGAGTAGGAGATGACAATACTTTCTCATTTAGGATGATATCTGACCGACCTCTGGATGCAGGTCCTCTGCATGGGAATACAAATTCGGAGGTGTCATATTAGTTGAGTCAATGGGTTGACTTAACGAGATCGAGATAACCAAAGACCTATGTTGAATACTGTCACGACATAGGCATGCATCCTTTGACTAGAGACAGATGTGTTACTATATGTATGAGTATGTACATTTGGCAGACCAATAAGTTGATGACCAAACCAAGGTATATACACCGGCGAGCTGGTGTGCATGTAAGGACATATGAGTAATACGATCTCTCAAAGGGATCATACAAGTTCACATGTGAACCGGAAGACATGAGCTCACTCATGAGGTATTGGGACTGATTAAATTCCATGCATGGTCGTCATGCTATGGAAGCATGACAAGAATTTGAAGGTATGATATATGCTTTGGGAAAGCATATGATCGATACCAATTCCCAATGACCAAGATTGAGAAACTTGGTGATCAAACCCTGAAGATGATAGTTTGAAATTGATCTATATCTTCAGGACGATCATAGGTCTTCCAGTATGCAGGATATACAGGTATTGGGAATACTTGAGGGTGATGTGATCATAAACGATTGTATAACCATGACGCTTCCATTCCGAGGGAGTGACGAAACAGTTTTGGATTTTAGTGACTCCTCTCAGTAGAGAAGTGACCTAATCTTAGTTCATGTATTGGACATTAATCTGAATGAGATTCAGATGCAATGAGAAGATTATGTCTACGACCTTGATTCAATCAAGCATCTGTGGGAGGTCCATGAGATCTGGATTTGAGATGTGATCTCAATATCCAAGTCACTATACGTGGAACAATACAATCGCCATGTCCTTATCTCCAAGTATCTACGGAGAAAGCACATCATTCGTGAAAGGGTTCAAGAATGATTCGATAGTTGAATTATATCTAAGCATTGAGAGATTGATAATTAAATGTGATTTAATTATCTTGATGCATGTGGATAAATTATCCAATATAATTAAATGTAATTTAATTATTGTGTATAAGAATAATGTGGATAGCAACATCCAATTATTCATAATATATTATAAATGTGATTTATATTGTATTAGAGAGAGCTAATTTTGATTTATATTTGTTGATTAATTATTGGTGTGAATTGGATTCACATTATATAATTAATTGAAAATGTAAATTATTTTTGTTTTGGGTTGTGAATATGATTCACAAATTTCCAATGGTAAGATTGCAATATTCTTAAAATTAATTATGAATTATTTTGTATAATAAATCACAACAAAAGTTGTTGGAGATTTCCATGGAGATATGCAATCTCATGAGATTGCCTCCACCATGGAATCATGGTAGACGGCTACCAAGTCCTACAAGGAAATTAGTAGTCGTCCTACCTATTCCATGTGGACATGTAATCTCCATGCTAATCTCTCCATATTTGATTGATTTGATTTAGGATTGAATTGTATTTGATTTATCAACTATATTTAATCTAAATTATTAATTGTTGGTTTTTTACTAACAACAATCTTGACCATTTGATTAAACACAAATCAATCTCATCCATTGATTTGGTGTGCCTCATGGATTGTGATCCATGGACTCCCAAAACCCTATAAATAGAGAGACATGCCTTGATCTCTAGGGTAATGCTATTTGAGATACAACTCTCTCTCTCTCTCATTCCACATGTCAACCCTCTTCTCTCCTCCAATGGTGGCCGTCCACCAAACCCTAGAGGAGAGGCTTCGTCGTTGCTTCGCCACCGCACCGCCACCTTGACGTTCCTCGGTTCTCCATCTTCTTTGGAGTGCTTCTCTCATGAAGAAGGTGTTCAATCTCGTACGACGAGATCAGGAGTTCATCGTGCTTGGATCAACTTCTTGGATTGCGAGGATCACACAACTCATCCCCGCGCTCGCAGGCGTCTTCTCCGAAGATCAGACTTGAGACAGGAGGTCTCTTTTCGTAGAGACTCGATCAACCACGCTACAAGAGGTATTCCTTTATACTTGATGTGGTTTTAGATAAAACGATCCGAGAATCATTCTTGGATCATGTGGTTTCGTCACATGATTTTTTTTAATTCCGCTGCATAGAACAACTAGTACGACTAGTCGTTCTTCATCGTATTCGATACGATGCTCATGATTTAGTGATGCGCTTGAGGATTATACCATATACTTCAAGTGGTATCAGAGCCAGGTTGAAGGTTTTGGATACGATCCATAAACCTAGGAGGACTTGGGTTCGTTAAGGTTGCGAAAGTTTTTATCGCATTTCATTTTCGCACATCTGTTTAGTGAATATATTCGGCCCTGTTTAAGATGTCTAAACAAAAATTAATCACTTGTATTTTGTTCCCCATGAAATAAGGAAAACATAGGATCTGAGTTTGCGTAATTTGAATTCCTTTTGCTCGAGATATGGTCGTTTTAATGAACATGTATTCACTGTTGTGGGAACTGAGAATCTTAACATGATTAATGAGTTAATTACTGTTTTGATGGCCTAGAAATGCGTGAAATATCACTCAGGTTCTCTCATAAATCAAAATAGAAATCTTTGGAAATTTATTTTGCATAATTTGGATTTGATTTAATTGAGATATGTTAATTTTAGTAAGTAGGGGTCACTGCTGAAATTACATCCCATATCAAGAACCATGTGATTGTCAATTAGTGAAATTAATTGTTAGTTTCCTGAAATAATTATGGAAGAATGTTTGAGAAATATTTAGTGATGATTATTTCTTTAATTGACTTGGCCTCAACCAATAAAATGATTAGATTTGATATAGATCATAATTGGAAACACAATCAACAAACAACTTGCTTGAATAGGATTGGAAATTTGGTTAGCAAATTTCCTTATAATCAAAATTGTTTTGATTATTACTATATGGTATAATTTCTATTGAAGAACCGACGATCATCTCAAGTACAAAGTGATTGTATCACATTATCTTTTCCTGTGGCGGATATGGTGTCTAGTCGGGGAGCGTTGGGGTAGCAGATTGCACCGTGTGTGGTTTGTCCCACACCCGCCGGTACTGGCCATGACAACGGGTAGGCAACGGATGATGCCTGAGAGATCATGATGTATTTTCTAATTATTAAAATTTGAATTAATACGTACTTTGAGATAATACCATATATATATTCAAGTAAAACCAATCAAGTTTGTTAATTGAGCTGGATTGATAATTGATTTAATGAGATTGAATTAATTATATCCAATTAAAATACTATATAATGAATAGATGTGTATTTCCCTTGGAAGAATTAATTATATGAATATGATTCATGATAATTAATTAAAATTTGAATATGAGGTGGAGGATCATAAAAGTGTCATCCATGGTCTCCCGTCAAGGCGAAGGGTTTCCATCGCCAGGTATTGCATGTAGGAGACGCCTGTCCGAAGTGACAACTCCTTTATGCAAGCGCATCTGGATCGGGCTCTTTGCTTCTCGAAAGATTAAGGCCGTATGCGTAGTGACCCCAATATAGGATCCTCATATTATTGGGGTAATATTGGATTGCGCATAGCGAGTACTATTCCTGTTGACGGTTGGTTCAGTTAACAATGGGTCAACACCACCTTAGGGGTGGTGGGCCCGGGTGTTAAAACCGAATTAAGAAATGCACGTTGGACTTGCAAGGTGGAATGTGTTCCCTCTTCTCTTTATTAGAGTCACAGATTCTCATATTATTGGGATGTGACAAAGGTAAAGAGGAGATCACAGTTCTTGCTATAGATATAGCGGTAAGTATATCTCTTACATTGAAAGTGATTAAGGGAATGATCTTTCATTGTTTACAAGGCAAGACAACTTTGATATAAAAATTCCTAAATTGAAGTTAAATATGTATATATATATATAATTATATACACTTATGCAAATTTCTTATTTCAGATAATTCTTCATTAAACCCAATCAATATTATATTTAATAATAATCAGTAAAATATCATGGATTGGATCCATGATTAAAATATTGTACTTGCAGTTGGACACATATTGTATGTGGTTGCGATGTGCAAGTTTCCTCATAATAATGAGGAGTGACAATTAAATAGACAATAGGACTACAACCCTAGGGTATGTATGTCTCTATAGTCGATCTCTCATCGAATGTACTTTGGAAGTGACATGTCGATAATGATTGTAATTGTCAAATAATCCTTATAAAATTCTAAGAAGATGTTCTGGCGTACATATGTTCTCTCGACATTTAATCATGAATGGCGTGGTTTAATCATGAATGACGTGGTTCTCTGCATCATGCAGAATGGTAGCTCTATAAGAGTTGATGTATTCAGAATTGTTTGAGTACCTACCTGAACCAATTTTTTTATGAGTTTATATGGATGTAGATACGATGAGTGTCATCATTCTACTATCTATACTCTAGTCATTCATGAAGCTTCAGAATATTCATATTGTATGAATTGAATGAAGCATGTACAAATGTTGAAATGCTCTTATATTGAAATCTTTTGAATTCAGCATAAGAGATCCTTCGTTAAAGCAATGGTTGTTTATAGATAAAGGGAGCGCAGTGGAAGCATGGGTTGGACCCAAGTAAGAAGGAAAGTCAAAGAGTTGACCATACTTTTGTGACTTCCATATGACATCCAAATAGTTGGATGAATGCTGATACTGCAATAAGCTGATGTATAGATAGTATGACTATCAAGTCTATCTCGATCCTTAGAGAAGGACTCGGATAGTGCACCGGAATAATCTACATTTAATCATTGAAATTGACTTTCTTATTGGATAAGATAAAAGTCTAATAATTATATCTCATTCTTCTAATGACACTTGCAATTAGTTGCATATGTATTAGAAGACTATAAAATTTGATTTTAAGGTTTAATAGTCATCCACATGGACATTGGTGCAATTGTTGCAACAATCTCTATTGGATAGATGGACTTATTTTCAGAGGGAGAGCCCTTAGTCTTAGAGAATGTCTCTATGACGTAGATATCAGAATACGATCATTGTTTTTTTCTAAATGTTGGTAACAAACATGAAATCTGTAATAGATCTATAATAAAGAGTTATGATGGAGATATTTCAGATAGTAATCTAAAATCTAGTGGACTCTACTAAATTAGAAAATTAATGAATGGTTCATTAACATTTCTAATACTGAAATTAATCCTTAAAAGATTAATAGGAGAATGAAGATCATTTGACAATGATCTGGCATCAAGCCTTGGACATTTGTCTGTTAATGTGATCAATAGACTAACAAGAGATGAAACTTTAGATTGTCTAAAGGTTCAAATCTTACATACTTGTGAATATTGTATTCAAAAGTAAAAATGTCCAATACACCCTTCCTTGGAATGGTGTAAGATGTCAAGGTATTCAAGATCTCATACATATTGATGTATGTGAATCATCTATATCAGAATAAACATTGTGGATATGTGATATCTATTGATGGTAATTTGTGATATGAGATTTCTTCTCTTCACCTAGAAACCTTTGAAATGTTCATAGATTTCACAATTTTTGCTTAGAACCAAAGTTTGAAGGAAGATTAAATGAATTTGATCTAATCTAGATAGTCAGTACCTATTAGATGAATTCATAGAATACCTTATAGAGATATGAAGATCATTTCTATCTCACTCCTCCTAATAAACTTAAACTCAATAAGAGTTGTAGGAAGATACAATTGGATCATGTGTGACATGATATGATCAATGATGAATATTAGCATAATTATCTATTAGTTTCCTAAGTATATATGTAGTAGAGACTACAATATATATCCTTAAAAAGGTTCCATGCAAGTAATCTGGAATCTAGCACTGGAGAGTGTGATAAGGATAAAAAACGGTTTCGTGGCTTTTCGTTTTTATTAGAGATGAAAAGAACAACACTGTCGATGTAGCCGAAAAGCCGCGAAACAAATTCGATTTTTAACCTATCAAACAAACTCGGTTTTCCTTCAGAAAACCGTCACTAATATTTAACCGGGCAAGTGTTCCTGAGTCGAACTCAAGGAGGCAGAATAAATTCCTTCGATTTTTATCTTTGTAATTTTATTTTTAATTTCTTCTCCAAGTGATCAAGTAAAGAAACCCTTTTTTTATTGGTTTTTATTTTTATTGTTTTTATTTGATTTTATTATTTTCCAATTTTTATTTAATTTTCAAAAAGGGAGATTTTTCAAAAATATTTATTTATTATATAATAGGTGGATACTATTTAGGTGATACAATATAGTAGAGTGAACGGTGTCGAGCCGCGATCTCGAACAACTCAAGAAATCAAAACAAAACAAGACGATTTTCGACGAAATCAAAACATGACAAAAACTCGTCAAAAACACTCGAAAACTTTATACTAGATAGATGGGGTAGTTGCGTAACTACCCTCAAGAAACCGTCAAAGAACAACGTCAGACGAAGTCGAATCAACCCCTACAGCCCAGGGGCATAAGCGCAAAAGAAACTAATTAAATTTCTTCAAAAAGGTCCTCAGGGACTGTTATGTAGAAAAAATATACAAATGTTTACATTTAGGTCCCTGCGGAGGGACCTAAATGCAAATAGTGAAAACCTGTAGAGGCGGAGAAAAATATCTGGAAGCTGCTGGGTTTAGTGCATAAATTTTCCACCCCTTCATATTCGGCAGCTGAGATTAAAACGTGCTGGCGCCGATCGGACGCTCAAGGGTACGCCACGTGTCGCGATTCTGTGCGTCGTCTATTCTTGAGCGGTTGGAGTCGCTGGTGACGAGCCTTCCTTCTCGGTATTTTCCAGAGCAACTGGCGAGTCCTTTGGCACTCCGGCAGGGCCAGAGGGGTGGCTCCTCCACCCCTCGAGCTCGCCCGCGGTAGGGTGGTGGCGGAAGATGCTCCGAGCGACGGTGGCACGGTGATGAAGACGGTGGTCTCGTCCTCCTGGAAGTGGCTCAGTTCTGGCGTCCGACTTTTGAGGTGGATTCGGATGAAGATAGCAGGCTCCCAGATGCTAAGAAATAGCTCGCGATGAAGAAGAACCTGCAAACGACAAGATAGTATGCTCGATTCACGATGAATCAGCCAATGGGTGATAAGTTTGCAAGATCAAAAACATGACGAAAAACTTTGTTTCCAGATGAGCTTATGAAATACGTGAAAACGATGATGGATTTGAAGCGCGATTTGATGTGGTTTGGAAACAAATCGAGATGAAAATCTAAGGGCGTCTAAGCAAAAGGGTTAAGCGTCCTAATGACGCTTTTAACACGCTAATTTCTACACGAAGATCGAGACGAAAATACGACGAAAGTGGATGAAAAGGTCTGGCGGGAGTCAAGGTTTATTACCTGGACAGCTGCTCGACGACGACCTTTGACCGGAGCTCCGACGCACGCGTGGGCGACGATGCAAGGCTGGGCTCAGCCTTGGAACCTTCTCCGACGTCTCCTCCTCCTCGCTAGCGTGTCCACGGTGCTGTCACCACCTCCGGTTGGCCGAGACGAGGCTTGGAAGTAGGTGGGTCAGTTAGCTTGGAGCTGGGTCTCAAGCAGTTGGAAGAGTTGTTTGGCTATGGCGACCTTGAGGGGTATTTATAGAAAGATTGCTTGGGCTCCAAGCCTAGATCTAGGGCTGGCGAGGTAGCTTGTAGTTAGGAGAAGAGGATCGACGGAGTGGATCGGTCAGAAAGCTCTAGAAGCGCGCGGGAAAAATGAGGGAAATCGGCCGGTTGAGCAGGTTCTGGTGCAACAGAATCTTGGGGAAGATGACCCCAGGTGCTGACAAGTGTCAGCACCTGGTTGGTCCAGAAGCTTAAATTCCTTATAAAATCATTAATAAATATTAAATAAACTTATTTTAAATATCTATAAATACAAGAAATGTAAATAAATTAATTTTCTAATTTATGGCATAAATACTTTTGATAAATAATAAATATTATTTAAAATATAAAAATTATATTAATAAATATGTATTTATAAATAGGTTTTAGATTTTTAATTTAATAAATAAATAAGTAAAAATTAATTTTATAGTTTCTTAATTATTAGAATATTAAATAATGTTTATAAGAATTTTTATGGATTTTAATGAGTTAATTTACATATTTTAATAAATATGGTTAGTATCTAAGTAGGTCATTTATACCTATATTTTAGGGTTTTTGATTTTATTAAAATAATAAATAGTCTCCAAAAATTATGAAATAATTTATGGTGAAACTACAAATAATTTAGAAATTATAAAATTAAGAAAATTATAAATAATGTGTGTTACATAAAATAAATAGCCCAGAAACACCGTTGTCTTTTGGTCCCAAATCCGACTTTTTGCAAACGAACTCCGAATTCGATGAAACCACCTTTATTAATTAGAGAATATTATTTTATGAATTTAAAGGTGAGTAGAGTAAAATTGGAGTTCGTATGAGGAAGTTTTGATGTTCGGAAGTTGAGAATTTGACAACTTCCAGGCTGAGTTTCTTGGCATATATACAGGGTAATATTTTTAACTTATTTTTATATTTTTATATACATTTTTAGGAATAATTAGGAGAGGAGTTTGGTGAAAAATATGTTCATATGGATTAATTAAAATTTTTTGAAGTTTTGTATTTATTTTATAAATAATGGAGAATGTATGGAGTGGGTATTAAATTATTTTTTTATGTTTTCTTTCCTTATCTCCCCCTACTTATTGGTTTGTCGACCAATCCATGCTGACTTGGTCTCGGGGGTTGGGTTATAAATATATCTTACAGCTATATTTATATTTAAGTCATATTGTATATATATACATATATTCAATCTGCCTTCTTGGTTTTCTTTTCTTGTTCTTTATTTATTTACATGATTTTAGTGGTTAAAAGTGAATATTTACACATGAATGGTGATTTGTAAAAAGATGAGAATTAATGGATATTTACATGTATTTGTTAAGGGTTTTAAGACAAAATGCGACAGAAAAGTTAATGAATATATGGATTCATCAACCCCCTATACTTAAACTTTGCTAGTCCCTTAGCAAACACTTATTTTGAAAAAGTAAGTGAAAAAGAAAGAAAGATAGAATGAATTTGTTTTCCTAAACCAATTCATGAGAACAGACAAAGGACAGAGCTCGATCGGGCCTGAAACAAGCATTTTGTCGGAACCTTAACTAGGATTAGGATTTTATCCTCAACATTCCTCAAGTTCCATAATCCTTACTCAAGATCACTTCATCGGCTAGTTCAGACTCACTTATTCATATCGCAAACTCTATCAACCTTGAAGTCAACTTGTACAGTGTGTGAATTGATTTAGCTCTTCCTGCTTAGAGAACCGAAGAAACCGTCCATCCCGGCTATACACTCCTATGGCTTCCTCATCTCGCTACTCTTTCCTCGGGGAGGGAGGTATTCCCTTCTGAGTTCAGTTCTGCTATGTCCACAATCGAATATAGGGAGAAGTTAGAAGAATGAGAAAAGAAGTGGAGTGCGACCAGTGTAGACGCATCTCCTTGTGAAGCCCAACCGGTGTAGCTGAGTCTCCACTAAGATGTGCAGGCATATTTGGTGGAAGCTTGGACCATTGTGGTCTTATTTGGTGGCTTCTGTATTGCTTTGAATTTGTAATTTGCTTGCACTGCATTCATCCTTTGTGCCTCGACGGATATAGCATCTTTTTAGTCCGTCCCTTTTTTGAGGTCTTAGAAAAATTGTGTCAGCAAATCCTTCCCTCATCTGAAGCAACTATCGCAACCCCAATCTCTCCCGTCTTTAGACGTCAATGCCGCAAAGATAAGGATAGAAACGCACTACCAAGGTGTACTGCCCTTCGGAACTCCATGCGAGTTGAGCTAAGTGCAGAGTGCATGTGTTCAAGATTGGTTCACTGGTGTAGAGTTGTACGGATGACTCCAAATGGTCTACTTAAGCTCAGATGACTTGATTTCTCGAATATGGTCTTACGGAACCCAAAGATTTAAGTCACAAGACCTGAAGAGTCTAAATTTCAGATCCTAGTCAGGCTCCTTACAACGAGAGTTAAAGGCCGAAATCAAGCTCCATCCTTTAGACTAGACTCAGTCCTTAGTTCTAGAAATCAAACTTATTCTGAAAAATACGAATGCAAATGCAACCATGTTTTTGTGAAGTGTATTTTCTGAATTTTACTCATTTTTATGGATTTTAAGGCTTTTATAATTTTTACGAATTTTAGGACTTTGTATTTTTTATGGATTTTATGATTTTTATAAACAAGATTTTATTCATGAATTTTACAAGATATATTTTATTTAACTTAAGTATCTAATGAATTTTACAAATTTTATCTATAAAGTATTTTACAAGGATTGAATGGTTTTTACACATGTTTTAATAAATAGGATTTTAACTAAGTATTATACATATTTTAAGTACAAATTTAAATACAACTTTTAATTACAAGTTTTAATTACAAATTTTAAACATATTTTACTTATTTACAAGGATTTTAATAATAGATAAATAGAATTGTGGATTTTAAATTAACCCGTACCCACTTTTTATGGATTTTATAGATATAGAAAATACATAAAAGTACGAGTTATGGACGAAAGTATATATATATAATATATACGCACCCCCCTATACTTAGCTTGTGCTATGTCCTCATAGCGTCAAAAGAGAAAAAGGAGGACATAACTCGTGCTAAGTAAAAGTGGGTGAAAAAGAAAATCGAGTACAAGTCAGTCAACCCCCCCTATACTTACGATCAGGTCATCGTAAGTATCATGGGAGAGCAAAAACGGGATGACTGAATGAAAAGAATAAATAAGAAAAGTTCAAAAGGAAAAGAATACGAAATCATCGAAATCACTCGTTCCCCCCTATACTTAGGATAAAGCATCCTAAGTATAGAAAAGAGTGTAGCCAAAAATTGGGCACCAGTGATTTGTGAAAAAGAATGGCTATACAAAAGAATCAGTACAAAAAATAAAACGTAAATCAGCGGGCAATCGGTCCCCCCTATACTTAGGATCTGGTATCCTAAGCATAGAAGACGAGCAAAAACGGGGACGATAGTGGTCTACGAAGAATATACAAGTGTTGTGAATCTCCAGAAAAGAATGGCTCAAAAGAATTTGTACAGGAAGAAGTGAAGGAGTGATCATGATTCCTGTACAAAATAGATCACTTCAGTACGGGCCAGATGATCAGTAGTCTCTACGAAGTGCTTCAACATCTGCTCGTTAACCACAAACAGCTCTACACCAGGTGACACATCTGATATTGCAATACTGCCATTGTCGTGCACCGTTCTGACTATGTACGGTCCTTCCCACTTGCTTTTCAATTTACCGGGAAAAATTCTCAACCTTGCATTGAACAGCCAGACTTTCTGCCCAGGGACAAAGCTCTTGTGCCGAATATGTCTGTCATGCCATTTCTTCACTTTGTCCTTATAGATGAGTGTGTTCTCGTATGCTTGATTTCGAATTTCTACCAGCTCATTCAGATCTATCTTTCTCTTGGCCCCTGCTTTTTGTATATCCATCAGTATTTCTCGAATTGCCCATTCAGATTTATGCATGATCTCTATGGGCAAGTGGCACGACTTTCCATAAACTAGCCTGAATGGTGAAGTACCTAAGGGAGTCTTATACGTAGTACGATATGCCCAAAGAACTTGATCTAGAAGAAGTGACCAGTTCTTCCTATCTGGTCGTACTAGTTTATGGAGAATTGATTTCAACTCCCTATTTGATACTTCAGCCATGCCGTTCTTCTGTGGGTGGTAAGGAGAAGCTACTCTGTGATCGATGCTGTATTGTTTCACTAGCTTTTTCACCTCCTTATTAACGAAGTGGCTACCCCCATCAGAAATGAGAATGCGAGGGATCCCGAACTGCGAAATGATATGTTCCCTTAGGAACTTACAAACGGTCTTACTGTCTGCGGTTCGTGCGGGTATAGCCTCCACCCATCTTCTAACATAGTCTACAACGAGAAGAATGTACTCAAAGCCGCTGCTAGAAGGGAACGGTCCCATAAAATCTATGCCCCATGCGTCAAAGATCTCGCAGATAATGACGGGTCGCATTGGCATTGCATCTCTGACACTGACTGCCCCTACAACTCTCTGACAATCTGGACAACTCTTCACGAATGTGCAAGCATCTCTAGTAAGAGTCGGCCACCATAATCCGCTCTGTAGTACCTTCTGCGCTGTCCTCTTCTCCGAATGATGTCCTCCTGATTCTAGAGAATGACACAAAGTGAGGATACTATTATATTCCTCCTGAGGAATACAACGCCTGTAAACACAATCCGGTCCTTCGCAAAAAAGAATCGGATCCTCCCAATGGTAGTATCGTGCCTCAGAAACTAGTTTCTCAACTCGGTTCTTTGGCCAACCCTGAGGACTTTTTTGTGTGACTAGAAAGTTCACTATGTCTGCATACCACGGAAGTTCTGTAACCGCAAAGATGCTCTCATCAAGAAATCTCTCTACGATCTCTTGCGTGTACTCATCTGAAGGATGATCTGTCTGTAATCGGGAGAGGTGATCAGCTACCACATTCTTTACTCCAGGTTTATCTTTGATATCCAAATCGAAATCCTGAAGTAAGAGAATCCATCTAAGAAGGTGTGCCTTGGCATCCTTCTTTTCCATTAAAAATCTGATAGCTGAGTGATCTGTGTATACTGTGATTTTCGAGCCAAGCAGATATGATCGAAACTTGTCTAATGCAAACACTACTGCCAACATCTCCTTTTCTGTCACTGTGTAATTTCTCTGAGCATCATCTAAGGTTCTGCTGGCATAGTGAATAGCAATGGGAAGTCCATTCCTCCTCTGCCCTAATACAGCCCCGACCGCAAAATCTGAAGCATCCGTCATGATCTCGAAGGGCAGAGACCAATCAGGCGGCTGTAGGACATGAGCACTGATTATTTTTTCTCTTTCAATGTGAGGAAGGCATTAAGACATTTATCATTTAAAATGAACTCGATGTCTTTGCCTAGCAATTCAGTTAACGGTCGGGCAATCTTAGAGAAATCTTGGATAAACCGTCGGTAAAAGCCGACGTGCCCCAGAAATGACCGTAACTGTTTGATGTTGGATGGTGGCTCGAGTTTCTTGATGACATCCACCTTGGCAGGGTCAACCTCCATGCCTCGCTGGGAGATGACGTGCCCCAACACGATCCCGTGAGTAACCATAAAATGGCTCTTTTCCCAGGACAGAACGAGATCTACCTCACAACACTTTTTCAGAACCTGGTCTAGGTGCGCTAAACAATCGTCAAAGGACTCACCATAGACCGAAAAATCATCCATAAAAACCTCTGGAAAATCACCGACCATGTCCACAAAAATAGCAAGCATGCACCTCTAGAAAGTCGCAGGAGCGTTGCACAATCCAAAGGGCATCTGTCTAAAGGCATACGTGCCGAACGGACAAGTAAAGGTGGTTTTCTCATGGTCTTCAGGAGCAATTGATACCTGATTGTATCCGGAGTAACCGTCAAGGAAACAGAAGTACCCCTTCCCTGCCAACCGTTCTATGACCTGGTCTATGAAAGGCAAAGGGAAGTGGTCCTTCTTCGTCGCGGTGTTCAGCTTTCTGTAATCAACACATACTCGCCACGATGTGGTTACTCTCTTTGGAATCTCCTCTCCACTCTCGTTTTTCACCATTTGAATTCCCGACTTCTTCGGGACAAAATGTAATGGGCTAACCCATTCGGAGTTGGAGATGGGATAAATGAACCCTGCGTCGCACCATTTCGTGATCTCTTTCTTGACAACTTCTCGTAAAACCGGATTCAGACTACGCTGAAACTCTCTGGAGGGTTTGCTGTCATGATCGAGATAGATATGATGTGAACACAAAGTAGGATTAATCCCGCAGAGATTGGATACAGTCCACCCAATGGCCTTACGGTTTCTTTCTAGAATCTCCATCAGACGAGATTCTTGATCATCGGTCAAAGTAGAGCTGATAATGACCGGAAACTGTTGATGTGAACCCGCAAGGAAGGCATATTTCATGTTTGGTGGCAAAGTTTTAAGTTCTGGCAAGGTAGTATCTGTATCTGCCGAAACATCCTCTGTATGTGTATGGGGATCTGTATCGGTTGTGGATTTGTCGGCATTCTGATTATCCACCATCTCTATGTGCTCTAGAGTCAGACTACAGAAGATGTTCAAGACATCATCCGACTCCTCAGAATGATCGGAAGAGAATAAGTCAGCTAGATAAAATTCTGAATCATCTGAGACGGAGGAATTGTGTAGAGTTTCCGATTCTGAAAGATCTGCGTTGATTTCGTCAGAAATCTGATCCCTTTGCTTCTCATCATCCAGTCTAAAATATAAGGTTCCATCGGAAGAATTACCCCCTGAGGTCTCGGACCCGTCCTCTATCAAACATTCTTGGGTCTCTACCTGATACCTTTCGAGGTCGTCGAGACGGACCTCATCCATGTAATCACAGGAGGCTAAAGAACTCAGAAAATCTGAAGATGCATCACTGAAAGTGTTCGATTCTCTCACCATCTCTATATGTACCTTTTTTCCCTCGGCGCGAAAAGATACCTTCCCTGTATCATAATCGAAGAGAGCCTTTGCGGTCTCTAGAAAAGGCCTCCCGAGAATGATCTGGGTAAGGTGTAACTGTGCAGGGCAATTCATGTCTAGGACCGTAAAGTCCACTGTAAATTGCAGACCCTGTACGGTTACGATAACGTTCCTAAGTATACCCTTAGGTCTCTTTACAGATCTATCAGCAAACTGAAGGATCGCGCAAGATTTGTAAAGAGGACCTAACTCGAGTTTATCGAGTAAGGAAGCGGGTATCAGATTGATCGAGGAGTCGTTATCTAATAGAGTGCGGTCGAACTCGGCTTTTGCGATCTCACATCTGACATAATGTGCACCTGAGTCCTTCTTCTTCTTCGGTAGCTTATTCTGTATTGCACAGGATGTAGCCTTAGTCAAGACATGTTTTTCTGTTCGGGATCTCTTTTTCCTACGCGTGGTGCATCAGTTTTTCAATTGATTCTTGAGCGTAGGAAATTGATCTAAGGCATCATGAAGAGGGATCTTCAGAAAGATGTGATCTTTGAGTAGTTTTTCAATCTCTGAAGATGCAAGATTATTTTTGGTATTTTTCTTTCCTTTTCCAAACAAAGCATCGGGAAAAGGAATAGAGTCAGAAGTCAGAAAATCAGGATTTTTATTCAAACTGAAATCAGCGTTTACATCGAGAGTCTCAGAATTATTTATAAAACTCTCTAAAACAGGAGAAGAAATGTTTTTGTCGGGGCTCTCTGCCTGATCTGGCGTGATGTAATCATCTGAGTCGCCAGTGTCCATATCTGAAGTGTTGGCATTGCCCCCGTCTCTTGAATCTGCGTAATGGTCTTCATCCTCTTGCGGTTTCTCCTCCTCGACTTCAGGATCATGGTTCAGCTCGTGCTCCTCTGGTGCCCTCTCCTCTTCTCCAGCAGGTGCTTGTGGTGATCTACCGCTCCTGAGATGAATGAAGTTAGATAAAAATTCAGGAAACGAGATCTTACCTGTAGTGTCTACCTGCTCTGGATGCCTCCTCTTGTTGTTCGGGTTCATCTGAGGTTGGGCTAGGAGAGTGGTCTTCGGCATGGTTAACTCGTCTAGACGATGGTTAACCTGCTCCATCTCTGTCTTGTTCGCGATCTGGAGCGTACTCAACATATCCATGATCTGGTTGAGTGCCTGGGCCTGTGAAGACATCTTTGGTTCGATGTGGTGGCCCTGGCTTGCTCCTCTCTCCTGCCTTGGCGTGAAATGCTGAGAGGTGGAAGGCTGGGAGTAGCGCTGAGGTGTGGAGGAAGACTGCTGCGGCTGCTGAAAAGGATGATTTTGTGAGTAGTGAGTAGGGTGCTGATATGAAGGCTGCGGTCTCTGATGGTAGACATTCGGATGAGACTGCTACGGCGTGAAGCTCTGGCGGTGCTGAAATTGCGGACGTCCATGCTATGGATGACCGTACGGCTGCTGCTGCTGCTGATTCGGTATACTCGGTTGCTGCACCGGAGTATACCAAATCCCGTTGATCTCGAAAGTGGCTTGCGACTCCACCTCCATCTCTACAGTGCTGATGATCTGGCCAGAATTGGCATGAGACTGATCCTCATGCCAATCAATCTGCGGAATCTCAGGCTCGCTCTAGATGTAATGGATCTGACGGGTGGGTGGAGCGGGTGCGATCCTCCGTACTGGTTGTGCATTCGAAGAGGTCTGGCTCTGTTGGTACTGAATCTGAAGATCAGCGACCTTCTTCGAGAGATCACTCAGCTGCTGAGGTAGAGATGAGAGTTTCTCCAACTCTCGCAGCGGCTGTAGGTCTTGGACCTGCTTGTAAATCACTTCCACCAACGTTAATTTCTCGCTAATGAAGCCCATGTTGGTGTTGGATTCAGAGTCCGAGATATTCACCACCTTGTGATGTTCTCGGTGATGTGGTGGCTGTGGGGCTCTCTGAAATGCCCGAGTAGAGTCTACGACTCTCGAGTTCTCGGCCATCCCTTCGAAGATGGCCCAGACTGACTCGACGTCCTTGTTCAAGTAACTGCCGCCACATGCGGCACTGACTAGCCCCTGAACTTCCGGCTGGAGTCCTCCGAAGTAGTTCTGTACGAGCACCTTCATCGGGATCTCATGATGCAGGCATCTCTCCGTAAGATCCTTGAATCGATCCCATGCCTCATGGAACGATTCGTGCGGCAGTTGCGTAAAGTTGGAGATCTGACTCCTCATCATGTTCGTCCTTCCCATAGGAAAATATTTGCGCAGGAAGGTGGACTTCAGGTCGTCCCATGTAGAAATTTCTCTCCCCAGATGACTCAGACAATAAAGAGCCTTATCAGCTAAGGCAAAGGGGAAAGCCTTGAGGCGTACGGCCTCCTGCGTTACTCCTGGATAACAAGCCGTTCCGCAGATCATCTCAAACTGCTGTAAAAACGTGAACGGCTCCTCTGCGGCATTTCCATAGTACTTGAGAAGCAAAGAGATGAAGGACGGTCGGAGTTCGTATGGCCCTTGATTCGGTGGTAGCCAAATCCAATGATGGAGCGTTCGTGCGCCCGGGTCATACTCGTCCCGTAAAGTTGCGGGAACCGTAGGCGGTAACTGGTTCCTGGCCTCTGCTCTCAGCGCGGCTATTTTAGCCTGCAGTTCAGTCTGAACTCTATTCTGTTCTCGAATCTGTAAATTCATCTGTTGTAATGTATCGAGAATGACTGTAGTGACAGCTGCGTTCAGCTCCGGTCTTCTCTCCTGATGTTCCCCAGCTGGTGGCCTCTCGTATGCTGCTGGTCCTTTCCCGCGAGCCATCTGATCGTCTGTAAAGTAAAAACTCTCGTAAGAACTCAGCGAAAAGTACTCAGGAGATCTAGATGATGTATTGAGGCCAGGGTCTGCCTCAATAGTCTGGCCAGGAGGCGAGGGAGTCTGGGTCTGACTCGCCTCGAGATCTGATGGGACCGGCTCGGGAAGAGGGTCATCCCGAGCCTGTGAAGACATACGCTCGACGGTGGACGGTCGAAAGCTCGCAGAGTCTGAGCCGAAAAGCCGTCGAGACGTCATCTTCGATTTCAAGAGAAAGTCGGGAGAGCACGTTTACGATTCAAAATGAAAGACAGAGAAGTGTGAAAGCCGCGGAAACTCACGCCCTGCAAACAAACACAAAACAAACCCCGTTTTCACCAACTCAACCCTTATGAAGACCGTAAGAGTTCGATCTTTTTATCTTTTCAGTTTTAGGGTTGTGATTAGCAAACGTTTCGATTACGCGGGCTGAGCAAGCCAATAGGTGCCCGATAGTTTCCCCGAAACACTGGCCCGAATCCTTACAAGAGACCACTCGCACTCAGCCAGTATGGGAGTAAGTACGGACCGTTTCCGGCTACTCGTGTTACTTGAGGACGGAGCCTTGCGCAGTGTCCTCTAAACCTCCCACTCTGCTAAGTAAACCCGGACCGTTTCCGGCTACCCGAGCTTACCCACTGAGGAACAATGATCAAATGTATGGACCCAGTAGTATCTCACGAGAAATACGGGGTTTGGGCTCTATCCCTAAGTGTCGGATCTCGAGCTCGCACACTCTGAGAAATGTGCGGGAGTTACTCTCCCCAAATCACTTGAGTCGATTTACGGGTTTAAGTCAGATAGATTTAGCAGTCCCGATTTTAGTTTTGTAATTTTTATGGTTTTTTCAGTCAACGTCTATCGATTTTTTTTCTTTTTATAAAAACCCTAAAAGCATGCACCTAGGTTGCGAGTCCTAAGACTAACTACGCGGCACAAGCAGATATAGTAAAAAAAACCTAAACAAGCATCTAGAAAAACCGCGGAAAACCGAAAAGCGATAAAAAGCCGCGGTGGGTGCCCTGATCCTTGGATACACGGTATCCGGTGAATCAGGCCCCGAAAAAAATGGGGGGGGGGGTTGTTTATTATCTATTACAACTCTCTCCCTTTCTCTCTCTTTTACAAAAATGTATGCTAACTACTCTGCTCCTCTGCAACCTACTCGTAAAGAAGGAGCTGACCTCTGCTCTTTCAACTGGCTCGGTTTCCGAAGAAGCCGGTTGATCCTACAGGCCCTACAAAGATGGTTAGCCAAGAAAAGCTGATCGAGAAAACCGAGAAAGCCGTAAGAAGACAAAAGAGAAACTCAGAAAATAGAACACAAAAAAGCCGTACGAAAAACCATACGAAAAACGAAACAAAGAGAAGAGAAAAAAATAAAATCACGAAGAAAATAAAAAAGAATCTAACGCGTCCCCGGCAACAGTTCCATTTTGATAAGGATAAAAATCGGTTTCGTGGCTTTTTGTTTTTATTAGAGAAGAAAAGAACAACACTGTCGATGTAGCCGAAAAGCCGCGAAACAAATTCGATTTTTAACCTATCAAATAAACTCGGTTTTCCTTCAGAAAACCGTCACTAATATTTAACCGGGCAAGTGTTCCTGAGTCGAACTCAAGGAGGCAGAATAAATTCCTTCGATTTTTATCTTTGTAATTTTATTTTTAATTTCTTCTCCAAGTGATCAAGTAAAGAAACCCTTTTTTTATTGGTTTTTATTTTTATTGTTTTATTTGATTTTATTATTTTCCAATTTTTATTTAATTTTCAAAAAGGGAGATTTTTCAAAAAGATTTATTTATTATATAATAGGTGGATACTATTTAGGGATACAATATAGTAGAGTGAACGGTGTCGAGCCGCGAGCTCGAACAACTCAAGAAATCAAAACAAAACAAGACGATTTTCGATGAAATCAAAGCACAACAAAAACTCATCAAAAACACTCGAAAACTTTATACTAGATAGATGGGATAGTTGCGTAACTACCCTCAAGAAACCGTCAAAGAACAACATCAGATGAAGTCAAATCAACCCCTACAGCCCAGGGGCATAAGCGCAAAAGAAACTAATTAAAATGTCTTAAAAAAGGTCCTCAGGGACTGTTCTTTAGAAAAGTTATACAAATGTTTACATTTAGGTCCCTGCGGAGGGACCTAAATGCAAATAATGAAAACCTGTAGAGGCGAAGAAAAATATCTGGAAGCTGCTGGGTTTAGTGCGTAAATTTTCCACCCCTTCAGAATCGACGGCTGAGATTAAAACGTGCTGGCGCCGATCGGACGCTCAAGGGTACGCCACGTATCGCGATTCTGTGCGTCGTCTGTTCTTGAGCGGTTGGAGTCGCTGGTGACGAGCCTTCCTTCTCGGTATTTTCCAGAGCAACTGGCGAGTCCTTTGGCACTCTAGCGGGGCCAGAGGGGTGGCTCCTCCACCCCTCGAGCTCGCCCGCGGTAGGGTGGTGGCGGAAGATGCTCTGAGCGGCGGTGGCGCGGTGATGAAGACGGTGGTCTCGTCCTCCTGGAAGTGGCTCAATTCTGGCGTCTGACTTTTGAGGTGGATTCGGATGAAGATGGCAGGCTCCCAGATGCTAAGAAATAGCTCGCGATGAAGAAGAACCTGCAAATGACAAGATAGTATGCTCGATTCACGATGAATCGGCCAATGGGTGATAAGTTTGCAAGATCAAAAACATGACGAAAAACTTTGTTTCTTGATGAGATTATGAAATACGTGAAAATGATGATGGATTTGAAGCACGATTTGATGTGGTTTGGAAACGAATCGAGATGAGAATCTAAGGGCGTCTAAGCGAAAGGGTTAAGCGTCCTAATGACGCTCTTAACATGCTAATTTCTACACGAAAATCAAGACGAAAATATGGCGAAAGTGGATGAAAAGGTCTGGCTGGAGTCAAGGTTTATTACCTGGACAGCTGCTCGACGACGACCTTAGACCGGAGCTCCGACGCACGCGTGGGCGACGATGTAAGGCTGGGCTCAGCCTTGGAACCTTCTCCGACGTCTCCTCCTCCTCGCTGGCGTGTCCACGGTGCTGTCACCACCTCCGGTTGGCCGAGACGAGGCTTGGAAGTAGGTGGGTCGGTTAGCTTGGAGCTGGGGCTCAAGCAGTTGGAAGAGTTGTTTGGCTATGGCGACCTTGAGGGGTATTTATAGGAAGATTGCTTGGGCTCCAAGCCTAGATCTAGGGCTGGCGAGGTAGCTGGTAGTTAGGAGAAGAGGATCGATGGAGTGGATCGGTCAGAAAGCTCTAGAAGCGCGCGGGAAAAATGAGGGAAGTCGGCAGGTTGAGAAGGTTCTGGTGCAACAAAATCTTGGGGAAGATGACCCCAGGTGCTGACAAGTGTCAGCACCTGGTTGGTCCAGAAGCTTAAAATCCTTATAAAATCATTAATAGATATTAAATATACTTATTTTAAATATATATAAATACAAGAAATGTAAATAAATTAATTTTCTAATTTATGGCATAAATACTTTTGTTAAATAATAAATATTATTTAAAATATAAATATTATATTAATAAATATGTATTTATAAATAGGTTTAGATTTTTAATTTAATAAATAAATAAGTAAAAATTAATTTTATAGTTTCTTAATTATTAGAATATTAAATAATGTTTATACGAATTTTTTATGGATTTTAATGAGTTAATTTACATATTTTAATAAATATGGTTAGTATCTAAGGAGGTCATTTATACCTATATTTTAGGGTTTTTGATTTTATTAAAATAATAAATAATCTCCAAAAAATATGAAATAATTTATTGTGAAACTAGAAGATCATGAAATAATTTAGAAATTATAAAATTAAGAAAATTATAAATAATGTGTGTTACATAAAATAAATAGCCCAGAAACCCCATTGTCTTTTGGTCCCAAAACCAACTTTTTGCAAACAGACTCCGAATTCGATGAAACCACCTTTATTAATTAGAGAATATTATTTTATGAACTTTAAAGATGAGTAGAGTAAAATTGGAGTTCATATGACGAAGTTTTGATGTTCGGAAGTTGAGATTTTGACAATTTCCAGGCTGAGTTTCTTGGCATATATACAGGGTAATATTTTTAACTTATTTTTATATTTATATATATATTTTTAGAAATAATTAGGAGAAGAGTTTGGTGAAAAATATGTTCATATGGATTAATTAAAATTCTTTGAAGTTTTGTATTTATTTTATAAATAATGGAGAATGTATGGAGTGGGTATTAAATTATTTTTTTATGTTTTCTTTCCTTATCTCCCCCTACTTATTAGTTTGTCGACCAATCCATGCTGACTTGGTCTCGGGGGTTGGGTTATAAATATATCTTACAGCTATATTTATATTTAAGTCATATTGTATATATATACATATATTCAATCTGCCTTCTTGGTTTCTTTTCTTGTTCTTTATTTATTTACATGATTTTAGTGGTTAAAAGAGAATATTTACACATGAATGGTGATTTGTTAAAAGATGAGAATTAATGGATATTTACATGTATTTGTTAAGGGTTTTAAGACAAAATGCGACAGAAAAGTTAATGAATCATGGATTCATCAGAGTGCTACTTCATTAGGAAAATAAAGGATGGTATTGGATACCTACTTTATGACCTTGAGATTCTTAAAAGATCTCATATCTGAGAATGTGATTCTTAGAAGATGTCTCTCTTGAGAATCAAGATGAAAATGAAGTAAAGGAACTCATTTAATCTTGAAAAGATAATGAGGCTCCTAAAATCGGAAACTAAAAGAATAATTGAAGATGAAACACTAATACTTCTTCAAATAAGTTTGAGGATGTATTCTATGTGTCAGTTAAGTCTGAAAATGATCGGACTTTATGTAATGAAGCTCCTGAGGATCGTGACATGGAAAGATGGATGTTAGCAATAAGAGTCTAATGTATACTTCATATACAAGTGTTGTATATGGACCCTCGAGGATACACCTATATGGGTAAGGCCCATTAAGGTGTAAATGGATCTTCAGGAGAAAGAGGGAACCTGATGAGAAGGTAGAGGCCTTCAAAGCACGGTTCATAGCCATGAGCTACACACCAAAGAGAAGACATTGCTTGCGATGATACTTGCTCTTCAATGACCATGCTTAAACCCATCAGAATATAGCTAACCCTAGCTACACAACTTGACTATAGCATTCTCAAGATGTGAGTCAAGATTGTATTCCTCTATGAATACCTCTTTGAGGATATTCACGTGAAGTAGCCGCATGGCTTCATGGATGAGGAAAGCAAGGTGTGCAAGCTGAGGAATTCCATCGATGGACTAATAAGCTTCTTATAGTTGGAACATAAGATCTAATGAAATTATAAATGTTATGATAGAATCTTGATGAACCATGTGAAGCTTAATGGGAGTGCCATTGTGTTTAACGTGCTAAATGTAGATAATATCATAATAATTTAAATGATATATGGATAATAATAAGTGTTTTATAACTGGTTGTTCCATATCTTGAGATATGATCTCAATGATACCTCTTAGATATTAGTTCTGAAGTTGTTCAGAAGCAAAGAAAGAGGGTATTGGGACCGTCGCATTAGAGGTACACCTTGGACATATTACATTTAATTTAAAGTTCCAAGAAAGGCTTCTTTCCCTTAAGATATTGTACTGACCTATCTAAAGGGATAACACCTCAAAGAGTTGAGGACGTGAATGCTAAAACTGCTAGCCCTTGTGCATCAGTTCTGAGAAGCTGGGTGTATGCTAGATGTGTACA
The DNA here is from genome assembly GCA_037367405.1 of Ottelia alismoides. NCBI lineage: Eukaryota > Viridiplantae > Streptophyta > Magnoliopsida > Alismatales > Hydrocharitaceae > Ottelia > Ottelia alismoides. Next base: position 208,192 of record JAZKJV010009585.1, on the reverse strand, counting down.
AAAAGCCAGATGTCTATCATGCAGTGGGAGTAGTAAACTGTTACTAATCCTACTATGGTGATAAAACACTTGATTGCGGTAATAACTATATCTTCATAGTTGACAAAACTTGTGAGATAGTGATCTCTAAGTCTTATCTTCAAGAAATTAAGACTTTATAGATGGAGATCTAAAAGGTCTTAACTACGAATACCTTAGGAGATAGAGATCTCCAGGAATAAGGGTATTTCTGATAAGGATAATAGAAAAACTGGTTATGATAATTACTAAGATGTAGTGTCAAGGACACTATAACTGACAAAATTGAGTATTGGCTTCATATATGCAACCTTCGCAATGGATGTGGGAACTGTTACCTGGGGATATGCAAGTGTTGTAAAAGGACTTGGCGTATTCTCTTGGGAGCAGAGTGACTGATCAGCTTACCTAAGCTATTTTCTAAATATCCTATGATTGTCACATGAGTGCAGGTTTAAATGATTAGCCCATTAATGGCTCATTGGGCTAGTGGGAGATTGTTGGACATGCGAGCCCACAGCGAGCCATTATGCAATAAATGGTGTTGCAAATATCATTCTCTAATCTGAAATGAAGAATAACCAATGTGCATAATAGGTCCCTTAGTACCATTAGGGATATATACCATGGCAATCTTGATGATCATACATCTATTGATTAACTTATTTAGTCATAGAGGCTGGTGCTTGGATGAATATCTAAAGAGTTAGATTGAGGACTCATCATGCACCGTCAAATGATTGTTAAGAGATGATCTCCAGCCTGAGTAGGAGATGGCAATTCTTTTTCATTTAGGCTGATATCTGACCGACCTCTTGATGCAGGTCCTCTTCATGGGAATAGAGATTCGGAGGTGTCAGATTAGCTGAGTCAATGGGTTGACTTAACGAGATCGAGATAACTGATGAATCTGCGATTCGTCATCTTTATTCATTTATTTTAGCTTAAAATCCCTTATAAAACACCTGCATATAACACTAACACCATATTCTTACTAACTTGCATCTGTGTGTAAATATTGTACACTTCTTACTAATTTTAACCTAAAATAAATAAAGAAATAAATAAACGAAAAATAAAGAAAAGAAAAAATAAGGAAAAGAAAATTAAAAGATAAAGAAAAGAAAATAAAAAAATAAAAAAAAAGAAAATAAAAAAGGAAGACTGTATATAGGCTGACCCAAACGCCAAGAGAAGGTCAAGACTTGACCTGATCGACCAGGAATAAAGTAGGGGGAGATAGGGTCTTTAAGCAGAAAATCCAGAAAAATATGTGTGTGTTGTTGTAAATACTTCTCACTTCTTTTGTGTATATCTGTATAAAACTGACACTAATTTATTTATGCCTTAATTGAACTCAAATCAAATAACTTTCAAAACTAAATTGTAAATAAAAATGTGTCTAATTAATAAAAATAATTGCACAAATAAATCATGTACAAAATAAAAGCAGCCACACTTAGAAAAGCCACTAAGCACTAATTGAAAGGCCAATTCCAGCTCTATATGAGCTCAAATTGAATCAATCTCACTTCCATTGGATTCGAATTTAAATTATCTTCAAAATGGCTGTATTTTCATAATTTTTGGAGTTACGGTTGAAAAGTTGGTTTTCTGGGGTGGTTTATGCAATTTTCCCATGTATTTTGTGCATATTGTATTTGTATATATTTCTAAATATTTTTACTAATTTTTTAATAAAAATAAAAATAAAAAAATTAAAATTCTTTGAAAACAAAAAAGCTAATTTCGTCATTTACCCTTGTATATAATGTCATATATGTATATAGTATATGCATATAGTTACTATTTTTAATTAACAACTATAAGGAAAATAAAAAATAACATTTTTTAATTCAAATAAATAAAGTGACAAATTCAAAAAAAATTAAAAAAATAGATAATTGTGTAAATACTTTTATCTCTTTATCTTTACCTCTTTTTAAATTTCATCTCTTTTATCCCTTTCACCAAAAAAATCAAAAATCCATTTTCAAATTTCATTTCTCTTGCACCAAAAAAATTCAAGAATTCATTTCAATTTTCATCTCTCTTTATCCAAAAAATTTCAAAAATTCAAATTTCATTTTATCTTTTCTATTTATATGGCTCCTTCTCCCTCATTTTAACTTGATCAATATTTAGAGAGAGGAGCCCGATCTCCAAGAGAAAATTTCATTGAGAATTGCACCTAGCCTCCGAGTCGTCCGGTGACAGCGAGTTGGCCTTGTCGAGGCAATCACGGTCCTTTTCCGCTCCTAAGGTGAGATCCACATTTTTCTTATTTTTATCTAGGTTAATCATAGTTTATTTCTCGCATTTTTTATCTCGTTGTCATTTTTTTCATTTATCTAGATCTTAAAATCCGCCACGATTTATTCCGCCACTGACTCAATTTTTCATCTCACTTTCTCGATCTCTACGCGTTCTATTTCTATCGTCCACGATCTTTCAACTCCGACCGCGTACGGTGGCTGGAGATCGGATTCGAATCCCTCCTCTACGTCGAATCTCCATTCATTTTTGTAAATAAAAAAAATGTTTCTTTTTTGTTCTCTAATGTTTGTTTTGCAGGATCATATAAAAATAAAAAAATAAAAAAATTAAACAAAATTCTTTATCTTTTTTATTTCATGTTTCTCGGATTTACAAAAAAAATAAATTTTTTTATTTTTTATTCACTGTTTACATTGCAAACATAAAAAAAACAAAAAAAGGGTAAATTACAATTTGGGTCCCCATCTATGGGTCCAATCCCAGAATGGGTCCCGATCTTTAAATTGTAACGATTCGGGTCCCAGGACCATTTAGGAAATGGAAATTTTGGGGTTCATGACGAATATACCCTTGTTGGGAAGGGAATGGAGGTTGGGTTCCAACTTTTAAACAAGGGCATACTCGTCATTAGCCTCAAAAAGTTCCTTACATTAATGGTCCTGGGACCCGAATTGCTACAATTTAAAGATCGGGACCCATTATGGGACTGGGCCCATAGATGAGGACCCAAATTGTATCTACCCCAATAAAAAACAAAAAAGGGGACAGGTGCGCCCAGCGGCCCACCGCCCGTTTGAAGCCACCGCGGCACCTCTAGCCGCGCTCGGTAGCGCGCGGGACTCCTCCTCGCCCCATGCCTCCTTTCCGATCTTCACTAGCAACGCATCGCCCGTACAGCGGCATCTCCTCCTTATTCCCTGGTAGAGAACCGTCGCCCAGCCTCGGCCGCAGCAGCCTCACCTCCACGTGGTATAGCCCGCCTCCAACCTTCCAGCGCAGCCGCGACTCGCCACCTCCGCGCGCCAACCGTGCGTGCTGCCCCCGCCGCGAAGACGTCGAACCGACTCCTCCTGCAAGCTCCCCCGCGCTCGCCAACGTGCCCGTCGGGCTGCTCTCTCCTCCAGTTCTCCAGTCCACCAGCCGACCACATCCTTAGCGTCGTCCGACCACTCGCCTCCTTCCAGGCCAACCGCAGAGCCCCTTCGCCCCCATAGTCGTGCCAGCATGAAGAGCAAGAACAAGGGGTGGCGCCCCTTGAGCCCCATTTGAAGAAACAGACGAAGGCAACCCTTCTAGAGTTTTTAAGTCAATATTTTATTTGGAAAATTTACATGAAAGCCCCTCAAGGGTTTCTGAATTTGCAAAAACGTTCCTTCTAGCCTCAAGCACATGTCAAGCACGTGACATATTGGTAAAATTGCGCATTCACCCCTATGCTTTATCTTTATTATTTATTTGATGTAAAAGCCAAACTTATTTACATTTTAGTCCCTGAACTACAGAACAAAAAGTTGCTTGCTCTCTTTGAATGAAATAAATGTTATTTGTGATCTAAAAATCTTACAAAAATTGTGCTATGCTACTGATGTGATTTCTTCTTAGCATAAAATTTTCATTCGATTTTGCCTTAATTTATTATTATTAAAAAATAAAAACATGTCATTTTTCCCTATTTGAAATTCCAAAATTCATAAAAATTCAAATATTGTTCCAAAAATTCCAAAAATATTAGAGTAGTTTTATTTCATTGTCTTTTAAATTCTGACCAATTTTACGCATTAATTATTTATAAAACCCCCAAAAAATTTAAAAAACAACAAAAATCTTCCATAAATCATAGAAAATTCTACAAAAATCCAAAAATTGTGATTTCAGTTCTTGTTTGTAGATATTTGCTTCTAGTTTGTCTTAAAAATAATTGTCAGGAGTTTTGAGCATTAAAATATTTTTAAATTGTAAATTACTCTAGGTTGTGCACATTTTCACATTTCTCATTGATTGATTTTTAGAAAAATACAAAAACAGTTGAAAAATCCATAAAAATTCTCAAAAAAATTTCAAAACTTTTAAAACCCAAAAATATTTTTTTGCATTTTTCCGAGTAGTTTTGATTAATTTAAAAATTACAAAAAGAGTTGGTTTGTGTATTTTTGATTTTGTGAATATTGCTTTGTGTTATTTTTGAAAATTAAAAAAAATACAAAAATCAAAATCACTAAAAATTTTAAAAATTAGAAAATAAAAAAAATTAGAAATAAAAAATTTAAAAAAAGATTAAAAAGATGAAAAAAATCACAAAAACCAAGGATAGTTGTCCTTTGAGATTCTTGTTTTCTCTTAATTGAATAACCCTCGAGATTTGTAGCCTCCCTGAGTTCGACCCTGTCCGCTATACAGGTTAATAAGTAGCACAAATTAAAAAAAATATTTTTTTTGTTTGTCACGGGATTTTGGGGATAACATCAACGACATCTTGTTTACCATTAATAATTTTCCGATCCCCTCCATTTTTGCGCGTAACAAAATGACATTACCGTTGCCAGGGATATAAAAAAAATTCAGAAACCCCAAATTTTCGTGTCAACAAAATGGCGCCGTTGTCGGGGAGGCACGACGAGGGTAGTTAGGTTTCTCTTTTGGCCTGCTATTCTTGGTTGTATAATTTTCCACATTCACTCCATTGTTCATATCCACTGCATTCATTTCATTTTTTTCTCTCTCAAATTTGATAATTGTATTTCTTACACATTCTTTTTCTTTTTCTTGCGAGGGCCCACAGAGCGAAGGAGGCGATCCTAGGAGAGCTGAAGCACCCAAGCGACGTGGAGGCCGCTTGATTCTTCACCAAGTCGTAGGATATCATGAGAAGAGGAGAATAAGAAGTGAAGGAGATGAAAAAAAATTTAAAAAGAGAGAGAGAGAGAGTTTTCCTTTTCCATTTGAACTCTGTAAAAGGACATTCATTAGTTGCGGGGTCTGTTTCGCCAAGTACTGGTGCACTTGGGGGACCTCACCGGTTTTGTTTTCATCATCATGTTTTTCTTTGTTTCCTGCAGATTTCGTGAGCTACCTCTTGATTGCTTTAGTTAATTTGCTTGAGCCAGGTAATTAACTAGGTCCAAACACCATAAAAAAGACATTTCTATGCCTATAGAGTAGAGCGTAATTTACACTTAGTCAAATTAACTTGTTCTTGCCGGTTAATAGAAGCTATCATCTAAGATGGTTCACTTGCATCATATAGGATAGATATTTAAATTCTGCATAGATCACTTGCATGTAGAGTGCTGGCGACAAGGTACACATCTCTAACCCCTGCATGCATTATTGTATTTTTTAATCACGCATTGGCATTTCCGATCTCCTTCATTGTTTTCACTCACATAAGTTTAAAAGGAATTGAATACTCGGTAGGTGATTCTTTGAAAATATTCTTAACCAAGTGATAACTGCTAAAACTGGGACTGCTAAAGAAAACTTGACCCTAAAAAAATACAAGGAAAAATCATTGTTTTGGGGAGAGTAACCCCCTCATTGTTTGGTTTTCTTGAGCGAGAGAGCGACCCACACACTAGGATAGAGCCACGCCCGAACCCTTTTCAGACTACTATCTTGGGTTAGTCGTTCTCCAGTGAGGATCTCTCCGGTAGACGGTAAAGCGGCCTGTGACGTCCTTAACAGATTGAATTGATCGTGTAGCTGGTAAACAGTCCACATCTCATACTGGCTGAGAAAGATCTAACTTTGAGATTAGGCCAGTCTCCTAAGAGCATTGGGTTCCTAATAGCTCGTTTTTAATCGCTCTGATATATTGTATTCTCATGAAACTCTAAAATTGACAAGATAATTGACCGAACCTTCACGGTCTTCACTTTGAGTTGAGTTGGTGAACTGAGGGTTTGTATTGTGTTTGATTGCTTGTGTGCTTGCTAGATCCTTCTGTGCATTTGCGCCTTTTTCTCAATACCTTTTGACTTGACCCTCATGTTTTCCCGATCCCACCTTTTGTTTCGGAGATGGCCGACTAGAGTTATTTTCATCCGATCTTCGAGGATACCTTGTACTCTCCAGACAATCCACATTCCTTTTTCCAAGATGACTTTCCTTCTGACTTTTGTGCATATCCGCCTAACCCATTATTTCAGGAATCAGAGGACTTTGATTTTAACCCACCCTCATTCAACCCACCTGATCCTGGGATTTTGGAGTCACCTTTCATGATTTCCACACTTAAGACGCTGAACAAGATGATGGAGCATATGAATTCGAAGATTAGCAATCTATTTAACATAAATACGAGCCAGAATGCTGCTCCACTATTTGAGGATATGGATTCACTTGAGGATAATCATGAGAGCTTGCAATCGCACAAAATACAAAAAAATGAGAAAATTTTCAAAATCCAAAAAGATTCTGGGAGACACATTATTGATTCATTTTGTGAGGAGAGGACCCAAATGCCCGATCATCCACCCACAAATCTATTCACATCATGTCCCAACCTTGACCCCATGAATGTGACTACAGACTGCTCTTGGCAATCCTCGTGTAAATGTTGATTCTGACCTCCTCCCTTGTATGGATGAGGTCCAAAAATTCAAAAAAATGTTGACTGAACCCGAAGTAGTAGCCACCCTTCATGACATTATTAAAGCCCCATTTCAACTAGCCATGACAGATTTATCTACTTGTCAACACAAGAAAAGAAAGCGAAGGAGAAGATCTTAGCGTCACATCTTGACCATGGCCACTGCCTACGCCATCTCTCCCCGCCCATTTTTTAAGAAAGGGAACAGTACCACACCTCTTGTGAGTTGCTCCATATCTGACTATTCTTGTCATAACACTCTCTTTGATGGCGGTTCTTCAATCAATATATTACCCTTCTCTATGGTACAATCTCTTCATCGTGGGCCTCTCAAGAAAACCAGGATGATAGTTCAATTTGCTGATGGATCTATCAAGAGGACGAAGGGTATTCTAGAAAACGCTGTCATTCTTATTCAGGACATGATGTTCACTTCGGATTTTGTTGTAATGCCCATGGAGACCTCCACCCCTGTAGAGCACTCTCCAATCATCCTGGGACGACCTTTCCTCGCATTTGCGGGAGCCATTATTGATTATGGTTCAGGAGAGATTCGCTTCCATTATGATGCAGGGAGCGATGTGTTGATCACTACACCCACTACCGACCAGAGACCTGCTTCCCATGAGAGCCCGCCTGTGTTAGCCAACCCTAAGGAACTTGACCTCGAGGATAATATCAGAGATTCTTCTTATATATTGGATGATAATGAAACCCTAGAATTCCTCTTGAAAGAGGAAGACTCGGAAAGCATAGACCTTGGAGTTCCCCCTTCTGGTATGTGGAGATGTATTGATGACATCCGCGGAATTTACACGATAGAAACCCAAGAGCGGAAGGCAGACCCTGAGACTAGACAGGACAGACATGATTCGACTACTTTTACTAATGAGTCCGTTCCTATTCACCCTAATTCAGATGAGATCGATCAGGTAAAATTTGATTTGATTACTTTTATAAAGGAATTTGGGCCTTTTGATAAAGATGATGATCCGGTAGAGGCTCGCCAGGCTGAAATTGATCCTACTTTTTCTGATAATGATTTCGAGCCATTTTACTTTGATGTTTGCGAGACTTCCCAGGCAGGACATGGCCACACCACTTCCAATAATCGATTTAGGCATGCACAATCTGAAACCGCCGAGGATACATTCTTGGTGGATCCTACTCAGTTTATGTCTAATGATGTCCCAATATTGACCTACACCTTGTCAAATCCATACCTCAGCGATCTCGCAAGAAGGTTCGCTTTCGACCTTCTTGACCTTTGTACATCCACTCCTCTTGTATATCCTTTCGTTTTACTCTTTCTTCTCCTGTTTTATCATATACCCCTTTTTCCGTGTGTGTGTGTATATGCTATACTTAGGATGTGCTTTATCCTAAGTATAGGGGGGTGAATGATTTGTGTTGTTCATATTCGTCATGTTTATCACTCTTGTTGTTGCCTATACTTAGGGATACTCTACCCTAAGTATAGGGGGTGATGTTGTTCATATCGTGTCTTTTTATTGTTGAGTCTGTACATTCTCTTCATCAGTTTTTCCCTTTTGTACACTCCACTATACTTAGGATTACTTGATCCTAAGTATAAGGGGGGATCACTAACTTCTCTTCTTTTTATCCTTTCTTTGAGTCGTTGTAGCATAGGAGTCTTTTCACTTTTCTATACTTAGCATGAATTATGTCTTCCTTTTTCGCTCTCTAATCACTATGAGGACATAGTTCAAGCTAAGTATAGGGGGGTGTCGTATATATTGTATATATACTTTAGACATAACTTGTACTTTTAAATATGTTTATTTGGGGGGGGGGGTTATGTGTATAATTTTATAAAATCCACATGTGTAAAAAATAAAAAAAACAAAAAAAACAAAAAAGAAAAAAATTCATAAAAAAACAAAAATAAACAAAAAAACAAAAAAAACACAAAAAAAATCACAACAAAAAATAAACAAAATACACAAAAAAACAAATAAACAAAAACAAACAAACAAAAACAAAAAATTCTTGTATATCCTTGTATATATTTTACTAACCCTTTTTCTTTAAAAAACTACAAAACCAAAAATCTATAAAAACTTGCATAATTCAAAAAAAGAAAAAAAGGAAAAAACATTCTTTTACTTCTGCATTTTTCCTCCAAAAAATTCCATAAAAAAGTTCAAAATAAGAAAATTGTTTAAAAAATATTCTTTTCACATGTGCATCATTTCTTTTCAAAAAAAAAAGGAAAAAAACTCTTTGCATTGTTCATATATTGCATTTGCATTTTTCAGGATAGTATTGATATTTAAACTATGTCTAGAATAAAATTGAAGAATGGATCTTAGTTGGACCTTAATCCACCTAATTCTCAAAGGAACTTCACCGAGAAATAGGATTTTAGAAGCTTCAGGTCTTTGACTTAATTCTTTGAGTTCCACATGACAATGTGCAACGTTTGACTATTAGTGTCTAACCTGGTCTCTTCATTCTGGGTATAACTCTGGAATAGGGAATCAATTTGTACTCTCGTACTATGCACTTAGCTCAACTCAGACGGGATGTTGGAAGACTATGTGAGTTTCTTTTCTGGTAGTGTGGAAATCTAAAGACCGGAGTACGGGTTGAAATAAAGCTTCGGAAAAGGGATGGACGGTTGGGCACAATTTTTTCTAAGACCCCAAAACATGTACGGAAATAAAAGATTCTATATCCGTAGGGGCACAACAAGATCCAAGCAGAACCACCAAAAATTCAAATACAAAGAAGCCACTACCAAATAAATATCTGACCAAGAAGGTCCAAGCTTCAAGAAAACCTGCAGATCTTGGTGGAGACTCGGCTACACTGGCCATCTTCACAAGGAGAGGTGACTACACTGGTCACCCTCCAGTTCCTTTCTCCTTCTTTTAACTTCTTCCCCTATTCGATTGTGAACACAGCGCGACAGAACTTAGAAGGAAATACCTGACTCCCCGAGGATGAGTTACTATAGAGGAGATTCGCATGGTAGTCTGGCATTCTGGATGGGAAGATCTAAAACCTTTCACACACATGAGTCGATTGTTCAATGTTCATAGGGTGTGCTTTGGGAAGAGGATTGATCTAAGATGACTTCTGAGCCGAAACTATGACAATGATGTGTAGAACTTGAAGGCTGTTGATTTTAAAATTCTAAGTCTCACAGAAGTTCCGACACACACTAATAATCCAAAGGTTCGACAGAGCTCCAAACTACAATTTTATGAATATAAGTTTAATATTCAATATTGTCCTACTTTCATTATTTTCCCTTTCTTTTTCTTTTTCTTCACTTATTCTTTCAAATAAGTGTTTGCTAAGGGACTAGCAAAGGTAAAGCATAGGGGGATGATGAATATGCGATTCTTCATCTTTATTCATTTATTTTAGCTTAAAATCCCTTATAAAACACCTGCATATAACACTAACTCCATATTCTTACTAACTTGCATCTGTGTGTAAATATTGTATAGTTCTTACTAATTTTAACCGAAAATAAATAAATAAATAAATAAAGGAAAAATAAACAAAAAAAGTTAAAGAAAATGAAATAGAAAATAAAGAAAATAAAATAAAAAAGGAAGACTGTATACAGGCTGACCCAACCCCCGAGAGAAGGTCAAGACTTGACCTGATCGACCAGGAATAATGTAGGGGAAGATAGGGTCTTTAAGCAGAAAATCTAGAAAAATATGTATGTGTTGTTGTAAATACTTCTCACTTCTTTTGTGTATATCTGTATAAAATTGACACTAATTTATTTGTGCCGTAATTGAACTCAAATCAAATAACTTTCAAAGCAAAAGTTGTAAATAAAAATGTGTCCTAATTAATAAAAATAATTGCACAATTAAATCATGTACAGAATAAAAGTAGCCACACTTGGAAAAAGCCAGTAAGCACTAATTATAAGACTAATTCCGGCTCCATATGAGCTCAAATTAAATCAATCTCACTTCCATTGGATTCGAAATTAAATTGTCTTCGAAATGGATGTACTTTCATAATTTTTGGAGTTAAGGTTGAAAAGTCAGTTTTCTGGGGTGGTTTGTGCAATTTTTCCCATGTATTTTTTGCATATTGTTTTTGTATATATTTGTAAATATTTTTACTAATTTTTTTAATAAAAATAAAAAAAATTAAAATTCTTAAAAAACAAAAAGGCTAATTTCGTCATTTACCCTTGTATATAATGCCATATATGTATATAGTATATGTATATAGTTGCTATTTTTATTTAACCACCATAAAAAAATAAAAAAAATATTTTTTAATTAAAATACATAAAGTGATGAAAATTCAAAAAAATTAAAAAATTAGATAATTGTGTAAATACTTTTTTCTCTTTTTATCTTTACCTCTTTTTAAATTTCATCTCTCTTATCCATATCACCAAAAAAATCAAAAATTCATTTTCAATTTTCATTTCTCTTGCACCAAAAAAATTCAAAAATTCATTTCAATTTTCGTCTCTCTTTATCCAAAAAAATTCAAAAATTCAAATTTCATTTTATCTTTTCTATTTATATGGCTCCTTCTCCCTCATTTCAACTTGATCAATCTTTAGAGAGAGGAGCCCGATGTCCAAGAGAAAATTTCATCGAGAATTGCGCCTAGCCTCCAAGCCGTCCGGTGACAACGAGCCGGCCTTGTTGAGACGATCACAATCCTTTTTCGCTCCTAAGGTGAGATCCACATTTTTCTTATTTTTATCTAGGTTAATCGTAGTTTATTTCTCGTATTTTTTTTCTCGTTGTCATTTTTTTGTTTATCTAGATCTTAAAATCCGCAACGATTTATTCCGCCACCGACTCAATTTTTCATCTCACTTTCTCGATCTCTATGCATTCTATTTCTATCGTCCACGATCGCTCAACTCCGACCGCGTACGGTGGCCAGAGATCGGATTCGAATCCCTCATCTCCGTCGAATCTCCGTTCATTTTTTTCGATTGTAAATAAATAAAAAAAATTGTTTCTTTTTTGTTCTCTAACGTTTGTTTTGCAGGATCATATAAAAATAAAAAATTCTTTATCCTTTTTATTTCCTATTCTCAGATTTACATAAAAAAATAAAAAAAAGTTTTTTTTATTTTTTATTCACTATTTACATTGCAAACAAAAAAACAAAAAAGAGGACATGTGCGCCCAGCGACCCACAGCCCGCCTAAAGCCACCGCAGCACCTCCAGCCGTGCTCGGCCGTGCGCGGGACTCCTCCTCGCCCCAGGCCTCCTTCCCGATCTTCACCAGCAACACGTCGCCCACACAACGACGACTCCTCCTTCTTCCCCAGCGGAGAACAGTCGCCCAGCCCCGGCCGCAGCAGCCTCGCCTTCTCGTGGTGCAGCCCGCCTCCAACCTTCCAGCGCAGAACGTCCATCCGACTCCTCCTACAAGCTCCCTCGCATCCGCTAATGCGCCTGCCGGGCCGCCCTCTCCTCCAGATCTCCGATCCACCAGCCAACTGCATCCTTAGCGCTGCCCGACCGCTCGCCTCCTTCCAGGCCAACCGCCAAGCCCCTTCGTCCCCATAGCCGTGCCCGCGTAAAGAGGAAGAACAAGGGACGACACCCCTTGAGCCCCATTTGAAGAAACAGACGGAGGCAACCCTTCTAGGGTTTTTGAGTCAATATTTTATTTGGGAAATTTACATGAAATCCCCTCATGGGATTCTGAATTTGCAAAAACGTCCCTACCAGCCTTAAGCACATGCCAAACACGTGACATATTGGTAAAATTGTGCATTCTCCCCTTTGCTTTATCTTTATTATTTATTTGATGCAAAAGCCAAACTTATTTACATTTTAGTCCCTGAACTACATAACAAAAACTTGCTTGCTCTCTTTGAATGAAATAAATGTTATTTGTGATCTAAAAATCTTGCAAAAATTGTGCTATACTCCTGATGTGATTATCTTCTTAGCATAAAATTTTCATTTGATTTTGCCTTCATTTATTATTATTAAAAAATAAAAAACATGTCATTTTTCCCTGCTTGAAATTCACAAATTCGTAAAAATTCAAATATTGTTCCAAAAATTCCAAAGAAATTAGAGTAGTTGTATTTCATTGTCGTTTAATTTCTGACCAATTTTTACGTTTTAATTATTTATAAAACGCAAAAAATTGAAAAACATCAAAAATCTTCCAAAAATCATAGAAAATTCTACAAAAATCAAAAAATTGTGATTTCAATTCTTATTTATAGATATTTGCTTCTAGTTTGTCTTAAAAATAATTGTCAGGAGTTTTGGGCCTTAAAATATTTTTAAGTTGCAAATTACTTCAGGTTGTGCACATTTTCACATTTTCTCATTGATTGCTTTTTAGAAAATATAAAAAATCTAAAAATTCCACAAAAATTCTCAAAAATATTTCAAAACTTTTAAAACCCAAAAATATATTTTTTGTATTTTCTGAATAGTTTTGATTAATTTAAAAATTACAAAAAGAATTAGTGTGCGTATTTTTGATTTTGTGAATATTGCTTCGTGTTATTTTTGAAAATTTAAAAAAATCGTACAAATCAAAATCACTAAAAATTTTAAAAATCAAAATATAAAAAATAATAGAAATAAAAAAATTAAAAAAAATAAAAAAAGATAAAAAAATCACAAAAACCAACGATAGTTGTCCTTTGAGATTCTTGTTTTCTCTTAATTGATTTTCGATTAATTGAATAACCCTCAGGCTTTATACCCTCCCCGAGTTCGACCCTGTCCTCTATACAGGTTAATAAGTAGCAAAAATTAAAAAAAATATTTTTTTGTTTGTCACGGGATTTTGGGGATAACATCAACGACAACCAGTTCACCATTAATAATTTTCCGATCCCCTCCATTTTCGCGCGCAACAAAATGACATTATCGTTGTCAGGGATATAAAATAAAAAAATTCAAAAACCCCAAATTTTCGTGTCAACAATAACCAAAGACCTATGTGAAATACTGTCACAACATAGGCATGCATCCTCTGATTAGAGACAGATGTGTTACTATATGTCTGAGTATGTACATTTGGCAGACCAATATGTTGATGACCCAACCAAGGTCTATACATCAGCGAGCTGGTGTGCATGTAAGGGCATATGAGTAATACGATCTCTTAAAGGGATCATATAGCTTCACATGTGAACAGGAAGACATGAACTCAATCATTAGGTATTGGGACTGATCAAATTCCATGCATGGTCGTCGTGCTTTGGAAGCATGACAAGAATTTGAAGGTATGATATATGCTTTGGGAAAGCATATGATCAATACCAATTCCCAATGACAGTGTAAAATTGATCTATATCTTCAGGATGATCATAGGTCTTCTAGTATGCAGGATGTACAGGTGTTGGGAATACCTGAGGGTGATGTGATCATAAACGATTGTATAACCATGACTCTTCCATTCCGAGGGAATGATGAAACAGGTTTGGATTTTAGTGACTCCTCTAAGTAAAGAAGTGACCTAATCTTAGTATTGGACATTAATCTGAATGAGATTCAGATGCAATGAGAAGATTATGTCTACGACCTCGATTCAATCAAGCATCTGCGGGAGGTCCATGAGATCTGGATTTGAGATGTGATCTCAATATCCAAGTCACTATACGTGGAACAATACAATCGCTCTGACCTTATCTCCAAGTATTTGCGGAGAATGCACATCATTCTTGAAAGGGTTCAAGAATGATTCCATAGTTGAATTATATCTAAGCATTGAGAGATTGATAATAAAATGTGATTTAATTATCTTGAAGCATGTAGATAATTATCCAATATAATTTAAATGTGATTTAATTATTGTGGATAAGAAAAATGTGGATAGCAATATCCAGTTATTCATAATATATTATAAATGTGATTTGTAATGTATTAGAGAGATCTAATTATCATGTATATTTGTTGATTAATTATTGGTGTGAATTGGATTCACATTGTATAATTAATTGAAAATGTAAATTGTTTTTATTTTGGGTTGTGAATTTGATTCACAAATTTCCAATGGTAAGATTGCAATATTCTCAAAATTAATTATGAATTATTTTGTAGAATAAATCACAACAAAAGTTGTTAGAGATTTTCATGGAGATATGCAATCTCATGAGATTGCATGAGATTGCGTCCACCATGGAATCATGGTGGACGACTACCAAGTCCCACAAGGAAATTGGTAGCCGTCCTACCTATTCCATGTGGAGATGTAATCTCCATGCTAATCTCTCTATATTTGATTGATTTGATTTAGGATTGAATTGTATTTGATTTATCAAATATATTTAATCTAAATTATTAGTTGTTGGTATTTACCAACAACAATCTTGACCATTGGATTAAACACAAATCAATCTCATCCATTGATTTGGTGTGTCTCATGGATTGTGATTCATGGACTCCCAAAACCCTATAAATAGAGAGGCATGCCTTGCTCTCTAGCGTAATGCTATTTGAGATACAACTCTCTCTCTTTCTATCCTTCCACATGTCAACCTTCTTCTCTCCTCCAATGGTGGCCATCCGCCAAACCCTAAAGGAGAGGCTTCGTCGTTGCTTCGCCACCGCACCGCTGCCTCGACGTTCCTCGGTTCTCCATCTTCTTTGGAGTGCTTCACTCACAAAGAAGGTGTTCGATCTCATACGACGAGATCAAGAGTTCACTCTTCTTGGATCAACTTCTTGGATTGCAAGGATCATGCGACTCATCCCCGCGCTCGCAAGCGTCTTCTCCGACGACCGTACTTGAGACAAGAGTGTCTCTTTTCGTAGAGACTCGATCAACCACGCTACAAGAGGTATTCCTTTATACTTGTTGTGGTTTTAGATGAAACGATTTGAGAATCGTTCTTGGATCATGTGGTTTCATCACATGAAAATTTTTTAAATTCCGCTGCATAGAACAACTAGTACGACTAGTCGTTCTTCATCGTATTGGATACGATGCTCACACTTTCGTGATGCGCTTGAGGATTATACCATATCCTTCATAAATCTAGCATTGTGTTCCCAGCATATCTACTTAGAGGATGACAACAAGTCTTCATGTGAGATTCAACGGAAGCTTAATCCTAATCTCTGGAAGTTGTCATGAAAGAGAATGAAATGGTATACGACAGACTTTATCTATCCCAACTCATATTCTAAATGGGTTAGCCCATTACATGTGGTTTTGAAGAAATACATGATCACTATGGTGACAAATAAGAAAGGAGAGGAGATCTCGACCTGAGTACCTACATCTTGGTGTGTCTGTGTAGATTACCAAAGCCTGAACTCCGGAACCCAAAAAGATCACTTCTGGTTGCCCTTTATTGACCAGATCATCGAAAGACTGGAAAGGAAAGCGTTCTTTTTTTTCTTGGATGTGTATTACAGTAACCAATTGGAAATTGCCCCTGAGGATAAAGAGAAGACTACATTTACTTGTCCATATGGCACTTTCACCTTGGGTCGGATGCCCTTGGAATTGTGTAATGCTCCCGCTACGTTCCAAAGGTGTATCTTCGTTGTGTTTTTCGACATAGTAGGTAGTTTTCTATAGGTTTTCATGGACTATTTCTTTGTCTATGGTGATGATGTTGATTCTTGTATGATGCATCTAGATTGAGTGCTTAAGAGATGTTGTGAAGTTAATCTATTGCTCCATTAGAAAGAGAGCCACTTCATGGTTATGGATGGAACTATGTTAGGTCATGTCATCTCAAAAAGAGATATGGAGGTCGACCCAGCCAAGGTAGATGCCATTGCAAATCTTGAACCACCTAGAACACTAAAGCAAATGAGGGCTTTTCTAGGGCATGTCGGATTTTACAAGCAATTTATCCGAGACTTCAGAAAGATTGGTCGACCTTTACCGAGATTCTGAGTAAGGATACTAAGTTTATTATCTATGAAAAGGTCCTCCTTGATTTCAATACCCTGAAAAAATTGGTTACTCATGCGTATATCCTTCAACTGCTTGATTGGTCTCTCCCTTTCGAAATCTTGATAGATGCTTCAGAGTTTGTTATTGGTCTATTTTGGGTTAGTATAGCGATGGAGTTCCATTTCCTATACACTAAGCCCGCAAAACCCTAGATGATGCCCAGAGAAACTATACCCTAACAGAGAGAGCTGTTGGTCATTATGTTCGCCCTTGAGAAGCTCAGACCTCACATCTTGGGTTCGAAAATCATTGTCTATATTAATCACTCTATTATCTAGTATCTACAGAATAAGAAGGATGGCAAGTCACGACTACTCCATTGGATCCTTCTGCTCCAGGAATTTGATTTGGAAATAAGACACAAATGCGAAGTTAAGAATACTGTAGCAGACCGTTTGTCTAGCTTGAAAGTGCAGATATTCCCTTGAGCATTATACCTATCACCAAGACCTTTCCCGATGAATTGATCTTAAGTGTTAGTTCTCTCCTATAGTATGCTAAGATTGTGAACTATCTCATGATTGAGAAAGTTACACAAGATTGGACGTCTGTCAATAAGGACAACTTTCTATCTGACATAAATTTCTACCATTGGGAGGACCCATACCTTTACAGAGAAGGCGTGTATTACATTTGGAGACATTGCATTCCTTAGGAGGTGTATATCAGTGTCCTCGAGCATGATCATAAGTTCGAAGCAGAAGAACATCATTCTGGACACCGTACGATAGCGAAAATATTATAGAGGGGCCTCTAGTGGCCTACGCTATTATAGGATGTTGCAGGTTATGTGAAAGGCTGCACAGATTGTCAATAACTAGGAGGTACCATTGGTTCCAAAGATTCGATGCCACTCAAGTTCATCCAAATTTCATATGTATTTGATGCTTGGGGCATTGACTTTGTGGATCCTTTTCCTCACATTCAAGGATTGGAATACATCCTACTTGTCGTGGATTACGTGAGTCGATGGGTGGAGGTTATCCCTACTCATTCTGTTGATTGTCGTACTATTAGTCGCTTTCTCACGGACAACATTATCTCGTGGTTTGGCATTCCAAAGATCCACATTTCAGATCGGGGCAACCATTTTATGAACAAGGGAGTCAGAAAGTTCGTGAAGGAGTGTTCTGCTTTGAGGACCGCATCACATCTCCTTACCACCCTCAATCAAATGGTTTGGATGAGTTATTTAATAGGGAGATCAAGACTATTCTGCAGAAACTTGTACGATCGGATAGGAAGAACTGGTCTCAACTTCTTGATTCCATTCTATGGGCTTATCGAATCGCCTACAAGACTCCATTGGGTATGTCTCCCTATCAACTTGTTTATGGTAAGCCATGCCATCTATCGGTTGAGTTAATTCACAAATCACTTTTGGTAGTTAACATCTATAACTTGGACTCACAGTGGTCAGAACCGCAAGATAGATCTGAACATACTCCTGGAAATCAGAGATTATGCGTACGACAACAACTTGCTGTACAAGGGGCAAAACTAGAGATGACACGACAAGCATATCAGAAGAAAGATTTTCTAACCAGGACAGAAGGTTTGGTTGTTTGATGCAAAATTGAAATTTTTTTGGGCAAATTAAAGAGAAAATGGACAAGACCATTTTGGGTGAGGTCTGTGATTGACAACAATGCATGATCATCTCAGAGTTGTCATCTGACGCACAACCATTCGTAGTCAATGGATAGTTGTTGAAGCCGTGCATAGAGCATGATACATTCATGTCCGTGGTTGACTCAGTCGAAGTGGTATTTCAAGAAGAAAATGAACAATATGAGGATTCAGATTCTTTGGAACAAAAGCACTTTTTCATTTTTGTTCTTTTCCTTTTTATTTTCCTTTGCTTTTTTTCATTCCTTCTTCCATTTATTAACTCACTCCTTTCATCAATGTTATGTTTAGGATGAATTTATCCCAAGTATAGGGGGTGAGTGTGTTGAGTACTTATTCTTTCCATCATTTGTCTCCTAACTTGTTTATATTATGTATGTAGTCAGGGATATAACACCCTAAGTATAGGGGGAAACAAGTTGAGTTGTTTATTTTGTATGTTCAAACCCTTGCCCATCCCTGCGAGATGTACAATCTGCTATACCTAGAATTAATTGATCCTAAGTATAGGGGGTCGGTCGACGTAATATTCTTTCATTATGTAGTCATTGTAGTGTAGGTTGTTCAATGCTTAGTACTAGTTATGTCTTCACTTTATCTTCGACCTATGAGGACATAACTCGAGCTAAGTATGTGGGGTCGTCTTTACATTGTATAAACTTTAGCCATAACTCATACTTGTTTATTATAATTAATGTGATTGATATAATAAACTTGCATAAAAATCTTTAAAAAATTCTCCATATATACTAATTAATAAATCAATTTAAAAATGTTTTACAAAATGAGTTGATAAATGGTTGGAATTATTTGAAAAATCTTTTGAAACCGTATAGAAAACGTTTTCTAAAATGGTTTCAAACCTTTGTAAAAATATTTTGTTTGTAAAAAATCATTAATTTGTTTGAATAAAATGTTGAAAATCTATTTTCAAATGGTTTAGAAAATGGTTGTAAAAGTACTTTGAATAATCTATATATACTGTTTGAAAAATCTTTCCAAAATGATTTTCAAATTGTCATAAACGTTTGTAAAAATACTTTCAAATTATTTGCTAAATAAGTTTTTTAATGTGTTTGTAAAATGTTTGCAAAAACATTTTCAAATAATTTAGTGAGCTATGTGTAAAATTGTGTAAAAGCTACATCAAACATAATTCTTAGATTTAATACGTATATATCCATATTTAAAATCCTTTATAAATATACCTAATTCTTGTATGTAATAGACGCACTCCCGTGTAAATAGCTGCACATATTTCTTGCATTAACATTTTCTGAAATACCTAAAAAAATTAAACTTCAAAAAATGCCCTAAAAATTTGTAAAATGTTTTTAAATATTGCATAAAAATTTGCAAAACCTTTCTAAAATTCCCATAAAAAGTGTAAAATTAGGAAATGCATTACAAAATTATTTTTCATGCATTGTACATAGCATAGCACTAGCACTTTTTAGATTGATAATGACAATTGAACTAATCTAACTGAAATATGAAGATTGGAGCTTGTACGATCTTAATACACTTAAATTCACAGGAACCTTATAGGAACTGGATTTGAGGCTTTTCAGTTCAGCTTGACTTAGTTCTTTAAGATTGTAAGACTATGTTCACATGTCGTCTTAGTATGCCTAAGTAGAACATTTTCAGACACATGCATGACTTTTTAGATAGTACCTAACTTAGACACACACATTTCACACTTTGGTCAACCCAGTTGAAATAGTAGAGGGCTGGATTTTTCAACATGATACACAAGCGAATGGAAACATACGAAGTCACAATTCTGTGGCAATTGTGCCCCAACCCGATCCAATAGTGACGAGGTTTAAAGACTGAATGTTTTGAGTTGCAGTAAAGCTTCAAACATGGGATAGTCTACCGGATCAAGAAGAAAAAGTCTTATGTAAATGTTGTTGTATAGAGAATTCAAAAAAAAGAAGAAAATGCAAATCCGAAAACTCTAAAAAGAATATATGGGAAAAAATCAAAGAAAAATAAATTCCTATTGGAGAATGTATTCAACAAGCAAGCATATGGTTCAAAGTCAATGTATTAATGTGAACATGTGGCTGGATGACATGGTTAAAATGGTCAAGCATCCTAGGATTGGTAGGTACACTGCAACCATCTATTTTCTTCTCCACCTCCTCTTCTTGAGTCGATTGCACTTGAACTTAGAACGGAATACCCTTCTTCTCGAGGAAAGAGTTGCTGGATAGAGGAATTAGGGTTACCATGATGGAGAAGATTATTTCTTTACCGTTTAGCCGGTAGGAGCTACATATCACTTAGAATTACTTATGATGCCTCCAAAGAATAGAATGGAGAAGAGGATGAGAGTAAGTACCATATGCAAATGATCCATGCTAAGTTTGAAGTATCTAAGAAAATAATGTATTATTGAGGGAACAGATATGCCATCTTACTGTGGACGTAGATGCGTCGATGGATACGACATACAATCTTGGACAATACAAAGTGCAAAATTGGTTGAGTCAAGTCCAACCTGAAGTAGAATATGAGCTAAAGCCATAGTTCTTGATGTTGCCTCATTTTAATGGCAATGCACATGAGGAACCATATGCATTCCTTAGGGACTTTGAGTTGGTTTGTGATAACCTTAGGCATCCAAGGGTTAGTTGAGACTACGTTAGACTCAAACCCCTAGCATTTGCCTTAGGAGATAAGGCAAACTACTAGCTAAAGAATCATTGGGTGGTTGTACCCACCTATACATACTTCTAGGATAGATTTCTTAAGAAATTCCCCCCTTTGTAACTAGATAAGGACACATATCACATGTTTCTTCCAGCTATCTAATGAGCCATTCTGTAATACATGGGAGAGACTCAAGGACATTATATCGAAATTCGTGTCATAATATGGATTGATGACAACATTCTAGTCCAGTCACTATACAGTGGATTAAACTCAGAGATGCAGGATTTAGTTAGTTCTATACTTATAACGTAGCGGGTGATGTAAGGAAGGTGTTCGAACAAATGGCTGAAACGAGCTATTCGTGAGTGGCTAGCATGGCCTACACTGAGTCACCCATTCACTATTATAAAAGGGGAGGAAGAAGGATGGGTTGAATATCTCAGAAGACCTGATTCCTAGCATGGGAAGCATTGTAGATAAATTGACTATTTTGGAGAGAATCGACGGGAGGGTGAATGAACTATACAACAGTCTATCCATTACCTAAGTAGATGGAAGATTTGGTTGAGAAGGTATCTAAGATAAAGATATCTACCATGTCTGCATCGCCTGCTCCCATTTATCGTTTACGCCACATACATGAGCAATCGATGTCAAGGCAACACCATCCATAGGTTGATGACCATTCCTCTACGAAGCCATAACAACAGTAGTTGTCAATAGAGACCAACTTTGAGGGGTCTCCTTAGGTGTGGGAGGTGATGAATCCACGATTCATTAACATTCTGTCTGTATTTTATCTTAAAACCCTTAACAAATACATGTAAATATCCATTAAATTCCACTTTTTAACAAAACCATAGTCATGAATAAAAATATAGTTTTATGCATAAAAATCATGTAAATAAATAAAAGAATAAAAATAAAGAAAATAAAAATTGTAGATATGTATATATGTATAATATGAATTGTAAAAATAAATATAGTTGAATGATATATTTATAACCTATTCCCCAAGACCAAGTCATCATGGATTGGTCGACAAATAAATAAGTAGGAGGAGATAAGGAAGAAAACAAATAAAAATAATTAATTTCCACACTTCATACACTATCCATTAATTATCCAATAAATATCAAAATTTCAAAGATTTTTAATTAATTCATACTAATAAAATTTTCATCAAACTCTTCTCCTAATTATTTCTAAAAATGTATAGAAAAATATAAAAATATGTTAAAATATTACCTTATATATATGCCAAGAAATCCAACTTGTAAATTCTCAAAATCTAAAATTCCAAACATCGTAAATTCCTCATGTGAACTCCAATTTCACTCTACTCACTTTTAAAGTTCATAAAGCAATATTCTCTAATTAATGAAAGTGATTTCAAAAATCGGAGTCTGTTTGCAAAAAGTCAGTTTTGGGACCTAACCACAATTGGGTTTCTGGGCTATCTATTTTATTTAGAACACGTTATTTTTGTTTTAATGATTTTATAATTTCTAATTATTTTCTCAATCTTGTATTTTGACCCTAATTTTCTTCATAATTTTTGGAGCTTATTTACTATTTTAAATATATCAAAAACCCTAATTTACAAGTATAAATGAATAGTGTAACTTATACTTGTATTTTTAAGAATACTTAAATTAATTTTTTAAAATCCACAAAAATCCGTACATACTCTATTTATTGACCTTATAATTAATAAAGTATAAAACTAATATATTATTTAGGAATTTATTAAGTTAAAAATACAAAACTTATTTCTTAAGTGTTATTTACAACTATTTATTAATATAATATTTATATTTTGTAAAATAATTATTATTTATTAAAATTAATTATACCATAATTTAGATAATTTAATTATCTACATTTTTAGTTTACCGATTTAAAATAAAATTAATTACTATTTAATATCTATTAAATAAGGTATATAACCTATTCTAGCCAACTAGGTGCTGACACGTGTCTGCACTTGGGACCTTCTTCTTAAAGAAGGTTGGCCAGTTTCTGTTTTAACACCCTAGCTTCCTCCATTTTTACACGTCACCTCCAAGCTTCTTTCTCTGATTGTAACCCATTTATCTTCTTCTCCTAAAGACCTAGAACCACGGCCATCGTCGATCCTATACCTATCTCCACCAGATTCATCTATAAAAGCTATTCAACTTCTCCATTTCCAAAACTAACTTTTCCTAAGATCAAGCATTCAGACCACCTGGCCGTCGACCCCACTTTTCCACCTCGCTCTGCCTCGCTCTGGTTGTGACGGGGCTAGAGGTTAGTCCCGCGTGGATGTCCGATCGTCGTAGGAGAGTTCCATGGCGATCGTCTGCCTTGCATTGTGCCTCGTCACCGCGTTGAGCTCTGATTTACCCCTGTCGAGCTACTACCACGAGGTCATACACCTCCATTCCACAGGTACCTTCTTCATCTTTTTCCAATTTAAGTTCTCAATCCGTGTGCCCTCATTAGCATTGTTAATCGTGTAGTTAAGTTCTTTAATCATCGTAATTAGACGCTACACATTCCTGTCCTTCCAAATCCAATTTCAAATCAACCTCAAGGCATTTCCATTCTTCGCATTTCCTTGTTTTATAGATTTTGGAGAGGCTATATTAGACCTTCAATTTCTTTAAATATCGTGTCGATTCCTTGCGAATCGAGCAAGCAATCGTTCCTTTGCCGGCCACTCTTCCATCTGGAGCAACTAAACCATCATATGGAGCTTCAAAATTCAAAGAAAGATCAAAACAAAGCAACCAACTTCCAGGTTTGTTGAACCGCTACCTTCACCGGTGAATCCCCACCACCTACGACCACCTACGGAGGAGTTCCACCGCAAGCGAGTTTGGAGGGAGAAGGCGTCTCCCTCCTGGCCCTGTCGGAGGCCTAAGAACTTCGTTGACCATCTGGAAGAATTCGTTGAAGAAGCATTCATCGCCAGTCGAGCGAAGGAGCTGAAGATCCTCAAGAACAGCCAGGAAGAGCAGAATCACGACACAATGCTCATCATGACGGCCCAGATCAAGCCTCCGCATATCTGAACCGTGGTGAAAATTGCATCCGAAATCCAGGCGAAGATCTATAAATTCAACCGCTCCAGAAACTTTCCATAATTGCATTTAGGTCCCAACGTAGGGACTAAATGCAATAAAATTTATTTTCTTTGCAAAACAGTCCCTGTCGAGGACCCAATTGTAAGAGATTTTGAATACTTTTCTTTCACTTGTGCCCCTGGATTGTAGGGGTATTTTGGAAATCATTTTTATTGTATTTTCTCCCTGAATTTTTAGGGTAGTTACACAACTAGCCCCGCTACATTTCAAGGTATTTTTATTGGTTTTTCATCTCTTAATTTTGTCGATTAGATTTTTGCAATATCGAGTTAGTTTTGAGTCTTTCTAGAAGTTTGTTGTAAAACCAAGAATAAAGTGAAATTTTCAGGATTTATCTCATGTATCAAAAACTGACGTTTTAATATTCTGCCTCCTCAAGTTCAACCCAGGCACACTTACCTAGATAAATGATATAGTATAGAGGAAACATGAGAGATAGAAGCCGCTTCTTCTCATTTTCTCTATCTCTCTCCTATTTTGTTGATTTTTGTTTGATTAATTGAGGTTTTGGACCCTGAGCGGTTTCCTCTACATCGACAGCTTGCTTGATCTGTTTAACCTCTCGCCAAAACCCTGGTTATCAAAATGGTGTCATTGCCATGGGGCATTATTTTTACCATGGTTTTTGATTTAATTTTGAAATTTCTTGATATGGTTGGTTTTATAGATTTTAATTCTTTTTTTTATTTTCATTTGATTTTTGTTATACGACTTTTCTTCAGTTTTTTACGGCTTTTTGTGTTTCATTGATTTCTTTCGATTTTTGTTTGATTTTTTTAAGTCTTTTCGCGTGTTGTTTTTCTCTAGCTAATTTTTGCAGGGCCTGCAGGTTCAGCTGGCATCCTAGGAAATCGTGGCAGTTCAGAGTATAGAGACCGACCCCTTCTCTCACGGGTCGGTTGCAAAGGGCAGAAATAGTTAGGCTTTTTCCTTTTCTTGTAATATTTTTGTGAAAATATAAGGGCACTTGCTCGTTTTTTTGTTTTCTTAGAAGTGGCCCCGTACGAGCATCCCGACTTGTACCTCCCCTCCCTTTTTCACGGGGTCTGCTGCACTAAGTGCCGTGCATTTGGGAGAGCAGGGCACCCACCGCATTTTTCTCTCGCATCGTCGATTTTTCACAGTTTTTCACGAGGCTAGGTGCTTGCTTAGGTGTTTTCCGATTTCAATTTTTCCTTTCTGCTTGCGTCTTCGTAGTTAGTTCTAGGACTAGCGACCTAGGTGCATGTCTTTAGGGTAAATAAAAAAATAAAAAATCATTAAACACCTGTCTGAAATAATCCAAAAAAAGAGATAATTGAAAAAAAATCAGGACTGCTTAAATATCTTACCCTAAAAAACGTAAAGGATCATTTGTTTTGGGAGAGTAACCCCCGCACATCAACTGCAGGTACACTTCCAGATTTTGTGAGTAAGGGATGGCACTTAAGGCTAGAACCAAAGTCTGGATCTCCTTGGGAATACTACTTAGCCCATACACCTAGCCATTGTTCTTCAGTGTGTACTCTCAGGTAGCCAGCAATGGTCCGAGTTTACTTAGCAGAGTGGGGGGATTAGAGGATACTGCGTAAGGCTCGGTCCTCAAGTAACACGAGTAGCCACAAACGGTCCGTACTCCCATACTGGCTGAGAATAAACAATTTTCTGTAAGAACTCGGGATAGTGTTTTGGGAAGCATCGGGCACCTATCATCTCAAGTTAATTTGTGAAAGTACTTGTATGCCAAATTAACCCTAAAACTGACAAGAAAAAATGACTGAACTCTTGTGATCATCATCGGGTTGTATTGGTGAATTCAGGATTTTCTTTGTGTTTTCTTGTGAGGCGTGAGTTACCACATCTTGTATGCCTTTCCCATTCTCTTGATTTTACATCGTGCTCTCCCGATAATCCACTTGACATCGAAGATGACGACTCGACGGCTATTTCGTTCAGACTTTGTGAGCTCGCGATCATTAGCCATCTGTCGTACTTCTTCACAAACTCGGGATGACCCTCTTCCCGAGTCAGTCCCATATGATCCTGAGGAGAGTCATACCCAGACTCCCTTGCCTCCCAGCCCATCTTTTGAGGTAGACACCTGCCTTAATTTATCGTCGCTTTCTCGTGCCGATTATTTCACAGAATTCTCATGAAAAGTTTTCCTTCCCTAAAGATTTGAAGCAAATGGCTCGCGGGAAGGGACCGGTAGTGGAGCGACCAGCTGAGGAACCACAAGCTGATGGAAGATCAGATCCAGCCGTAGATATCACCATCACAATTCTGGAACCTTTATAGCAGATGAACATCTAGATTTGAGATCAGTTCAGAGTTCAGAATGAGCTGCAAGACGAGATCGTTGCGCTCAGAGCAGAAGCCGGGAACCCACTGTCGCCTGCCACGGTTCTCGCAACACTCAGAGATGAGTATGACCCTGGCACTAGAAATTTAGATCATTGGATCTTGTTACCACCGAATCAAGGGCCATACGAGTTATGCCAATCCTTCATCTCATTGCTTCCCAAGTTTTACAAGAATGCCATAGAGGAACCGTTTACCTTTTACATCAATTCGAGATAATATGTGGTACGACTAATTATCCTAGAGTTACGTAGGAGGCCATTCACTTCAAAGCCTTCCCCTTTGCCTTAGCAGATAAGGAACTTTACTGGCTCGGTCATTTGGGGAGAGAGATCTCCAAGTGGGCTGACCTGAAGTCCACGTTCCTACATAAAATCTTTCCTTTGGGATGGACGAATATGATGAGGAGTCAGATATCCAACTTCACTCAGTTGTTGATTGAATCATTCCATGAGGTGTGGGATAGATTCAAGCATCTTACTGAGAGATGCCCTCATCATGAGATTCCATTAAAGGTGCTGGTACAGAAATATTGTAAAGGACTCTATCCAGATTTACAGGTGCTTGTGAGTGCCGCATGTGGCGACAACTATCTGAATCAGGATGCCAAGTCTGTCTGGTCCATCTTTGAGGGGATGGTAGAGAACTCGAGAGTCGTCGACTCTACTCGGCCATTCCAGAAGGCCCAACAGCCATTGCATCACCGAGAGCATCATAAGGTGGCAAACATTGTAGACTCTGAATCCAATACCCAATATGGGATATATCATTGAGAAGTTAACATTGGTAGATGTCATTCAGAAGCAAGTTCAGGAATTGCAGCCGTTGTGAGAGTTGGAGAAACTCTCATCACTTCCTCAGCAGCTGAGCGATCTGACGAAGAAGGTAACAGACCTGCAGCTTCAGTATCAGCAGGCTCAACCTTCTTCGACCTCACAACCTGCTCGGAGATCTTTACCCACTCCTCCCACCTGACAGATCCACTTCATCCAGAGCGAGCTGGAGACTCCGCAGATTGATTGGTGTGGGGATCAGACTCATGCCAATTCCATCCAGATCATCATCCCTGTAGACGTTGATGTTGCGCCTCAAGCCACCCTTGAGATCAGCGGAATATGGTACGCTCCGATTCATCCACCTTCACAATTTTCTTCTTAGAGAGTACATCACCAACTGCAGCTGCAACATTATCCATATCATGGATGTCAGCATTATCAGCACTGACAACACTGAACACAGCAACATTCTCACCACATTGTCTATCAAAGACCACATTGTGTTCATCATCATGCTTTGAAATCACAACTGAATTATTATCAGCAGCAACAGTAGTCTCCATATACGCCACAACGATCTCCTCAGTAGTATGCTCTGCAACAGCAGATGCAGAGGCATGAGAGAGTCGAGAGTCAGGGTTACCACACCGAACCAGAAATATCATCACAAGCCCTAGCACTGAACCAAATCATGGATATGATGAGCACACTCTAGACTGTGCACAAGACTAAGATAGAGCGAGTTAATCATCATCTGGAAAAGTTAACCGTGCCCAAGACCACTGTTCCAGCACAACCTCAGAGGAACCTGAAAAACAAAAGGAGGCACCCCGACCTAATAGACAACATGACAGGTAGGATCTCTTTTCCTGAATTTTTATCTCACTTCATTAGTCTCAGGAGTGGTAGATTTCCACAAGCACCTGATCGGGAGGAGGAGATGGCAGAAGGAGAGAGCGAGAGCCAGACCATGATACACAGGTTAAGGAGGAGAACCGCAACGATGACAAGGATCAGCCACTCGATGATTAGGGAGAAGGGGGCGATGCTGAGACAGTCGATATGGACTTAGGCAAATCAGATGATGACACCACGCCATGCCATGAAGACATGCCCGAAGCTGATGTGTCCTTTCCTGTTTTATAGAGTTTTGTAGATAATATTGAGACTCTCGATGTACAAGCTGATCCCAATTGCAATAAAAAGAGATATTTGTTCCTGAAATTATTCCTTTTCTTGATGCTTTGTATGGAAAAGGAAATAAAAAACAAAAAAAGAATGTTGTCACTCCAGAAACCGATCACCTACTGAAAGATCATATTTTCCGGAAAATTCCACTTCACGATGCCTTGGATCATTTTCCTACGCTCAAGAACTAGTTGAGGAACAGATGCACAACACATAGGAAAAAGAGATCACGAGTTGAAAAACATGTATTGACTAAGGTAACTTCATGTGTTATTCGGAACAAGGTACATAAGAAGAGAAGAGATTCTGGATCTCACTATGTTACATGTCAGATTGA
Organism: Ottelia alismoides; assembly: GCA_037367405.1. NCBI lineage: Eukaryota > Viridiplantae > Streptophyta > Magnoliopsida > Alismatales > Hydrocharitaceae > Ottelia > Ottelia alismoides. Next base: position 179,325 of record JAZKJV010009585.1, on the reverse strand, counting down.
AGATGCAACATTCCATCGTACTCTCTTAGATAATGGTTCCTCGATCAATTTACTTTCATCCTCTTTGCTTGGTAAGCTCACGATAGGTCCTCTCTACAAGTCACGAGCGATACTTCAGTTTGTAGATCGATCTATGAAGAGACCTAGAGGTGTGCTAAGGAACATTGTCATAACTGTTTAGGGCTTGCAGTTTCCAGTGGACTTTACTATAGTAGACATGACATGCCTGACGCAGTTACATCTTGCTCCAATCATTCTCGGGAGACCCTTCTTACAGACAGCAAGGGCACTCTTTGACTATGATGCTGGGAGAGTATCATTCTGTACAGATAATGGAGAGATACACATCGAGATGGTGAGAGAATGGAGCAGTCCCATATCAGTATTGTCATTTACATCAGAGGACTCCAGTCTTGTAGAGGATTGTCAACACATAGATGAGACACAGTCTCTTGATCTTGAGAGCATTTATCTAGATACCCACGATATCTTACATGAGGATAGGGTAGAAAACATGGTACCTAGTTCTGCAAATGACTGTTCATGTACATATACATAGTTGTACGTTAGATCCAGAAAAGCAATTAGTAGCAATAGACATCTCAGTGCTGTAGATTGAAAGTACACATATTCCAGCACGAGAGTCAGCTGATTATATATCACAAATCGTACAGTCTATTTAGTATAAAGAGTCGGATGGTGTAATGTATACAAATATAGACACCTTATGTAGTCCAACTCTAGAGACGCATACTTCAGAAAAGAGAACCATGCCACATACAGAGTTCACTTATAGAGGCAGCTCTACTTGTTTAACCAAGGATCGATACGCACATAAAAAGCAAAAGATTCAATATGACCCAGGTTGACGTGATCTACATTGTACATGATACATAACTACTCTTCTATTTCGTCTCATCCAGTATAGAGACCTGTGAAGCCATTCGATTTTCTGGAGTACACACCTGTATATCCTTTATAGATCACAATCATCGCCATTTTTGTTGCTCGTCTTCTATGCTTAGGATACCAGATCCTAAGTATAAGGGGTCTGATTGCCACTGATTCCCGTTTTCGATTTTTGTTCTTTTTAATTTTCTTTTGTATATCCTTTCTTTTACTGTAATCACTGGTCCCTAATTTTGGCCACACTCTTTTCTATACTTAGGATACCTTATCCTAGGTATAGTGGGGATCGAGTGATTTCGATGATTTCGTTGTTCTTTCTCCTTTTGTTCTTTCGGTTGTATATTCTTTTCCATTAGTCACCTCATTTTTTTCCACTATACTTACGATGACTCGACCGTAAGTATAGGGGGGCGACTGACTTCACATCATATATTCTTTTTGACCGACGTTTACTTAGCACGAGTTATCTCCTCCTTTTTCTCTTTTGACGCTATGAGGACAAATCACAAGCTAAGTATAGGGGGTGCATATATATTTTATATAAACTTTCATCCATAACTCGCACTTTTACTTATTTTTGATATGTATAAAATCTATAAAAAGTAGGTGAGAGTAATTTAAAATCAACCTGTTTATTTTAATTATTTATAAAATCCTTGTAAATAAGTAAAATATGTTTAAAATCCTTACTTAAAATTCTTATTTAAAATCATTAATTTAAAATGTTTATTTAAAATATGTATAACACTTATTTAAAATCTTATACATTAAAATATGTGTAAAATTCATGTAATCCTCGTAAAATACTTTGTATATAAAATTTATAAAATCAATTAGTTATTTAATACAAATAAAATATGGGTAATTTATTTTTTAAAATTCTAGTATATAAACTTATTTATAAAAATCACAAAATCCATAAAAATGTAAAGGCTAAAATCAGTAAAAATTACCAAAATCGTTAAAATTCATAAAAATGAGTAAAATCCAGAAAATATACTTCACAAAAACATGGTTGCATTTGCATTAGCACTTTTCAGAATAAGTTTGATTTCTAGAACTAAAGATTGGGAAAATTATGAAGGATGGAGCTTGATTACAATTTTTAACTTTCATTGTAAGGAGCCTAGTTAGGAACTGGAATTTGGACTCTTTAGGTCTTTGACTTAAATCTTTGGGTTCCATGAGACCATGTTTGGGAAGTCAACTCGAAAAGTGCCTAAGTAGAACACTTGGTGTCATCCGTTTAACTCTTCGTCAGTGAACCAATTTTGGACACATGCACTTTGCACTTAGCACGACTTTCATGGGGCTCCGAAGGTCAATCCATCTTGGTAGTGTGTTTCTATCCTTGTCTTGCGGCATTGACGTCTAAAGACGGGAGATATTGGTGCTGCGATAGTCACTTCGGATGAGGGAAGGATTTGCTGGCACAATTATTCCAAGGCCTCAAAAAATGGATGGAATGAAAAGATGCTATATCCTTCGAGGCACAAAGAGATGAATGCAGTGCAAGCAACACTACAAAGACAATTCAAAGAAGAAGCCACCAAATACAAATACAACCACAATGGTCTGAGCTTCCACCAAAAAGCCTGGACATCTTAGTGGAGACTTAGCTATACTGGTTGGGCTTAACAAGGAGATGCGTCTACACTAGTCACACTCCAGTTCTTTTCTCATTCTTCTACTTCCTCTCTATATTCAATTGTGGACATAGCATGAACTGACCTCAGAAGGGAATACCTCCCTCCCCGAAGAAAGAGTAGCTGGATGAGGAACTAATAGGAGTGTATGACTAGGATGGACGGTTCCATTGCTTCTTTCAAAGCGGGAAGAGCTAAAATAATTAACACACTGTACAGATTGATTTCAAGGTTAATAAAGTTTGTGATATGAATGAGTGGATATGAACTGGCCATTGAGATGAACTTAAACAAGGATTTGTGGAACTTGAGGACTATTGAGGTTAAAATCCTAATCCTAGTTAAGGATCTGACAAAATGCTTGTTTTAGGCCCGATCGAGCTCTGTCCTTTGACTGTTCTCATGAATTGGTTTAGGAAAACAAATTCATTCTAACTTTCTTTATTTTCCCTTATTTTTTCAAATAATTGTTTGCTAAGGGACTAGCAAAGATTAAGTATAGGGGGTTGATGAATCCATGATTCATTAACATTCTATCTGTATTTTGTCTTAATATCCTTAAAAAATACATGTAAATATCTATTAAGTTCTATTTTTTAATAAAACCATAGTCACGAATAAAAATACACTTTTATGCATTAAAATTATGTAAATAAATAAAAGAATAAAAATAAAGAAAATACAAATTGTAGATATGTACATATGTACAATATGACTTTAAATATAGCTGAAGGATATATTTATAACCTAATCCCCTAGACCAAGTCAGCATGGATTGGTTGGCAAAAAAATAGGTAGGGGGAGATAAGGAAGAAAACAAATAAAAATAATTAATTTCTACACTTCATACACTCTCCGTTAATTATCTAATAAATAGCAAAACTTCAAAGGTTTTTAATTAATTCGTACCAATATTTTTCACCAAACTCTTCTCCTAATTATTTCTAAAAATATATAGAAAAATATAAAAATAAGTTAAAAATCCTACCTTGCATATATGCTAAGAAATCAAACTTGTAAATTCTGAAAATCCTATCTTCCGAAAATCACAACTTTCTCATACGAAGTACAATTTCAGTCTACTCACTTTTAAAGTTCATAAAATAATGTTCTCTACTTAATGAAAGTGATTTCACTAAAATGGAGCCCGTTTGCAAAAAGTCGGTTTTGGGACCTAACCACAACTGGGTTTCTGGGCTATCTACTTTATTTAGAACACATTATTTATTGTTTTAATGATTTTAAAATTTCTAATTATTTTCTTGATTTTGTATTTTAGCCCTAATTTATTCCATAATTTTTGGAGCTTATTTATTATTTTAAACAATAAAAACCCCTAATTTATAGGTATAAATGAGTTGTACAACCTATACTTGTATTTATTAAAATATTTAAATTATTTTATTAAAATCCACAAAAATTCATACTTACTCTATTTATTAACCTAATAACTAATAAAATATAAAACTTATATATTATTTAGTATATTAAGTTAAGAATACAAAACTTATTTATTAAGTGTTATTTACAATTATTTATTAATATAATATTTATATTTCATAAAATAATTGTTATTTATTAAAACTAATTATACTATAATTTAGATAATTTAATTATCTACTTTTTTCATTTTTATACCTATTTAAAATAACGTTAATTACTATTTAATATCTTTTAAATAAGGTGTTTATCCTATCCTGTCCAACCAGTTGCTGACACACGTCAGCACATGGGACCTTATTCTTCAAGAAGACCGGCCGGTTTCTGTTCTAACACCCTCACTTCCTCCATTTTTGCACATCACCTTCAAGCTTCTTTCTCTGATCTTAACCATCGATCTTCTTCCCCTAACGACCTAAAACCGTGCCCATTGTCGATCCTATACCTATCTCCACCAGATTCATCTATAAAAGCCATTCAACTTCTCCATTTCCAAAACTAACTTTTCCTAAGCTCAAGCTCCCGGACCACTTGGCTGTTGACCCTAATTTTCCACCTCGCTTTGCCTTGCTCCGGCTATGACAAGGCTAGAGGTTAGTCTCGCATGGAAGTCCGATCATCAGAGGAGAGTTCCACGACGATCGTCCACCTTACCTGACGCCTTGCCGTTGCGTCAAGCTCCGATTTACCACCGGTCGAGCTAATACCAGGAGGCCATACACCTCCAGTCCACAGGTACCTCCTTCATCCTTTTCCATTTTAAGTTCTCAATTTGTGTGCCCTCATTAGCATTATTAATCGTGTAGTTAGGTTCTTTAATCATCGTAATTAGACGCTACACATTCCTATCCTTCCAGATCCAATTTCAAGTCAACCTCAAGGTGTTTCCATTCTTCGCATTTCCTTGTTTTAAAGATTCTAGAAAGAGTATATTAGAACTGCAATTTCTTTAAATCTCGTATCGATTCCTTGAGAATCGAGCAAGAAATCTTTCCTTTGCAGATCACTTTTCCATCTGAAGCAAATAAACCATCATCTGGAGCTTCAAAATTCAAAGAAAGATCAAAACCAAGCAACCAGCTTCCAGGTTTGCTGAACCACTACCTTCACTGGCAAATCCTAGCCGCCTACGACCACCTACGGAGGAGTTCTAATGCAAGCAAGCTCAAAGGGAGAAGGTGTCTCCCTCCTGGCCCTGCCGGAGGCCCAAGAACTTCATCGGTCGTCAGGAAGAATTCGTTGAAGAAGCATTCGCCAGCCGATCGGAGGAGCTGAAGATCCTCAAGAATAACCGGGAAGAGCAGAATCGTGACACGTGGCTCATCTTGACGGCCCAGATCAAGACTCCACATATAATCTAGGCCGTTAAACCTGAACCGATGTGAAAATTTCATACTAAATCCATGCAAAGATCCAGAAATTCAACCCACTCTAGAAACTTTCCATAATTTCATTTAGGCCCCCGTGCAGGGACCTAAATGAAATAAAATTTATTTTCTTTGCAAAACAGTCCCTGCCAAGTACCCAATTGTAACAGATTTTGACTACTTTTCTTGCACTTGTTCCAGTGGGTTGTAGGGGTATTTTGGACATCATTTTTTTTGTATTTTCTCCCTGAATTTTTAGGGTAGTTACACAACTACCCGTCTATATTTCTAGGTATTTTCATGATTTTTCATCGCTTAATTTTATCGATTTGATTTTTGCAAGATCGAGTTAGTTTTGAGTCTTTATTGAAGTTTGTTGTACAACCAAGAATAAAGTGAAATTTTTGGGATTTATCTCTTGTATCAAAAATCGATATTTTAATATTCTGCCTCCTCAAGTTCGACCCGAGCACACTTACCTGGATAAATAATATAGTGTGGATGAAATAGGAGAGAGAGAATCTGCTTCTTCTCATTTTCTCTATCTCTCTCCTATTTTGTTGATTTTTGTTTGATTAATTGAGGTTTTGGACCACGAGCAGTTTCCTCTATACTGACAGCTTCCTTGATTAATTTAACTGCTCGCCAAAACCCTGGTTATTAGGAGGTGAACAGTGTTTTGTATACGCATGATCATGTCAGCCAGGAAGCTATAGGGGTGATTGTCTATCACACCAACGTCCCTCTACATTCTACAACACCACATTCACTCATGTACACTTCCCAACACAGTCGAGCACAAGAACCTACCACTCCCAACAGCTGAGATAGCAGAAACAATACGTTCGTCAGCTTATATACCAATCATGCCAGCAAGGCCCATATTTTCAGCATCAAGCATTACAACAGTATTATCAGAGCCATCAGGGTTAGTCTTCATGCTACTCTCGTTCTTAGAAGCAATCACCTTCGTCAGGACTAACATATTTCCAAAAGCAGATACTCAAAGTCCTACGTTCCTAATTGAACAAGATACAAGATATGTGGTGTGATATCAACCGCTTATCCAGATGGCAACATAAGTAGTCTGCACCATCTACATTCGTTCCTACCTAGGTTCAGGTTAATCCCAATAGCTTGAACAAGACATAACAACAACAACATTATGGTCAGTCATATTACTCAAACTCACTTCTATCTGAGCATGAGATTTTTTCATTTGATTGTATTAATCACATGTCACTCAAGAGCAGAAGGACTGTGGTCGGACCTAACCGAGTGAAGGCCGTGGATAGGGATGACGCTAGAGCTCTACTTGGGGAGTCTTCTGAGGACAAGGAGGACATGCATTAGATTCAGTAGCCCCTTCAGAGAGAGTTGAGAGCAACCACGGGCAGAGAGAGAAGGAAGAGCACAAGAGCATAGCCGCAACATGGAGACATAGATTCAGAGTCTACAGAGGACCTTGCAGCTTCGTTCGAGGAGAATGTACCGGCAACAAACATTCCCCAGCCTTTAGTAGGTGATACTTTTTTAAATTCCAAGTTTGATGTAAAAGTTCATGTATGAAGAACCTTAATTCTATGAATAAAAATAAGTACATTTTAGTTAATGATTCAGATTCCTCATCATCTTCTTCTACTTGTTCAATCTCCATGTCTGACTCTCATAGAGTTTGGGAGCTACAAGTGGTTGCCTTCGACCTTTGAAATATATTTTGATTGCTATGCTCTTGTAATTTTTTCGGGGGTGTAATATTTAACACGACATCCCTAGAAGATCACTCCATTGAATTAGAGATACATGACTTCAACTGGGCCTAATAGAAGACTCATTGTGTGTAATGGTTGCAAATATTTTTTTCACTAACTCTAAAATGACAAGTTAATTTGTTCGAACTTTTACAGACTTCATGAGTTGAGTTGGTGAAATTATCAAAGGGGTTTGCTTTGCGTTTGTTTTGAGTGAATTATTTCCACACATTCATGTGTACCATAGTATTAGTCCTTTTTGAATCTTCTGTTCTCATTTTTCGCGCTTTTGAAATTGAAGATGGATTGTTAGCCATAATTTTGTTCAAATTTTGTTAACTTCTCATTGAACTGTCCAAACATCACATCTTCCAAGGTCCAATCATCTTCTTCCACTGTATCATCCTTGACTGAAATAACCCCTGTTTTGATTAAGTATTTCATGATTCCTTCTTAGAGAGCGTTTGCATCCAACCGATCCCTTGCTCTCTTCAATTCTCATTGAGGAAGACCATTGCCATGGTGAGATCGACATGATTTTAACTAACTCATCGCGATCTCACTTAAATCCTCTTTTTAACGAAGGTATAGAAAAATCACTTACGATGCCTCGAGAGAATAGAATGGAGAAGAGGATGAGCATGAGGACCATATGCAAATGATTCAGGCTAGGTTGGAAGTATCTGAACAAAATAATAGACTATTGAGAGCACATATAGGCCATCTTAATATGGAGGTAGATGCATCGATGGATGCAACATAAAATATTGGACAAACAAAGAGAAAAATTGGTTGAGCCCAGTCGAACCTGTAGTAGAATGTGAGCTAAAGCCACAGTTCTTGATGTTGCCTCATTTCAGTGGGAATGTACACGAGGAACCATATGCATTCCTTAGGGACTTTGAGATGGTTTGTCATAACCTTTGGAATCATAAGGTTAGTCAAGACTACATTATGCTCAAACCCTACCATTTATCTTAGGAGATAATGCATACCACTGACTAAAGAATCTTGGGTGGTTGTACCCACCTATACACAGTTCGAGGGCATATTTCTTAAGAAGTTCTACCCTTAGAGTAGAACTAATTAGATAAGGACACAAATCACAAGTTTCTCCCAGCTACCTAATGATCCATTCTGTGATACATGGGAGAGGCTCAAGGACATTATATAGAAATGTTCATGTCATAATATGGATGGAAGACAACATTCTAGTCCAGTCACTGTACAGTGGATTAAACTCGAAGAAGTAGGGTTTAGTTAGTTCTATTCTTACAAGGGAGCGGATGTTGTATGGAAGGTGTTAGAACAAATGGCTGAGACGAGCCATTCCCAAGTGGCCATCATGGCATACACTGAGTCCCCCATTTAATTCTTATCAAAGGGGGAAAGAAGGGTGGGGTGAATATCTTCGAAGACCTCATTTCTAGCATGAGAACCATTGTACATAGATTTCCAATATTGGAGAGAATCGACAGGAGGGTGAATGAACTTGACAATAGTCTACTCGAGTTACCTAAGTAGATGGAGTATTTGGCAGAGAAGGCATCTGAGATTAAGATACCTACCATGTCTGCATCGCATACTCCCATTTATCGTGTACACCACATACATGAGCAACCAATGTCAGGGCAACACCAGCCATAGGTTCAGGACCAATCCTCTACCCTGCCACAACAATAGTAGCCGTCATCAAAGACCAACTTGTAGGAGTCTCCTCAGGTGTGGGAGGTGAGTGGTGTTTGGTATACACATGATCATGTCCGCCGGGAAGGTATTGGGGGTTGTCTATTTTACTAGTGTCCCTCTACATTATACAACACTTCATTCACTCATGTACACTTCCCAACACATACAACCCTTGGAACCTACCACTCCCAGCAGCTGAGGTAGCATCAATAGTATGTTCGTCAGTAGACGTACCGGTCAGGCCTGCAAGATCCACATTTTCAGCATCAACCATCACAATAGCAATATCATGGCAATCAAGGCTAGTCTTCACCTACTCTCCTTCTCAGCAGCAGCCACCTTCATCGGGACCTACATATTTCAAAAAAAAAGATACTCAAAGACCTCTGTTCCTAGAAGAACAAGATACAAGATATGCAGTGTGATATCAACCGCTTATCTAGTTGGCAGAATGAGAGGTTTGCACCATCTACATCCATTCCTACCAAGGTTCATGCTAATCCCAATAGCCTGAAAAAGATACAATAATGACAACATTATGGTCAAGCATATTAATCAGACTCACCTCTATCTAGGCACGAGATATTTTTTGTTTGATTGTATTAATCACATGTAACTCAAGAGAAAGAGGAATGTGTTCATACTTTACCGGGCGAAGGATGTGGATAGGGATGCCTCTAAAACTCTACTTGAGGAGTCTTTTGAGGAGGAGCACATGCATTAGATTCAATAGCCCCATCAGAGAACGATTAGATCAATCACCGACAGAGAGAGAAGGAAGAGCACAACCGTAACATGGGGACAAAGATTCAGAGTCTACGAAGGACCTTGCAACTTTGGTTGAGGAGAATGTACCAGCAATAGACATTCCCTAGACTTTAATAGGTGATTCTTTTTCGAATTCCATGTTTGATGTAAAAGTTCATGTATTAATAATCTTAATTCTATGATTAAAAAGAAGTACATTTCTGTTAATTATTCAAATTCTTCATCATCTTCTTCTATTTGTTCAATCCCTTACCCCCATGTTCTTACGTTTGGAAAGCACATCATTAAGAAGATTCAAAAATATTATCCCAAGATGGCATGATTTTTTAATGGGTCATCAATTAGTTTATTACCCTTAGCTTTATATGAAAAGTTGGAGTTGTGACCACTACGTAAATCAAGAGCATTACTCTATTTTGTTGACAAGTCTTTGAATAAAGATAATGGTGACATAAATACCGTTATCATATCGATTGAGGGTCAAGATTATAGAGGGGACTTCACTATCCTTGAGACGGATATCCCCAATCATTGGGGAGATTCGCATATCATCTTTGGGAGGTCTTTCCTTAGGACCACTGGAACTTCTATTGATTCCCATATAGGGATGACGAGGTTCCATTTTCTAGGAGGAGAAGTGCAACTTAAGATGAAGCATATAAAATGGCAGCGACCTGATTAAGAATCTAGCATAGAGTGTTGTTCGTTGTTAGAAGCAGATTGTTGAGTCCTTGTCATAGTTTGGGTTTGGAAACAGAACCTGACAAGATTGAGAGAGATACTCTCATCTGGAGAGGAAAGTGTTCATGATGTAGTTTGTGAGGTGTTGCTAGACTTCTTGAGCTAGAAATCCTTATATTCCCTTGATGATTCAGAGATTTCTTTGGATCTATCAGTTCCACATTCTTTGGGACAATCAAGGGATATAGATCAGAGTTGGATGCGACTTTGGTTGAATTACCACATTTCTTTGGCGGCCGACTTCTTATAAAGAAGAGTTGGTGGCAAGAATAACTAAGTTTGTTTCACCTTCATGCAGCATGGAACCAGATTCATAGACGGTTCATCCCGATTTAATTTATGATACAACATTGCCAGAGCTAGTGTTGCTACCTCCTACACTCTCATAGTCTTTTCTTGCAGGACCTAAAGATGGATTCCATGTAATCATTGGTTTTAAGATGACTGTAGAACATGAATCTAGGTTTTTGGAAGTCTTAGAGAAGAACTGCAAGGTTATAGGGTGGACTATGTCAGATCTCGTGGGGATTAACTCCGCACTCTATACACACCATATTTATGTTGATGATAATGTAAGGCTTTCCATGAGTTTCAAAGAAGATTAAACCCTGGTCTATGGGAAGCAGTTATGAAAGAGTTTGAGAAATGGTGTGGAGCATGTTTTATTTACCCTATTTTTAACTCAAGGTGGGTTTCCCTATTCATGTTGTGCAGAAAAAGTCGGGCATTCATATGGTCACCAACGAGGAGGGGGTGGATATCGCGACACGAGTACCCATGTCATGGCATGTCGATGTCGATTATAGATGTATGAATGTCGCGACCAAGAAAGACCACTTTCCCTTACCTTTTATCGATCAAATTTTGGAGAGGCTAGCAGGTAAAGAATTCTTCTATTTTCTTGATGGGTACTCAAGCTATAATCAAGTAGCCATCACCCTTGAGGACAAGGAAAAAACCACATTAACATGTTCTTTCCGCACTTCCGCATTCAAGCGCATTCCTTTCTAGCTTTGTTATGCCCCGACAATATTTCAGTGGTGCATGATCGCCATATTTAATGAGATGGTGGAGGATTTCCTGAAGGTCTTCATAAATGACTTCTCAGTCCATGGTGATTCATTTGATTCTTGTTTAACACACTTTGATCGAGTTCTTCAAAGGTATAGGCAGGTGAATCTGGTACTCTCATGGGAAAAGAGTCATTTCATGGTTAAGGAGGGCATCTTGTTAGGGCACATTATCTCCAAAAAGGGAAAAGAGTTTGACCCTGCTAAGGTTAGTGTGATAAAGAACATGATTCGCTAACCAACGTCGAGTCAGTTAGGTCATTTATGGGGCATGTTGGATTTTATAGACGATTTATTTAGGACTTTCTAAGATTGCTTGACCTCTGATTGAGCTCTTAGGAAAAGATACAAAGTTCATTATAGATTGTAGCTGTCTTGAGGCCTTTGAACTCTTGAAAAGAAAGATTTGTGACTCGTCGATTTTACAGGCTCCTATCTGGTCTCTTATCTTTTAGATCATGACTAATGCTTTGGATATTACTATAGGAGCTATATTAGGTCAATATTGATATGGGATTCCATTTACAATTCACCTACACGAGTAAAGTATTAGATCCTACACAGAAAAATCATACGATAACTGAAATGGAGATGCTCACGGAAGTATGGGCCCTTGACAAGTTTAGGTCATATATTTTGGGCTCAAAGGTGATAATTTTTATAGATAACACAACCATCAGATTTTAATAGAAAAGAAGGACACGAAGGCATGGCTTCTTAGATGGATTTTGTTACTCTAAGAGTTTTGATTTGGAGATCGAGGATAAACCTGTAGTTAAGAATGTGGTGGTTGATCATTTACCCATTTGGATTTAAAGGATTCCCCTGACCTAGAACTAATTAGAGAGACCTTCTCAGATGAGCCGATTTGTGTAATCGATTCTCTTCTGTGGTATGCCTACATGGTGAACGATCTTGTCCCCAAGCAAGTTCCCCATTATTGGAATAGGAGCAACGTTGATCAACTAAAGTCGGATTCAAGGAAATACCAATGGGTGGATCCGTTCCTTTTCTTTGAAGGACTGGATTGTGTCTGGAGGAGGTGTACTCCTCGAGAGGAATATTAGAGTGTCCTCACATATTGTCATTAATTAGAAGCTGGAAGACACCAACCATTTGGGAAACGAATCTCTCATAAGAAACTTCAATGTAGATTGTACATGCCGACCTTGTTTAAGATGCTACTGATTTTTTATGATCATACCTGATTTGTCAAAGGATGGGAGGGATTATTGGCTATAGAGATGAAATGCCCATGCAACATGTAATTTTCTATGATGTTTTGTGACTCATGGGGCATAGATTTTATGGTTCAGTTTCCTACTTGCCATGGATTTGAGCACATCTTGTTGGTGGTAGATTATCTTTCAAGGTGGGTGGAGGCTATCCCAACCCGAGTCATAGACAACAGGTCTATCTGCAAATTCATGAAGGATCGTATTATTGCAAGGTTCGAGGTTCCTAAGGTTTTGAATTCTTATGGGGGTAGCCACTTTGTTAACAGAGAACGATATCTTTGGCTAAGAACTACAAGTTTGAGCATAGAGTTACTAGTCCTTACCACCCAATATTGAACGACATGGCAGAGATTTCAAATAGGTAGGTGAAGAGCATTTACAAAAGTTAGTTCATCAAGATAGTAAGAATTGGTCCCAACTATTGGACCACGTTTTGTGGTCTTACAGGACGGCCTACATGACTCCACTTGGTACTCTACCTGTTAGGATGATTTATGGAAAGCCATGCCAGTTTCCTGCTGAATTGATTCACAAGTCCGAGTGGGCAATTAAAAAGATTAAATGAAGTTGTCACCTATAGAAATTATGTTGTTGCTTGAACCTCAATGAGCTTGTGAAAATTAGAAATAGAGCATATGACAATAGCTTGATATATAAGGACGAAGTTAAGAAGTGGCATGACCTGCATATTAGATGCAAGAACTTCTTACGGGACAAAAGGTATGGTTGTTCAATGCTAAGTTGAAGATTTTTCAAGGGAAACTAAAATCTAAGTGGGTAGGTCCCTACAAAGTGAAGGAAGTGTACGATAATGGTAGTGTTAAGATAGTTGATCTCTCAGATAGTTCATGTTCTTTCATGATCAATGACCAACTGTTGAAGCAATTTGCAGAATATAAAGAACGGTTGATTCCAGTTGAGATGATTGACTTCATATCGAGTGACTATTTTGCAAACATTTCATATACGACATGAAGCAACAACTTGAAATTCAAATCAGATAGATTCAACAACTAGCTGATTCTTTCTTCTTTCACTCTCTTCACTAACACTAGTTTTATTCTTTTAGGGTTTCATGCCTTTTTCTTGTTTCTTACTCCTTACTTAGGCTACATAGAGCTTATGTAAAGAGAGACCCAACATTGCTTCTGTATATTTTTCTAGGTTATCTTTCGTCATCTCCTCGACCCATCTGTCCTTCCTTCCATTCGTCTACTTGGGCTATTTTTCAGCCTAAGTATAGGGTGGGCCAAGCTCCTGTTTGTCTTAGTGGTTCTATTTCTATTCTTGCGTGTCCAATCTCCTCATCTTTCCTACACATAGGCCATTTAAAGCATAAGTATAGGGGGCTCTGATCGATTTTCATGTCCCTATCTTGTTTTTCCTCATTATGATTAGTGTGAGCTATGTCTTTCATTTCACTTTATTCTATGAGGACATATCACAAGCTAAGTATATGGGAGTTGTATATATATTTCATATATACTTTTATTCATATCTCGTGCTTTTACATATTTTGTATAGTTATTATTGTCTATGACTGAGGATTTGAAAATATTTTAGTATTTATTTTGAATAGGGTACAAATTGTTTTGTCAATACAACATATTATTTTTTGTATATATACTTACAAATTCACAATGAAAAATAAAATTTAAAATACTAATAAGTTGGTATTTCATTGACACTTATACATTCACACAAGACTTGTGGTGATTTATAATAATTGGTTTATGAGGTCTTAAAATTTAGAGCTAACTATTCTTAATCAATAGGGTCATAGACTTAATAATAAACACTTTCTAGTTTGAAAGATGTGTATGCTATATTGCATGATCACAATTCTCCTGAAAGAATACAACAAATACTTCACATGCACGACTACATTTATGATGGAATGAGTTGAGGTTTCCCTTGAGGAACTAGGACTTGGTATGTGAGTTTGAACTTGATCTTATGATGCTCTTCAGACTCATAAAAGCCTAAGATTTTGGTCCAAGTGGACATTTAAAAGATTGGGAGTGCTCGACAATGGTGGAATCTTTTTGAATTTATCATTGTAATGTAAGAGCCTTTATTTTCATTGTTTTCTTTTCTGGCTGGCTAGTTCCATTGCTTTTACCAAAAGTTGGCGCTTACTGATCAACACTTTATTTTCATTTCATCACACCCTGCCATTTATGTAAATGTCAAGAGATTAGTATTAGAACCATGTTCTCATACTGGCTAAAACTGTTGACACTCATGTTTCATGAAGCCTTCATTAATTTTATCCCCTAAAACAACTCCACATCATATAGCGATACAAGTCTGGGAGTCGACGGGATCTTAGATACTCAAAAGAGACATATCTCGATGCATTTCTAGGAAAACAAGTGCAGACGACTCAACTCTCTCATGACGGACACACTGATCAACAACTCTATACCCTCCATCTTCTAGCTTTTCATCGAGAGAACCCATGTTGCAGTGAGAGGTAGAAAATAAGGCACTCGAGAGAACCCATGTTGCAGTGAGAGGTAGAAAATAATAGAAAAAACTCTATACCCTCCATGTTCTGGCTTTTCATCTATCCATTTAAGTCTGACAATTAAGCAGAAGGTGGATTGAGTGCAAGAATTGATTTAACCCCTAGTGTCGAGGATTGATTCCTTAGGAGAGTTCTTGGATTGTAACCTTGGGTGACGTTTTGACTTGATTCTTGTAAATGTAGTCAACACTAAATGGCTTATATCTTACTATATATATACATGAACAAAGAGTCTAATGATTAGATAAGTTGAATTCCTTTCGATTATGACCTGGATCAACTCATAGTTATAGGACCACTAAAACTAAGTGTTCTGCATCAATCTAATCTTGTTTTTGCACATGCACAATCAAGAAAATCAACTAACTTATCCATTCTTTATTTGCTCGAGAACGAGAAAAGTTTAAGTATGGGGTGTCATAAATCTCTGATTTATCATCTTAAATTCTAATAATTATCACTCTTACTTAAATAGAAATAACTACTTAATCATTTATTAATTTTTATTAACAATTCATTCATTGTAAAAAATTAACCTTAATTATTGATTCTTAATTATTTGTCTTTGTATTGTTAATATACCTATATATATTATGTTATTACTTTATGTAAATTTTAATCATTAAAATTCCCATAAAAATTGACTTAGTATTTTTATTAATAATAATATGTAAAGTTTTAATTATTCAAAATACCAAAAATATAAGAAAAGAATTAAAGTTAGTGTTTTTAATATTTAAAAATGCTTCCAAAAAAATACTGCTATGTATATATGATGTATTTAGGTCTTGAGTTCTACATGAAAGTTGTAGATCTCATAAAGATATACAACTTTCATGTTGGATACTTTTTAATTCGATCCCTCTATCATGTTTATTTCTATTTTATTTCATTTATTTCTTTTTCTAGTTATATCATTGAACCATGTGGCGCCATCTATTTCAGTCATGTGGCTCGCCCCTTTTGTTCCCTCCACCTTCATTTTTGACAATCTAATCATCAAATCAGAAAACCCTAATTCATTTAAGCACACCTCCTTCCGAATCGCTTGATCTGATTATCAAATCACTCCTTTCCTCCTACGTATATTCTACTCGGGGATGTTGGATCTCAATCTAATGGAACCTAAGTCGTCTTCAACATCCACCTTATCTTCATAAACCACCGAACTACCCAACCTCTCCCTAATATCGTAACACATCCAACCACCTTCTTTGTCAACTTTCAATGCCATCCTCTTCCCCTAGCTTCTGGCATTCACGCCAACTTCTTAACCACTGTTAATCCTAACGGCATCATAAAGTTCTAGTGGTTGAAAAAATAATGCAGACCTCCCTCAACGTACACCTTCCTTCCTATCAAAACCACACCTCCAACAACTACTTTGAGTATCCACCCTTTACAGGAGATAGACCGAGCTTTCCTTGACCTCCCATGACAAAGAGAGTGCTTGGGCCAAAAACTAGATAGGTCAACCTTCTCTGGCAAGATCCTTGGCTTCTGACCAAGATGTAGACCACTTTGGTGCTGCTCGAGCGATTCCAGTAGGCCCAAGAGATCCACGACAACAAGGAGAAGACTTCTAGCTCCCCACAGGTTCTGTAGGAACATGATTCACCTTCTGCTCCATTCATCCTTCTTCCAGGTAGATTTAAATTTGTGTTGCTCTTGCATTTCTCCTTATTTTCCTATACGTACAGACATATCCTTCCATATGAGATTATCGCTACCATTGCCAATCATAACTACACCATACGTGGTCTCTAGTGACACCTCTCGATTTCTCCATCTCTGTGAACACTTTTATCCTTTCTTTCTATCTAATAGAGGAAGAACTCGAATAGAACTCACTTTTATTGTCTCAATCGAGCTTCCATTCCATCCCTCTTCATCACATAGAGATTTCCTTGTGCTTTGGCGAGTTTTCTAGCCTTGCAGGAGTTCTTGGCCTTCAATGATCGAAGAAATCACTCGTACTTCGATCTCATCTTTCTTCACTAGGTAAGATCCATCGACAAAGCTATTCAAGAGCTTCCCTTTTTCCTTTGTTCAGGTTCTCCTTCAAGTCATCACCAGGAATGTCACAGGGCCTTCATATTCATTGGGAGAGTGAGGACGAGGAATCAAGCCATCGTCGAAGTACATCCTATCCTCCACCGAATGTGAAGTAGTTATGGTGAAGAAGAGGAGCAATGACCATTGGATGAGGGCCGAGGGCATAATGCAATGACCCATACTCAGCCACGTTAGAGACCCGAAGCAACGCTTCAGAACTCGAGGTTAGGACTGACCATGCCTCACCCAAAGCATCCCGAGCTGCCACATGCATTCGAGCCTCCATCACCTACACGCCTATCCTCACATGAGTTTAGTCACGTGGCTGGGCAAATTGTAGAGCTGATCTCTAGGTTTCCATAATTATACTTCAGACGAAAATATGCGCGGTGTATGCTATTTTGGAAGAATTGCAAATAAGCCTCACCTAGTTTTAATAATAGTATTTATACTCCTATGTGATCTATATGCACTGTATACACAAAAGGTTTTTCATAATTTCATTTTAGTTCCTATGAAAGACATTTTTCTTATAAATAGTAAAGTTTTTATTTTGTGCCCATGTTTTGTATATTGAATAACTTTTGATCTATATATTCAAATTTATTGAAACCAGTGTCCTTTTGAAGATAATTTTATTCTCTTCTATTTTGTCCATTAATTTCCTAAATTGATCTATGTATCAAGCATTAAATTTCAAGGCTTAAATATTGCCTTTTCTTCCATAGAATTAAGTTAAAACTGGTCCTTTCTTTGTTTGTTGATCTATAAATCACCCTCATTGGCATTATATTATTCTAAATGTAACTAGGGTCTTTAAATATTGCTTCATTGATTTCCTGATTAGATTTTGATTCAAAGAATTTATTTTAATATTACTCAAATTAGTTTTTAAGGAGTGATTCATTGACCTTGTTAATCGATTAAAACTTAAGGCTTTAAATATTTATTTAATTAAGATATTATTATTTAATAAAGTTATTTAATAAATTAATCAGTAACTATCTTATGCATTTGTGCATCAGATTTTGTTTGCATTGGCATTATTGTTCATTTAATATATTTGCATATAAAATCATAAAAAATGGCATGCATTACAACTTGCTTTTTGTTCATCTACTTAACCAAGATTCACTAATTAATCACTTAATTAAATGTTTGACACCTAGCTTAATTCAATTAATTGTTTGTGTCCTCGTGTCCGACCCTGGACTTATCCATGATAAGTTAAACTGAGTCATCTTCACAAAGATCATCTAACTCGGTTCTTATAATTGTTAATTGGCCATATTACAAGGAAGCTTAATTATCATTGCCAATTAGCGGTTAATAAATCATCCCCCTATACTCATACTTTAATACTCCCTAGCAAACTCTCATTTGGAAAATAAGTGAAAAAGAAAATAAAAAAGGAAATTAAAGACTTAGAATGATTCTGATGCTAGAATTAATCTTTATAAAATCAAAGTATGGAGTTCAGTTTAGACCTATGTATTATTAGTGTGTTTGGAACCCCGTTCAAATTAGGAATTGTCATTCACCATCCCTTAAGTTCAATGTTCCTCTATTCTGTTCAACTCAATAGATAAGTCAGAATCATCTCTTCATATGTATATTCTTGTAACCTTAAAATGACAAATACCATTTGTGTGAAATGCGTTAGCTCTTCCCAAATAAATAGCCAAACTATCAAGAGATCTCCTACTCTAGTTACTCGTCCTTGGGGATATGGATATTTCCTTCTGATTTTAGGTACGTGCTAGTGCACAACGAATACGGGAAAAGCTAGTAGAAAGAGAAAAGAAATGGAAATGGACTAGTGTAGTCACATTTCCTTGGGAGCCCGGTCAGTGTGGCCAAGTCATCACCAACAAGCAGGTTTTTTCTAGAAGTTCATTTTTTTTTAATTCTTGTTAGAGGCTTATTTTTCGGTAATTCTTTGTTTGGCATTACTATGCATTCTTGTTTTGCCCTTAGGATATAGAATACTTTGTTCTGCCTATATTTTGGGTATTAGAAAAATTATGCTAGCAGGCCATTCCTCATTTGAAGCCTTATTTCAATCCATTATCTAGTTGTTAGATGTCCATGCTACTAGAGGAAAAGTTGGGTGGAAGTACCAGTCCCGTCAGTCCCAAAGAATGATTCCTGAGTCACCCATGATGAAGGGATCTAATACCATCCCAACTCAGACTCCAAGATATTTCAGCAACATATCTAGGTTGAGCTAAGTGTTGAGTGTGAGGTCTCAAGTCAAGTCATTGTCCAAAGAGTTGTACGGATGGCATGGGCTCTAGTTAGACACATTGAGTTGACTCATGAACACAATCTAATGGAACATAAGGAATTAAATCAAACTGAAGCATCCCAGTTCTAGTCCTTAGTAGGTTCTGCTAAAATTAAGTAGATTAAGGTCCACACTATGCTCCATTCTTTAGATTTTATTCAAGATCAGTTCAAGAGTCAAACCACTTTGAACTTTTTTATGGGATTTTTGAGAAAACATTTTAAATTTTTATGGCCTTTTTTTGTGAATTTTTAAGGGCTTGTATATGCACATATTTATAATTGAAAATAATTTCAAAAAATTTTGTAGTCATTTTTACAAAATAGTTTCAAAGAATACACACATTTTTTAACATTTTTGGAAACTAATTTTTACACAAGTATTTACAAATTATAAGTATCTTCTTGACAAGGGCTAGGATATTCTTGTACCCGATTATTACCCCATACTTTTAGAGACATCTTAATTTAAGACAATACATGGAAGTATGAGTTATGGCTTTTAAATTATATATGAATTACATACGACCACCCCTAACTTAGCTTGAGCTATGTCCTCATAGTGGAGAGCATAAAAGGAAGACATAACTCGTACTAAGCAAAGAATAGTTAAAATAATATGAGAATGAATAAACCAATGGAAGTTGGTCATCCCCTCTATACTCATGATGAGAGACTCCTAAGCATAGGAGTCTGTACATAAATTGTTAATCGAGGGTTAGGGTAGACCACTCGATGACTCGGTATGCCCTCCCCTATTCTTAGGGTAGATTGACCTTGAGTATAAAGACGAATAAATACTAGATGGAGGATAAGAGAGTGAATAGAAAAAAATGAAAATCAAGGGTGAGAATGAATTGATTTACCACCCTTATACTTAAGGTTAGGTCACGCTATGTATAAACAACAACAACAATGGTAACTTAAAAGAATGAAGAAAGAACGCTCGACTCATCTACCTCCCATGTACTTAAGACAAAGCACATGTTGACCATGGCAAACACAAAGATCAAGGAAGATGAGAGAAAAAAAGATATAATAAAAGGAATACACATAATGAGAGGATAATATATAATGCTCAAGAACGTAGAAGCTTTACCATCCTACAAGACCATTGAGGAATAAATCTAATAAGGTATATGTTGATATTTGGGTCAATTGTTGACAAAGACCGATCAGGATCGATGTGGTGGAAATCCTTAGTGGTATCAAAGCGAAAAGGCATGAACTCATCAATGGAAGAAGCAAGGTCAGTTCCAGCCTAGGAAGTCTCTCTTTTCCCTGCCCTCTGCGGTAAGGTATCAATAGTGTAAATGTTGCGAATCTCATCGACACATTTCCACATGCAAGAAAAAGGAATGGAGAGGTCTATCTTTCCGAGTCTTCCCCCCTGATGAGGAATTCTCAGGTTTCACTATCATCCATGGTGTATCAAACCTCTCTGATCTCAACAGCTAGATCATAGTCCTCTAGGTCAATTAGCATAGGTACATCCTTATATGGGTCGATTACTGAGTGGAAATAGGTGCAGCGATCCTATCAATAACAACACTCTCATTGTGGGAACAAAAGCGTATCAGTCCATAGGTAATACAACAAAGTCTATGATGTAGCTCAAGCCATGGATCTAAATGACAATGTTTTCAATAATACTATTCGGCCTCTTTGTTGATCGGCCAAGACAAATCATCTAGTTTTGTTAAGAGGCCAGAGATTGCGTGTCTCGATAAGTAAGAAGGCGAATACTATAATCGATGCACCACTATCAAGGAGAGTATGATCAAAATGGTTGTCAGAAATCTCACATCTAAATAAGTGTGTACTTGTGTCCTTTTTAGGAGGAAGACGATGCGTGATTGTGTGGGCAATGACCATGGTAATAATGTGACATTCGATCCTGCAACCTCTTTTCGTCACTGGGGGACAAATCAGGATATCAACTTCTTTTGTCCCCTTGGAAGAAGGCAGAAGTTCCATGGCCTTTCAAACTGGTTGTTCAATGATAGATTGAATAACATCCACCACTTCAATATCAGATAATATTTTTGAATTTTTTTATAACTTTCCTATTGCTCAAATCATCAGGGAAGAAGCTAGAATCAGAGTAGATTCTTCATTTATTAGGGAGTAAGTGTATACATGATGGTGACTAGAAGAAGGTTGTACAATGTCATCCTTGATAGGTTGGGTGATGGGAACTAGTGTATGTGTTCGTGTGCATAAAGATCATGCCATAGGTACCCTATCCTCACAGTCTTCCTCGGCAGGTGTCTCCTATTATATTATTTTTGAAATTCTATATTTTATCCATTTTTTGTATTTTTGGTGAATGGATTCTCAATTGGTAGCATCGTGTGACTCTAACTTTGCAAGAAGGTGAAGCTCCAATATGGGTCCTATTCAGTGATGTCAAGTTATTTAACCTCTTCTTCATTTTCTCTACTAACCGAGTCATGTAGTCAAGAGTGGGCTCCATGGGAGGAAAATCCAACTGCTCAGTAATGAGAGGGGTGATGGTAGATAGTGTGGCTGTGATGGCAAAGATCGTGGTGGGAAATACTCAAAATCCGGTTGCTAAAAGTGTGGATGTGTAGGATGCCCTAATTGGTATGGAATGTCAAAATGTGTAGGTTGCTAGTGGGCCATTTAATGGGAGGGTCCATCTTAATAGGTAGGTTTATTGGTGGATAAGAATAAAAATCTAGAAGAGAGTACTCATGACAAAATTTTAATGCACCGACTAGAGGGGAAAGGAAGGGATCCACGAAGTCTGGATAAAAAGTATTCTAATATGCCATATATGATATAAGTGGTGGGAATCAGGGAGATCACGAAGGTCAAGTCAAGATATGAACAAAAAAAGTCACATCAGCGTAGAAGTATCATTCACACACAAAACAAACATAAATGAAACCCCTCAATTCACCAACTCAACACAATGAAGTCGTAAAGGTTCGATCTATTATCTTTTCGTATTTAGAGTTAGATGACAAAGTAGTTATTTACAAGCTTTTAAGTCAAGTATCCTAGAGTGGTTCTTGTCCTAGCGATGGTGCACACAACTTGAAACAAAAGCACTTGAATTATGGTCTAAGAGGAGCGCTTGCAACAATAACGAGATCCAAAAGTCAATCCAAGCACTTAGGGCACAAGTCCAGGGATTTCGGCTCTATTGATAACTCACTTTTGCAATGTTCTTGTTAATCCGAACAAGGTTGGATCAGCGGTCGTTGTGTCGACAAATCACAACGCAAGTCAATCAACAATCAAACCACTGATATGGACAAAGCAATCAATGTGAAATGTGAGTAAATAATTTATTATAACTCTACTATAGATGTGTATAGGGCAACATATGGTAGAGATCCAACAGAGGGACTCACGTGATAAATTAGGAATTCAAGATTAATTATTGCAAGACAATCCTAATTTATTATTATTTTTTTTATTTTTTCTTTTTATTTATTTTTATGTGGCTTTTTATTTAATTTTTATGTATTTTTAAATGTTTTAATTTTTTTAGATTTTCGATATTCAAATTTCTTTTAATTTTGCAAAATTATAATTTCTTTTTTATTTTTAAAATAAAATATATAACTATATATATTTGTGATTAAATGATAAATAATATAGTTAATATATAAAATATATAATATATATAGGTTATTATATTTTAATATACATCAAATTATAAGAAATAAAATATTTTTGTGATTTTTTTAATTTTCACTATTTTTTTGTCATTTTTGAGTATTTTGGAGAATTCTTATGGATTTTTAAATGACGGAATAAATAAAACATTTCAAACAGAAAATTCAAGAGATTGAAATGGGTCTAAAAAATGTATCAAATTAGATTGGGACAATTTCAATTTTCCTATAAATTAGAAGAATCAAGGGGAGTTTGTTTAAAACACTATTTTTGGATTTTTGAGGAATGTTTTATGATTTTATAATATTTTTAGTATTTCGAGATTTTTTCAGGGTTTTGTTTTTAATTTTTTATCATTTTGTTTATGCTAAAACACTACAAGATGTAGTAATCTATTTTTGGGGAATTTTTGTAGCTGTTAGAAATTTTTATAATTTTTCATATTCTAAACATGGAAATTTGACATGTTTTTGGATATTTATAAATAGAAAAATAACTTTATTTGTTCCATGGAAAATATATGTGATAAATAAGGTTATAGGAAATAAGGTAATTTTCCTACAATTTGTAGATGTAAAATGTTATTTAAAACACAAAAAATATAGAAAGTAAAATAAATAAGGCAAATAAGGACCTAATTGCAATTTCCAAGAAGTTAAAGTCCATTTCATAACATGATATCAAAGTCTAGGCACATACATGCACAATACCCCAAATATGTTTAACTGAAAATGCTCCAGTTGAGGTATTTTTGCAAATAAACTAGCTTCCATGTCAAACATGCAATTTCTAAAAAAAATATTACACTTAATCCTCAAGAATCAGGAATAGATCCATATACATGAACTTGGAGGGGATTTTATGCAAAATGCCAAGCACCACATGTGTGTGGGCACGTGTGCTGACCTATCGTGGACTAAAGTATAAATACAAGCAAGCCTAAGATCCTTAGTGCAAAGTAATCATAAAGTTTAATACTCAATAGTTTCAATAATAAATACAAAGCATGAAAGCCATAGGGGCTCGATAACAATATACCAACAAAATGGGTGCGAATGGACAATGTGGATCGCTCCACATAACATTTTGGACAGCTCAGATCCTCGGTTATCACTATGCTAACGTACAATGCAGATAAGACGCTGGTCACGATTAGACGGTTGATGGCCTCCACAGATGGAAAATGGTGCTTTTCTTGGGGAATTTTCTTGATTGGATGGTGCTGAGGGTGCGAGGAGGAACAGACAAAGAACATCAATTTGTCTAGCTTTGATTCAATGTAGCTTTGATGTCCTGCACCCTCCTGCACAACAGATGAGTTCAATGGACTCATGGAGGTCTTGTGCAGCTGCTCGAGGTGATAGAAGTGTTCAGGCCTCACTGATGGAAGCCTGGAAGTCGAGAATGAGTTGCAGCAACTCGAATGATTTCTTGGGACACTGGACAACCCCAGATAGGGTTTTTTCGGCACTCCAACCTTCACCAGCTGCATTGCAGCTCAAAGGGGAGCTCCCTCGACCAATTATTAAATGGAAAGAGAAGGAATCAGGTGGAATGGGATTGTCTGCATAATAGGGAAAAGGATGGAGATAATAATCCTGATTTGTGCGAGATCAGGATGGAGGTGATGATCTGTAGATGGAGCAATGTGTAGATAATCATATGGAGTGATTAGATGGTCAAACCTATGGGTTGAATGAGTGAACATAGGTCTAAGATCTAAGCTCTAGCTTACTATGTTTTTTTGGGAATTTAGCTTTTTTGATCGAAAATGAAAGAAACAAAATGCAAGGCTCTACTACTTGACAGGATATGAAACTAAAGAGATGAAAATAAAGGGTAAAGAGGCTCACTTAACACTTAAACCTGATGGAGTTCCTCTATCGATGGTTGAATCACCTTTGATCAGCTGATTCCTTACCTTAAATTAAGGGGAGTGCCTTCATTTTAGGAAGGTCTTGCTCCATGGATGGGTCTGAAGGGGTTACACTAATCGAAGAGTGATTAAAACTCAAAATGTTGGTCGGGTATTTTATTTATAAACAGGTGGACAAGGTGATTTAGGAAGGCAATGACATGCACGGTGATGGAGGTTGGTGGAGGCTAAGAGAAGGGCGTGGAAGAGGGACATGGAGGGGGCAAAGAGGTGGGTTGGTGATGAACACTAGTCCCATGAGGGTCTAAATAAATGTTCCTCAATAAGCAAAGGCAGATGTCACTGAGATGACCGTTCACAAGATCAAATGTTCAACAACAAGTACCGACAATGGATAAATAAGCAATGAATAGCCAAAAGTGCGAGGCACAATTTACTATACTCTATAAACATAGATATATAGCATGTAGAGTTCGAACCGCAGAGAGCAAGCTAGGTAGCATAATGATTATAGCTAATCAATATTAACTATGTACATAATTGTCTTTAAGTCATTTTGTGTGTGTTTTAATTTTATACTTTTTATGGATTTTTTTTCATACATTTTTTAATTCTTTTTAATTTTGTCATTTTTATTTTAATTTTATATTTTCTAATTTTTAATTTCCTTTTCTTTTAAATATATAATATAGGAATATATATATAACTATCTAGAAAATATAGGATAATAGATTTATAAAAAAACTAAAAATTACATAATAAAATGTTTTTGGATTTTATATAATTGTCTACTATTTTTGTGATTTTTAGAGAATTTTTGCTAATTTTTATATATTTCTAAAGTCAAAAATATCCCAAAACAATGATTAAATAAAAAGGCCAAGTTGATTTGTAGATTAAATATAGAAAAAGTGTCAAATTTTCTCCAAATAAATTTTAATAGATAGGTAATAATATAATGAAAATTCAAAAACAAAAATAAATATTTTTTGGGATTTTTGTTGGTTTTTCCTATTTTTACTGGATTTTGGGACTTTTTAGTTTTTTATCATTTTCTTTTTATATTTTTAATGGTTTTTAGTCTTGAGTTAATATAATCATAATAAACAATATATATTTTTTGTGATTTTTAATGGTATTTCTATATTTTTTGGCATTTTTATAGCTATGCAGGGATAAAATAGGCTCCATTTTATTTTTAATAAATAGGAAATGTGCATGAAATGTAAAAATTAAAATATAATGTGAAACAATAAGCATCCAAGTATATTACCATATTTTTCCATAATTTTTGGAGCACATTAGATATTTATAGAAATTAAGGAACAAGTCAAAAAGTACTTACTAGCAAGAACCTATTTGTAAATAACAAGATGTTTTCATGCATTTCAAAACCCTAAAATAAAACCCACAGGTTACTATGCAAGTTAGCCACATATATTTAATTTAAAAGCACCTGGAGAGGGTATAAATGTAATATACACAAAGAGCAAGGTCCTATTTAAAATTTTCCACAAATGTTAACACCAAATTTACAAAATTGTGCATTAGAATGAATATACAAAACCAAAGGGGCATGCTCGCATAATTCCCAGCTCACATGGTGGACCAATTAAGCTGAGTTGGCATGGGCCCAGGTGCTAGACACATGAAAGATTGGGGGCTCTATGCAAATTTTACAACTTTATTTACACTCTAGACAATATTTCAAGTACTAAAATAACAAAATAAAAAACAATAGGAATATCGATGAATTTCACTCCCTAAGGCACGCGGGCTGATAGTGCACATCTATTCATATAAACACGAGGCGACTGTTGAGCACAAAAATTCAGGTTTTTATTTGATTGAATTACTCACAGTGGGATTATGGACGTTGTAACATAAATAAGAACCAAGAAAAAATTATTTGATTCTCAAGCCAAAATAAATGAAGAAAATGTAGCAATAGAAAATTGCTATTTAATTTACCATTATAGAGTACCGGTTAGATTTCAGGGAGGCTACAAAAATCTTGAGGTTTATTCAATTTAATGAAAACCAATGAAAATACTATAGTGAAATCTTTGAACACTAGTCTTAGTTTTTGTGTTTTTCATTTTTTTATATTTTCATATGGACTTATAATTTTTTATTTTTTTACTTGTCTTTTGATTTTATTTTTTTGATGATTTTTAATTTTGCAAATATTTTGATATAGACGAAAAAAATGAATAAAAAATCAACAAAGAAAATAAAGAAAGAGGCAACTTTTTTTATTTTTACAAAGTGGTAAAAATACAGAAAATTCAAACAAAATTATTTTTGAGTTTCAGAAAATTTTACAATGTTTTCATAATTTTTCCAGAATTTACCAAATATATTAAAGCCTTTAAATAAATAAAAAAATAAAATAAAACAAACTGACTAAGATGCAGATGTTTTTGGATTTTTAAAATAGCTAATAAAATCAAAATTAGATGAAATATACACAGAATGATAGATGAAGTTTTATATTTTCCAGAAAGGTATTTTATAATTTTATTGGAATTTTATATGATTTTCTAAAACTTTTTTTTTATGATTTTGACTATTTTATGATTTTTTTATGAGGAATAAAAATGTCAAAATTGTACAATAATTAAGACTATTAAAAGTGAGCAAATAAGATTTTTTATAGAATTTTCTTGTTATATTTTTTATTGATTTTGAAATGCAAACCAATAATTTTTATGTTGTTTTTGAATTTTTAAAATATGAAAAAGCATTAAATTGCAAAATAAAAATTATGGGTGAATGTTATGCTTAACAGAAAGCAAAAATAAATTTTGTGGGATTTTTAATGAGATTTTGCTAATTTTTATTTGATTCTTAGCATGAAAAATATTATGCAGGTTCAGAGCAGTATATATGCAAATATTTAAAGCTTCTATATTAAATATTAATACAAAAATAAATAAGGAGGGCATATATGTATTTTCTCCAAGAAATCTCGTGTGGTTGCACGTGCACATCGCCGGACATGACCAAAATGTAATTAATTTATTTATAAGGTATGAATAATAACAAATAAAATGCAAACTTTTTATTGCAAATAATCCAAAACTCGTGTGCGAAGCACACGCTAAAGTTCAAAGAGGCAATTATGCAAATAAACTAAATACCAAGGTAAATAATGCAATTATTCAATAAAGGACAAACTGACACGTATCCAGAGGAAGACTTATTTGTAAATTAAATAAAGGTAGTGGTTTTAGTGCAATTATACCCTTTAAATACACAGTGCATTGGATGGACGGGATGATCTACGGCTCATATCCAACGATTAAAATTGGCTCGTCCGTGGATGGCATAGATGAAATCTAGAAGTTGATCTCACGGCTAAGAATGAGGGCTTTTTGGATGGCTAAGATCGAATCTGGATGCCTTGTTCTTGATCAAGGGGTTGCAGAGTACTCTAGAAGAACTGGGAAGCATGTGTATACGGTTGAAGTTCGGTCACTTGATTCTATCCAGTCCTACAATGCTTCTCAATTCTGAATGGTCGACTACTCTCATGCGACTCCCCCACATTGCTAATGATGAAAATATAGCTCAAGGATGCTTGCATGAGGATATGGAATTTGAAAGGTTCGAAAGCTCCAGATGAATCTCCGCTCCTTGATTAAATGCCCGTTCAATGTTCTAGGACATTGTAATGAAATGCTCGTGCTCAGAGGAGGTCTCCAGGTCTCATCACTACACGAGTGAAGTCCCTGACCTCATATCAAGAAAAGAGGATGAGAATCAATGAGCCTTCCGAACGTCCAAGATGTTATGGCAAAACACATGTAATGGTCAGATGGGAGACTAATATTCATACCTGGGAAGATCTGAAGTTGGTCAGACGATAGATGGGGTGAAGAAATGTTGTGCAAGGATGATGATGGAGTAGGGAAGTTATTTGAGTGATCGGAACCCCTTCGATTTTGCGGATCAGAGGTTGAAGTTGATGGGTGGATTGAGATAAATACATGAAATTAAATACAAAATTATAGAAAAGAAATTAAATGAATGAACCTATAGATAGCTATGGTAAAGAAGTGAGGAGATATTGCCTTGATCTACAATGCGGTAGAGAGGCGGGACATGCGACGGAGAACTCCGTTGTGTGGCCAGATCACGTCTTTTTCTCAATTTCTCGCACTCTTGCTTGAAGGAGATGAACCTCTATCACTGGTCGACACTCCAGAACTCAAGGTCAAGGAAAATATTGTGGAAAATCGGATCAACAGGCGATGGGCGACGAATGGTGGATATAAATAGAGGTGGCTCCCGTGAATGTTTTAAATGAATCAAGAGCAAATCGAGGTGCAATCTACGGATCTTGAGAGCCGGGGGGAGAGTCAGTTGTCTTGTCAAACTAAAAGGAGAAGAAGGTAAAATAATTTAATGATTAGATATGAGTGGAAAATTAGGGGAAGAGCGGGTGGTACTTGAACAGAGCGGGCAGACGGTGCTGAATGAATAGTTGACCTGGGTCAACAAACTCGGGTCAACCAATCAGAAGGCGCGTAGGAAGAAGCCAAAATAGGCTAGACGACAAAATAGTGTAAAAATAAGAAATAAGTAGAAAAAAATCGAAAATAAGTTTAAAATAAAAATAATAAAAAGGAAAAATGTTGGTAATTTGCTTAACTTATTTTTGGTGATTGTTAATTAATTAAATAATGTATATACAAGGGTTAAATGAATATAAGGTGTTATTTATAGGCGTGTATACCTATATATACAAGGATTTAATTTTTAGTTGATTATTTATATAGTATACATAATTTATATTTTTATTATTTATAAATAAGGGTTTTAATGATTATTTTATTTGATTTTCAGGAATTAATTTATTGGGTTAAATAAATAGGCAAGTGTACAATATATACATAGTGATACCAATACAAAATATACATGATTTTCTTTTTGTTGCTTTTTGATTTTGTGATTTTTATTTGCATTTTATATAAAGTAAATATAATATTTAAAATTAATTAAAAACACAATATTCATAAATATGTATAAGAAATTCAATAAATAACTAATGTCTAGAGTACAACTAGGTATTTTATACTTTAGTATCCCAATTAGACACATTTCACACATTAATTCTGATTTTTATGCATTCACCTCCATTTTAAAGATTATTTAATTTGGATTACAATGAATGTGAGTTTGATGAATTTGGAGTTTTGGTGGAGAAGATATTGATCCTGCAAATTGAGCTTTGTGGATTTTTAGAGTGATGTAATTTACACAATATACAAAGATTTTTGTTGATTTTTATTATTTCCAAAAGAATTTTATTCACATTTTTAAGAAGAAATCATCTTTTATTTCAAAAGAATTTGGGGATAAATAAATTAAAGAAAATAATATGTATTATAGAAAATATTGTACATATGATGAATGTATACAAATGAAGAATGATTTTATGGATTTTGGTATTTTAGGCCTTATCTCCCCCTACTTTATTCCATAGCAATCTGGTCAAGTCTTGACCTTCTCTCGGCGTCTGAGTCAGCATGTATCTATTGCAAATATATAAAGTCTTGATTTTCTTTATTTTTCTTAATTTATTAAGTTATTTATTTATTTTAGGTTAAAATAGTGATAAATATACAATAGTTATACAAGAAATAGGGTTAGTAAAATAATGAATTTACTGATATTTACATGTGTTTTGTAATGTATTTTAAGCTAAAATAAATGAATGAAGATTATCAAATAATGATTCATCATCCCCACATGCTTTACCTTGGTTAGTCTATTAGCAAACACTTATTTGAACAATAAGCGACTAAAAGAAAAAGAAAAAGAATAAAGGAAAAATAAAGAACTTCGAACAATACTGACTATTAAACTTGTCTTCATAAAGTCAAAGTACACAGCTCTGTTAGACCATCGAATTATTACTTTGGGTGGAACCTTAGTGGGAAACCGATTTAACACTCAACAACCTCTGGAAACCACACAACTCTTCTCAAGTCTCCTCCAGATCCAGGTCAGAATAGATCGACTCATATGCAAACCCTTATGACTATGAATCTCTCTTGTATAGTATAAGTGATATGTAGCTCTCCTCAGATGAAGCTGTAAAAGTCAGTCTTCTCCAACATGGTCACCCTAATTCCCCAATCCGATAACTCTTTCCTTGAAAAGCGGAGTATTCCCTTCAAAGTTCAAGTACAACCAGCTCAAGAAGAGGACATGGAGAGAAGAATGGACAATAGCCAGTGTAGCTACCTATCCTTAGATGCATGACCAGTGTAGCCAAGTCATCCAGCTGTAGGCTCATAAATATCTAATTGGAAGTTCAAGCTTGGTTATTTGACTATACAAATGTACATACTCCGACATGCATTTTTTTTCAATCAGACATGTCCATTTTGTTGGAGTTTTTTTTATTTTTTGCACATTTTTTTCTTTTTACTTTAATATATACAAGGAGCAGCATGTACATAAGGAATTTTTCCTCTTGAGCAAGTAGACTATCCCTCTTTTGAAGCTTTATTGCAATCGACGACATTCTGCCTTTGGACCTCATTGCTACTGGACCGAGGTGGGGTACAATGGCCACAAAGGTATGACTCCGATGTTTCCATTGGCTTGTGTCTCATGCCGGCAAATCCAGCCCTCTACCACTTCAACTGAGGTGAGCAAAGTGCAAGTGCATGTATGCAAGATATTTCATTATAGACAAGAATTATGTGTATGCTCCTATGTACTCTACTTGGGTGGTCAAGACGACACTGAACTAAGTCTTGTGGTTCCCAAAGAATTAAATCTATAGACCTGAAGATTCTCAATTCTGTTTCCTATAAGGTTCAGGTATATTATGTGGAATAAGGTCCAACCAAGCTCCATTCTTCGACTTTATTCCAGACTAGTTTAAGTGTCAATACCATTCTAAAAAATGCACATGCAAATGCAAGAAATATATACAAAAAGAACACATTTTTTTAAGAAAAATAAAAGAAGAATCTTTTTGAAAAGATTACTGAAGAATTTTTGCAAAGTTTTATGGATTTTAAACATATATTTTTAAAAAAAAGAAAGAAAAAGGGTTAGTGGTCTAAATATAGACAAGTATACAAGGATTATACAAATTTTATATAGAATTTGACAAGTGGATTTTATGTACAAGTCAGATACAAGTTTTATAAAAGAATTTTATTCACAAGTGGTTAGTGACTAAGGATTTTATATACACGTGGATTTTACGAATATATAAATACACACATACATACACATATACATCCCATAATTTATATCCCATGTGATAGAATAATTTTACAAACATTTTACAAACCTTTTCAAAACATTTTACAAAATATTTTTCAAATAGTTTTCAAAACATTTTGCAAATGTTTTACAAAAATTTTTGCAAACTATTTTACAAACATTTTTACGAATCATTTTACAAATAGTTTTACAGGTTTTTGCAAACATTTTTCTTTCAAAATTTTTATAAACATTTTGTACAATAAACTTAGTTTTGATTCAGAAAATAATTTTACAAACATTTTATAAACAAACCATTTTACAAATAATTTTGCAAAAATGTGTACACAAATAGTTTACAAAAAAATTTACAAACATTTTTATAGAAGAAAATGTTTTTGCAAATGTTTTACAAACAATATCTTGCAAACATTTTTCAAAAGATTTTTGCACATCATTTTTGAAACAATTTTTACTAGAATAATAATAGCCATATTATTAATAAAATTACGAGTTATGGATAAAGTATATATACAATATATACGACACCCCCTATATTTAGCTCGAACTATGTCCTCATAGTTACCAAAGAGCTACAATTGAAGTAATAACTCGTGCTAAGTATAGAAAATTGAAAAGAATCCTATACAAGAATGACTCAAAGAATAGACAAAGAGAATAGAAGTTGGCGATCCCCACTCTACTTATGATCAAATAATCTTAAGTATAGAAGATTGTACAAACATGAAAGATCGAGGAAAAGAATGAACAAACTCGACGACTCGATTCGTCATCCCCTATACTTAGGGTAAAAGATCCCTAAGTATAGAAAGAGAATATCAACAAGTTGGAGGACAATTGAGAGATTATAAGAAATAAAAGAAAATAGAAACACAAAAGAGACAGAATGAACAACATCACTCCTCCTGTACTTAGGGCAAAGGATTCCTAAGTATAAGCAACAACAAGAGTGATGAAACAAAATGAAAATAGAAAAAACTCAAATCATTCACCCCTATAAATAGGATAGAGTACATCCTAAGTATAGCATATACACACAGAAAAGAGATAACGATAAAAACGGAAGAAGAAAGAATAAAATGAAAGGATATACACAAGAGAAAACAACTCATGTATAAGATGCGGAAGACGTCAAAAAGACATCGTCTGATAACACAAACATAGAATCAACCACGGACAAGAATGTATAGTGATCTAGATATGACTTCAGCAACTGTCTGTTCACAACAACTAATTGTGCCTCAAAAGACAACCCAGATATGACAATACTAACATTGTCACGCATAGCTCTCATAATGAACAACCCTGATAATTTGCTTTTTAATTTTCCAGGAAAAAACTTCAGTTTAGCATCAACCAACCAAACATTCTGATTATGGGTGAAAGTTTTCCTTCTAATGTGACTATCATGCCAATGCTTGATTTTCTCCTTATACATGAGTGAGTTGTCGTACGCAAAATCTCAGAATTCCAACAATTTATTCAGATCCAACTTCCTACTCTGGTCTGCCTTCTCATAATCTAAATTGCATATACGGAGTGCACATAATGATTTATAAATTAATTCAACTTTTAGGTGGCAAGGCTTTCTACACACCAATATGTAGGGAGACATAGCAAATGGAGAATTGTACGTCGTCTGATAAGTCCATAGAAGTGAGTAAAGCATATGGTACCAATTCTTCCTATCTAGACGTACAAGTTTTTGCAATATCATCTTTATCTCCCTATTTGAAATCTCAACCAAGCCATTAGTCTGTGGGTGGTAAGGAGACACAACTCTATGCTCAATGACGTACTCCCCACAAGCTTCTTGACTTCTCAATTAATAAAATGGCTTCCCCCATTTGAAATGAGTATCTACAGAATCTCAAATCGTGCAATAATGTGGTCCTTGAAAAAAGAACACACCGCATGACTATCAACATCTCTGGTGGGGATAGCCTCCACCCATCGGCTAACATCATCCAAGACAAGTAGGATGTACTGAAACCCTAACTAACAGGAAATGGGCCCATGAAGTCTGTGCCCCAAGCATTAAAAATATCTCAAATCTGTATATATCTCATGGGCATGGTATCTTTGGAACCAACAGTTCCTCCCATCTTCTGACAGTCAGTACAACCTCAAACATAATATGTAGCATCCTTAAATAAAGTTGGACACCATATGTCGCCTTGTAAAACTTTAACTGTTGTACTTCTCCGAATGATGCCCACCAGATTCTAATTCATGATAATGCTCAAGTATGCTGGTGTACTCCTCCTGAGGAATGCACCTTCTCCATATATAATCTGCACCCTCAAGAAATAGGTACGGATCCTCCCACTTGTAAAGATTTATCTCTGATACGAATCTCTCTACCTTGTGTTTCGACCAATCTTGTAGAACTTTCTTGGAGACAAGATAGTTCACAATATCAGCATTCCATGGGAGTGAGTCCACAAACAAAATGGTCTCATCTAGAAAGGCCACTGATATGGGAAGAATCGTCTGCTCAGAAGTCTTTGCATCTGTGATCCGGGAAAGGTGATCTGCCACAACATTCTTTACTCCAGGTTACTCTTGAATCTCTAAATCAAACTCCTGGAGAAGAAGGATCCATCTCATAAGGCATGGTTAGGCATCCTTCATTGCCTGTAGGTATCGTACGGCAATATGTTCCGTGAATACAATAACATGTGAACCCAAGAGGTAAGATATGAACTTCTATAATGCAAAAGCCACTACTAACACCACCTTCTCTGTGACTGTGTAATTATGTTGTGCTTCATCCAGAGTCTTGCTAGCATAGTGTATAGAAAATGGTATCACATTCCTTCTCTGCCCTAACACAGCTCCAACTACAAAATCAGATGTGTTCGTCATGATGTCAAAAGGGAAAGACCAATCAACTAGTTGTAGGACAGGAGCACTAGTAATAATTTCTTTCATTTAGACGAAATGCAAGGAGGACTTTCTCATCAACAACAAACTCACTCTCCTTGCTCAGAAGCTCGGTTAAAGGTCTGGCGATCTTGCTGAAGTCCTTAATGAATCACCTATAAAAACCAGCATGTCCCAGAAATGACCTCAATTGTTTCAAATTCTACGGTGGCTCAAGTTTGGAGATCACATCAATCTTATCCAGGTCAACCTCCATGCCATGTTTAGAGATGACGTGGCCCAATAAAATCCCATTAGTCACCGTAAAGTGACTCTTCTCCCACGAGAGCACTAGGTTTACCTCACAGCAATGTTGTAGTGCTCAGTCTAAATGAGCAACACATGTGTCAAAACTATCCCCGTAGATCGAGAAGTCTGGCGCCGTTGCCGGGCAGGCACGGCTTAGGTTAATTTTTTGTCAAATTCCGAGTGTTTGATTTTCTATCCCCGGGTAGTCTGACCCCCGGTTTTCTTGTAATTATTTTCTCTCTTTTATTTCTTTGCATCATTTTATTTTTTAGTCACTCTCTGACTTCACTCTTTTTCTGTGCGAGGAACGCGAGGAGTCGAAGACGCTTCGACGATCGAGCATTTTAATTAAGTGAATAAAGAGGCATTGTAATTTTTATTTATTTTATTTCTTTTTCGCATCATTTCCAGCGGTTCCCGTTTGGGATCTCGCGCGTGTAAGTATAGTGGAACTGTGTCCCGTGTGCTGTGTGGATGAATGTAAATTAGCTTGCACTAGCGGCTCCCCAAGCCAATCTAGGAATTGCTTGGGCTCGTAATCATTAGGACCACACAACTCACTTAAAAGACGCACTTAGACCGCAGTACTTAGCCAAATTAACCCGTTCTTCACGCTAATAGAACTGCTTGTCTAGGAGCGGCTTTCATCGCCTGCATTTGCATTTAGATAAAATTTCAATTCTGTTTTGCATCCTGCATCCAAGCGAAGGGATCACTGTAAGTATTCTCTACTCAGCATACGCATCATTGTTTTTAACTTGCATCGGCTTTTCTCGATTTCCCCCTCTGATTTTCACATTTAAATTAAAAAGGAAATTGGGACTGGACGATAGGCGTTCTGTGTGGTTGAACTTAATCAAGTGAGAACTTAACTTAAAATTGGGACTGCTAAACAGTATTGACCAAACAAAAAGAGAATAAAATTGGAAAATTGTTTGCGGGAGATTAATCCCCGACCTTGTTTTCAGGCTGAGTGAGGGTACTTGAGTGTGTGTGAACACCTTAAGGCAGAGCCCAAATCCCCGCCTTCCATATCACGTTCTGACCGATCCTAGCAAATATCACAAGTCGAATAATTTCAGATTCATTGACTAGTACCAAGTAGCCTCCGCCTGTCTCAGGTAGATAGGGGCGAAATTACGGTACTTTGCGACAAGCTACCAGTAACCCCCCGGGGTGAAGTTCCGGCCTTGTCAGCCTCCGCCTGCTTGCAGGTAGATAGGGGTGTGGTCATTGAATCCATCGACTTGGGATAGGAGCGAAGAAAGGAAGGACCGGCGGTATCTTAGGCGACAGGTTAAACAGGGAAGACGCATCCGGCTCTGAGCCGACTTCCCTATAGGCCGCGTAATCCTTGCTATTTTTGCTTGAAAATCACACTTAAAAACTACATGATTAATTGGACTCAATTTCGAGTCCTTCACTGTGTTGAGTGTGAAACCAAGGTGTTGGATTGATTTGCTTACTTCAGGTAGGAGTAAAATCCTATCTTCTTCTCGCCACATCAAGATGAGCAACTGGGGAGATCTCGACGTGTTATTTACCGATCTCTCTATGAGTCCCCCAAGTAACTCATCTTCACCGGCCCAAGCGCACCTTGGAACACCCAGGACTCATGACCCTCTTGAGTCTTGGTTCCCTCATACTCAGGGTGATTACTCTCAAACCAACCCATTCATTTCCTCCGAGATTACCGAGGAAGACCATTGCCTCGGTAATCCCTTCCTTGATTTGTCCTCTGACACCAATCTCATTTCCCACCCAGGACTAGAGGACAAGATGTCGCCAAGGATGCCACCGGATGAGGATCAAATAAGACAGATTCTCGCTCGTCTTGCCAAAGCCGAACAGAAGAATGCAAATCTCACGGCGCAGATGGGACAGATTATAGTAGCTGGAGGAATCGACCGACCAATGGTCGATACTTATAACCCAGCGGAGAACGAGATTCAGAATTGCTTAGCACCAGCGGTTCCCGCCCAGGCATTTGAGCTGAAGCCCCACTTCCTTGGTCTGCTTCCGAAGTTCAACGGAAACATAAATGAAGAACCATACACTTTCCTCCGTGACTTCGAGCTGGTGTGCAACAATCTTAGCCATCCCAATGTTGGACAAGATTATATTCGACTGAAGGCCACCCCTTTTGCCTTAGGAGATAAGGCTGCTCATTGGCTGAAGAACTTAGGGGTGGTATGTACTACCTGGATGCAGTTCAAGGACCTATTCTTGAAAAAGTTCTACCCTCTCAGTAGGACTAACCATATGAGAACAAAGATCGCCAGCTTCTCTCAAGGACCCAGTGAATCTTTCCATGACGCTTGGGATAGGTTCAATGATTTAGTGCAAAAATGCCCCTGCCACGGCATTTCGAAGGCGATCTTAGTCCAGACCTTGTTCTGTGGTCTAACCCCAGAGATGCAGGGGTTAGTCAGTGCCGCCAGTGGAGGAAGCTATCTGAACAAAAACGAGCACGCTGTATGGAAGATCTTGGAGCAGATGGCGGAAACCGGCAGGTCGCAGGCCACCAGGGCCTATCAGTTGTCTCCCTCAATCCTATCCAATGAGACAACCCAAAGGACTGTAGCAGATCTGACCGAGGACCTCATCCCCAGCATGGGGATGATTGCTGACAAGCTAACCATGGTCGAGCAGATCCACAAGAGAGTCGCGGAACTTGAGTCTCTTTCGCGCCTACCGAAGCAAGTGGAGGATCTTTCTGAGAAGGTAGCTAAGATAAAGCTACATGCCCCTTCTGCACCACCTGTACCTGTACATCGAGTTCATCTTGTACAGGAACAAGCGCCGGGGTCTCAGAGTAGCTAGGATCAGACTTACACCCAGCAGAACCAGCATGCACCCCCACAAGTGGAGACGGGATACGAGGAGCCTCCGCAAGTGTACGAGATCAACGAGCTTTGGTATAGCCGTGACCCGATTGTCAGGCATGCCGATATGGGGAAGGATCAGCCTCACCGCCCATCCCCAGCCTACCAAGAAACCAGGCCCGTTCCCACACCGCACTTTCAGTCCAGGCCAGAACAAGGGTACCAGCCTCAGCAGTTTCATCAGCAGCAACGCACCTATCAGCAGGGGCCAGCACCGTCCCATCAGCAGCAGCAATATCGGCATGGCCAGCAGGGCCAATACAGAACCTCACTCGCACCGCAGCACCCAGCCCACCGAGTTGGAGTCTCTCACCTTGGCGATCCTGACCCTGTCTGATAGGGTCCAACAGATGCAGAATGACTACCTGGACATGAGAACCGATATCAATCGAGTCTCTCGTACCCAGGACCAACAAATGGCGCCAAAGACCCCAATTCCCGCACAGGTTCAGGCCAACCCGAACAGCTTACATCATGGCCATAACCGACCTCGAGATCAGGTATATTATTCAGATAATTATTTATCTGAACATGAGATCCTTTTGTACGATAATGTAAATCATATGTCCCTCAGGAGCGGAAGGACCGTGACCATACCTGATCGGGCACGGGCACAGAAGGAAGGAGCCTCCAAGACTCTACCTGAGGAGAACTTGGAGGAAGAAGAGGAGGAGCATCACCACCACCATCGTCGGCAGAAGAAGAGGACATCTGAGTCCTCAAAGCAGCATTCTCGCATCCGCATGGAGTCCAACGAAACCGATGAAGAGCCCGCACCTCCATCTGAGGAGGATCGTCCAACAGTCGTGGATGAAGCATCACCGGTTTCGCTCAGCATTTTCATTTCAGTCAGAGTCAGAGTCCTAGTTTGTTTC
This sequence comes from Ottelia alismoides, assembly GCA_037367405.1. Lineage (NCBI taxonomy): Eukaryota > Viridiplantae > Streptophyta > Magnoliopsida > Alismatales > Hydrocharitaceae > Ottelia > Ottelia alismoides. The sequence continues at coordinate 140,120 of JAZKJV010009585.1, read as the reverse complement.
AGAGTCAGAGTCATTTAAATAACTCAGTTCCTGATATTAATGAGAATCTTTCAGTTTCCGAACATGAGTTGGAGTTAATAATCCCTTTCCCCCGAGATCTCAAGGGTGGAAAGAAGAAAACCAAAAAAATCCAAAAAGATGACCCTGAGATGGCAAAGTTCTGCAATAAACACATCAAGGTCACAATCCCCTTTGACAAGTTCGTGGAAATGACCCTTGCATTCCAAAAATACCTTAAGGTGAGATGCACACCTACTAGGGTTAGCAGGAAGACCAAAAGCCGTGTTGAGAAACACGTTTTATCAGTAGCCACGACTTGTGCAATAAAGAACTCGTTTCCAAGGAAACGAAGAGACATGGGTGCACATTATGTAGTGAGTCATGTTGATGACATCGCGTTTGCACGCACTCTCCTAGACAATGGTTCCTCAATCAATCTAATGCCTACAGCCCTCTATGAGCAGCTTAATCTCGGACCTCTTAGGAAATCTAGAGCTCTTCTTCAGTTTGCTGATAAATCAACCAAGAGGTCCCAAGGAGAGTTAAGGAACATTGTGATCAAAGTCGAGGGGCAAGAATACATGGTGGACTTCACTGTCCTGGATATGGAAACCCCTCGTAATTGGAGAGATTCCCAGATCATTCTAGGTAGGCCCTTCCTCAGAACAGCAGGGGACTTATTTGACTATAAGAATAGGAAGATTCAGTTCCAAACTCCAAGCGGAGATGAGGAACTTGAAATGAAGCAGACAAGATGGCAGAGACCGGATTCAGAATCCAGCACCGAGTACTCTTCTACCGGAACAGACTGCGAGCATGTAGACTTAGTTGGGCCATGGAGACAGAACCCAGCCAGCACCGATGTGTCCATCTCCTCCGAATATGATCCAGTGCATGAGTCAGTCTGCGAGATCCTCAGGAACGAGTACAACTCTGAGCCTGCATCGCCCTACATCTTCGATGACGTAGAGGCCCAGTTGGGCCTGTCAGTCCTTACATCTCTAGGACAATCGGAAGATGAGGATGACGAGTCGGACGAGGCGTTTGCCGATTGTATGGAGACCTTTGACGATCCGACTCCAGAACCGAACTTGGTGGCAGCTATCACAGAGAATGATCCAGCCACTTCCAACACTGAACCAGATCAGATTGAGCCAGATTTCTTAGACGATCACACTATTCCGGTGCTCAAACCTTACCCAAAACCTTAAAATACGCCTTCCTTGCGGGTCAAGACAAGAAATTTCCGGGTCATCATCAGTTCACGATTGACCGAGGAGCAGGAATCTCGCTTGCTAGAGATCCTGGAGAAAAACTGCAAGGCGATAGGCTGGAGCATTTCCGATCTCCACGGTATAAATCCCGCTCTGTGTTCGCACCATATTTACTTGGAGAATGAAGCCAAACCCTCTCGTGAATTCCAACGCCGGTTGAATCCAAATTTACGAGAGGTCGTGAAGAAGGAGATAGAAAAATGGTGCAACACAGGTTTCATTTACCCAATCTCCGACTCTAAGTGGGTGGCCCCAATTCATGTTGTCCGAAAAAGTCGGGAATTCAGACGACCACCAACGAGGTCTGAGAGGAGATCGTGACGAGAGTGCCCACGTCGTGGCGTGTCTGTGTGGATTACTGACGCTTGAATGTCGCGACGAAGAAGGATCATTTCCCCCTACCGTTCATTGATCAGATCTTAGAGAGACTAGTGGGGAAAGCGTTCTTCTACTTCTTAGATGGGTTCTCGGGCTACAATCAAGTAGCCATAGCTCCGGAGGACCAGGAAAAGACCACATTTACATGCCCCTTTGGTACCTATGCTTTCAGGCGCATGACTTTTGGGCTATGAAATGCTCCAGGTACTTTCCAAAGGTGCATGATTGTTGTATTCGCCGAAATGCTCGGCGAATTCTTGGAAGTCTTCATGGATGACTTATCGGTCCACGGCGATTCCTTCGATTCCTGTCTTAGGAATCTGGATCGAGTCCTTAAAAGATGTTGTGAGGTTAATCTGTTGCTCTCCTGGGAGAAAAGTCACTTCATGGTGACAGAGGGCATAGTGTTGGGGCACGTCATCTCCAAGAGAGGAATGGAGGTTGACCCTGCCAAGGTGGATGTGATCAGACGACTCCAGCCACCAACCAATGTTAAACAGTTGCGGTCGTTCCTCGGGCATGTTGGATTTTATCAAAGGTTCATTAAGGATTTTTCTAAGATTGCCCAACCGCTAACTGAGCTTTTAGGCAAAGACATGGAGTTTGTTGTTGATCACAAATGTCTTGAGGCCTTTAAGCTTTTGCAAGGAATGATTATGGATGCACCCATCCTACAAGCCCCAGATTGGTCTCTACCTTTTAAGATCATGATGGACGCCTCAGATTATGCTGTTGGGGCTGTGTTGGGACAAAGAAGAGAGGGCGTCCCTTTTGCAATTCACTACGCAAGCAAAGTACTTGATACTGCTCAGCGTAACTATACAGTTACGGAGAAGGAAATGCTTGCGGTAGTGTTTGCCTTGGATAAATTCAGATCTCACCTAATCGGATCCAAGGTAACCGTGTTCACTGACCATACGGCACTACGGTACTTGATGAGAAGAAGGACGCGAAGTCGCGTCTTCTTCGATGGATTTTACTTATCCAGGAGTTTGACTTGGACATCCGTGATAAACCTGGAAAGAAGAACGTAGTGGCCAATCATCTTTCTCGTCTCGAAGATCTTAATACTTCCAAGGTTACACCAATTCAAGACTCCTTCCCTGACGAGTCGATTTTTGTTATCGACTCACTCCCATGGTATGCCAATATCGTGAATTATCTTGTCTCCAAGAAAGTTCCCGAAGATTGGCCCAAGAGCCAAATCGACCGACTGAAGTCGGACGCTAGACACTACCATTGGGAGGATCCGATCCTTTTCTTTGAAGGACCGGATTGTGTCTGGAGACGGTGTATACCTCAGGAGGAATACCAGAGTGTCCTTTCTTTATGCCACAACTTAGAGGCAGGAGGACACAACTCCGGGAAGAGGACCGCATGGAAGGTACTTCAGTGTGGCTTCTACTGGCCGACCCTGTTTCGCGATGCCACCGCCTTCACGAAGTTGTGTCCAGTATGCCAGAGAATGGGAGGAACCGTAGGTTCCAAGGATGAGATGCCAATGCAGACGGTCATCATTTGTGATGTCTTTGACGCCTGGGGCATTGATTTCATGGGCCCATTCCCTGTTAGCCACGGGTTCGAATATATCCTCCTTGCAGTAGACTATCTATCCAGATGGGTGGAGGCTATCCCGACCCGAGCCGCAGACAGCAGAACTATCTGTAAATTCATTAGAGAGCACATCATCTCTAGGTTCGGGATCCCCAAAATGATGATATCAGATGGGGGTAGCCACTTTATGAATTGGGAGGTGAAGAAACTCCTGAAGGACTACGGCATTGAACACCGTGTCGCAAGTCCTTACCACCCACAAACCAATGGTATGGCTGAGGTGTCGAATCGGGAGGTGAAAACCATATTGCAAAAGCTTGTCCGCCCGACAGGAAGGACTGGTCTCAGATCTTAGATCAAGTCCTCTGGGCGTATAGGACGGCTTACAAGACACCGTTAGGCACCTCCCCATTCTGAATGGTATTCGGAAAGCCGTGTCATTTGCCCGCAGAGTTAGTGCACAAATCAGAATGGGCAATCAAGAAGGTCAACTGGAACACGCACCTGGGACAGAAGCAGAGAGACATGGATCTGAATGAGCTTGTGGAAGTCAGATACCGCGCATACGACAACAGTTTGGTGTACAAGGACAAGGTGAAGCGTTGGCATGATAGATATATCAGACGAAAGACCTTTGTTCCTGGACAGAAGGTATGGTTGTTCAATGCTAGGCTGAAGATTTTCCAAGGCAAGTTGAAGTCTAAGTGGACATGACCATTTGTCGTCCGTACGGTGCATGATAGTGGATGTGTTGAGATCTCAGATCTCGCAGATGACGCACCGACATTCCTAGTGAATGGACAGCTGTTGAAGCACTTCGTCGAATCCAATGAGCAGTTAGTCCATGTTGAGGAGATTGTATTCATGAGCGAGACAGATACAACAGATACACCTCGAGCTGCGTATGAGACCTTGCAGCAGTGAACTCCAGCCATCCGCAGCATCTCGAAAGATTCAAACCGATTCATCTGTATATATCATCATTCTTGTACATCCTATCCTTTCTCCCGCGACTCTAGTAACTCATCCCCGACTCATTACATCACTATCTTGGACTATACTTAGGATGACCAGATCCTAAGTATAGGCGGGAGGAGTCACTCGAGTCGATTCTGTGTACATTCTCCAGATCACATTGGTCCTCTTACTCACTTCTATCCTATACTTAGGCTGATCTGAGCCTAAGTATGGGGGGACCGATGCCCGCATTGTATATTCATCCACTTCTCTTCTTGACCTCGACCGCCCAACTTTTTGACTTTCTTCTACACTTAGGCTGCCAGAGCCTAAGTATGGGGGGACGGTCGACTTCTATACATTTTTTTTCTCTCTCTTTAGCTCCCTTACGCTTAGCACGAGCTATGTCTTTTTCCTCGCTCTTCGTGCTCTGAGGACATAGCACCCGCTAAGTATAGGGGGGCGTGTATATATTACATATATACTTTACCCATAGCTCGTACTTTCACGTACTTTTGTATATATTTTATAATAATTACGGGTGGGTAAAAAGTGAAAAAAATAGGCTTCTTATTTACTCTTGCATATCATCTCTGCATCTAAGAAAAGAAAAAGAGTCTTGCATTTTCATTCGTAGCATGACATCTGCATCTCATCTGCATACTTTGCATATGCAAAGTGAAAAGTTAGTGGGTTCTGAACCAAGTTATGAGTAGATATTGAGGATGGACTTGATTTGACCTTAATCCACCTAATTTCAGAGGAACCTTATAGGAACTGGAGTTAAGATTTCTCAGGTCAAGTGACTTAAATCTTTGAGTCCGCAAGTCTATGTTCACATGTCATCTTGATAAGTCTAAATAGAATATCTCGTGCACACGCATGATTCTTTTAGATAATGACCTAACTTGAACAAGCACAATGCATGTAGCTCTTCATTGATGAGGCGGTGAGGAGGTAGAATCCTTTAGCTTGGAGTAGCACATGGGTGGAAACATCCGTCCTCCTCTAGGGAGGATAGTGCATCTCAACCTAGTCTGGTGGTGTTGACATCTAAGGACGGGATGCTGTGGGTTGCAATAATGCTTCAAAAGAGGGATAGTCTACTGACTCAAGAGGAAAAACTCCTGATGTACATGCTGCACATTTTATGAGTTTGAAAAAAAATGCAGAAACTCCAAAAAATTCAGACAGGTCCAAGAGAAAATAAAATACCTGTCGGAGTCTGTATATTAGTAAAGAAATGCAGCTGGATGACTTGGCTACACTGGTCAGGCATCCCGGGATAGGTAGCTACACTAGCTACCGTCCATTTTCTTCTCTACCCGCATCCTCTTGAGTTGGTCGCACTTGAACTTAGAAGGGAATACCCCGCTCCTCAAGGAAAGAGCTATTGGACCGGGTTATTGAGTTACCTTGTTAGAGGAGGCTGGTTCCGAGTCATTTCTGATGTGGAGAGCTATATCTCACTTACATGGTACAAGTAAGAATCATTGTCATCAGAAATTTGTGTTTTAGGATTTGTTCTGACCTAACTATTGAGGAGTCTTGAATAGAAGACTTGTGGAACTTGAAGTCTGTTAGGTCTTAAGTTCATGTCCAAATAAGGTTCCGCCACACAACTAATCCAAAGGTCGAGACAAGCTCCATTTTCAACTTTTGTTCATGACCTTGGTATGGAACCCAATCTCATTTCACTCTTGCATTTCATTTTAGTTGCTCGGGGACAAGCAAGGTTTACATTTGACGAGGCGAAATTCTACCCTTTTAATGTTTTATAATTGACGAGTTCGTTGCAGTCGGATAGACCCGCGTCGATAAAAAATAACCACACAAATCGATTAAATCGATGAATGAATATATGCGCGGTTTTATGTTTGTTTAGCCTGGGCAAGCCCCAGGGTCGACTCAAGGAGGCAAAGGAACAACTCGGGATCATATTAGATGAATTAAATTGCAGTTTTCCATGCGGGATTTTTTTGTGATTTTTTTATGTAATAAAAATGCCAATGCACAAATGCGGTTGAACTAGGTTATTAAGAAAATCAACAACTTAGCCAAATTTAATTTTAATGTGAAATTAATCCAAAATGACCAAATTGTATTTTTTCTATAAACCTAATCCAATAATAAATGCAAATGTATTTTTTGTGGAATTTTTGGATTTAAAAATGCACAAATGAAAAATTCAAACTTTTTTGGGATTTTTATGCAAATTTTTCATGCAAATAATATGGAAAAATTATTAAAAATTTACTGGAAGTTAAATATGATGCAATGAAGCTACACTAATATTTTAAGAATTTTTTGACACTTTTTGATTTTTTTTGACTTTTTTACTGAAAATAGAGCGATTGCGAGTATTTAATTCCTAATTAATCCACGAAGTCAAATTATTCAGAGAGCTATTTATCTCAAATAGATGTTTTAGGAATCCAGGAGACTTTAAATTTCTCAAAAATCTTATTCGTGGATTTAATTAAAAATCAATTACTGAATTCACTCAAGAATTTATTTTACGCACAAGACAACTCCGAATTGGACAAAATTTAGATAGTAATCAAAGAACACTTAAAGGCATCATTTACAATTTTTTCACGATTTTTGGAGCAATAAATGAACACGTGCGAATTTCAGAGATTAAATGGATAAAATATTACTGATTTTCACTCTCTGATTTTTAATAAATAAATAAATGCTCACAAAAATGCAATTAAATAGCCACAAGATAAAGAATTAAATGCTCATCAACATGCTATTTTTTTATTAAAAATGGAGGCAAAATGACTGGTCAATTTACTGCATTAACTCAGGGTTGTTTTCGCAAATAAAAAAATAAAACACACAACCTCAAACTGTGCCTAAGGGCACTTTTGTAATTTTAAAAGCTGGAAAGGAAGTAAATGTAATTTGCACAATATAAACAAATAAAAGAGTGGACCTTCCTCTTCAAGCCCCTAGAGCACGATGGAGGCGGCGCACGGATACGCACACAGCGGCGGCGCGTGGCGACGAGGGGCGGTGACCGGAGCTGCGCGATGGCTGGGTGGAAGGAGAAGGCGGGGCGGAGGCGCTGCTGGGCGGCGATGTCGCGGGGAGGAGCGCGGCCAGCGGCTGCGCGATGGGCGAGCAAGGGCGGCGTGGCGCGCGGCCGAGCTGGGTGCGCGCGAGGTGATGGAGGAGGGGCGGCTGTGCCTTCGGCCAAGGCGGAGATGGCGAGGCGAATGCTGAGGCAGAAGGACGGCGTCGGATCGGCACGACCTGGCGCTTCACGCGCAAGGAGCTGGAGGCTTCGGGGGCGCGAGGCTCGACAATGGCTGCTGTGCGGAGGCGGAAGAGTAACCACGCGTTGCGCGGTGGTCCTGGCATGGCTGGGACAGGCGGGGACGGCGGCAGCGGAGGTGGAGCCCAGGTGGGCTAGACGCGGGTCGAGGCTCGTAGCCGCAGGCGGAGACGGCCGGCGTTGGAGGGGGCGGCCAGGGGCTGATGGTTGTACGGCAGCTGTGGCACCGCGCGGAGGAGATGGTGGACGCCGGCGGAGGTCGGAGGAGCGGTCAGGCGGGGCTGGACAGTGACGGCAAGCGAACTGGAGGCACGGTTGCACGCACGGCCGGCCTGGGACCTGTGCTATTTTTATTTTATTTTATTTGTTTTTCTTTTGCAATTTTTTTGTGTATTTTCTTTGTAAACAGCAAACAAATAAATCAAATGTAATGGAGAAAAGGTAATTGTGATGGTGGTAAGGGTATATGATGTGGTTTTGGTGTGTAACCCTGGCAACGGTGCCATTTTGATAGCTGCCCCGCACCCTATGTTAATTCGATCAAATTAATTGTCCAAATTAATTAGATGTCGTTCGTTGCAGTCGGATACGAGAGGCTAATCAAAAACCACTATTAATTAATGTCAAGTTATATTCAAGCGGCAAATTTTTTTTTACTTGGTGGAATTCCAAGGTCGAAATCAGGAAGGCATCTGTCTCCTTAGGTGAATTATTAGCAAAATTCCAAGTGTTAGATTTTCGGGGAATTAATTTTTTTGTTCTTTTTCAATTTCTATGCAGGACACATGCAGTCAGCAGGCCAATATGAAGTTAATTCAATTAAGATATCAAATGGAGTCCAAAAATTCAAAAAATTGGCCAGATGATTAATTATGATAAAAATGACCTACCCTAATTTTTTGGAATATTTAGACACTAAATGAATTTACTGTGAATTAAACATGCAGACAGGGTGATTTTCATTAATTAATTTTTAATAAATAACAAATCACAAATTTTCAAGAGATAAAATTATCCTAGATAGCTCTAATGATAAGGAATCCAGGAAAATTGACAAATCTTAATTTTAATGTGAAATGAATTTATTAAAATTAAAATGAGAAAATCACTCAACAATTTATTTAGGCCTCGATATGTGTGCAAATGACATGAAATTTTTATAGCATGTTAAGTTCACTGTCCTAGAGCTACTGTGAATTTTTGAGGATTTTTGGAATCACAGAAAATTAAATAGAAATTAAAAGGTATCACTGAAAGCAAAATATTCCATAAATCGACCAATTAATTCATTTAAAAAATCTACTGTAATTACAAAAATATGACACGTGGCACAATAGATAGAGGACAAAGTTCTCAACAAAATGCAACTTTTAGAATTTAAAAATGATGTAAAATGCAACCTAGGGATGCGTGCAAACACAGGGGTGTAAATGCAATACAAGAAAACAAAATTACATAAAGCAAATATGCTGACAAGTACTTAAGTGCAATTACCTATAATGCAGGGGACTGGTGTGCAAATTCTCCACAAGGTACGTGGTCCTCACGTGTGGTCTGCTTCACAGGGACCTCTTTGCAAATATGAAAAGTCCCGAGGGCCTCTGTGTAAATTTCCCAGGCCGCACGTGCTCCTCACGTGGGCGGCCTAGGCTCGGATGACGAAGGCGGCTCGGATCGAGGCTTGGGCTCCTTGGAGGTCTGGAGTGAGGTTCGACGAAGCTTCTGGAGGTTCGGCTGGAGGCTCGGGCGGTCCGAGCCTAGGCTCGGGGAAGAGGCTCGGAAGGGCTACGTGGCGTGCTGCGGACCCTTGGATCGAGCTCGATCCAACGGATGGAGGTGAAGACTAGTGGCGAGACCTCATGCCGTTAGATCTAGTTGATCCAACGGCTCCTGTCTTGCGATGGAGAAGGCGACATGGCTGACTGGCAGCCGCTGGATCAGATGGTATATCCAACGGCTCTCGGCTGCTGCGGAGGGGTAATACGTGGCTCACTAGGTGTCGTTAGATCTAAAGGGATCCAACAACTCCTGTGAAGCTCGGCTGAGTGGCGACGTGGCACGATGACACCCATTCGATCGAGGTGATCGAACGGCAGCTGGACTTCTCCTCCGATGGTCCTCTGCCGCCTGCGGAGGAGATGGCGGGGCTCCGGCGAAGCGGCCTTTGCTCCGCCAATCCTTCCTCGTGTCGATGAAGCTCTCCGACTTGTCGGAGCTATCTCAGTAGAATCGTGGCGATGCGGCGAGGGCGACGGTGATCTCAGGAGTCGGAGAAGGTCTACGGAGGTTGGTGGCGATGAAGCTCGAAGATGACTCCGACGAAGCTCCGATAAATGAATCAGTTGGCACCTGCAAGCGTTAAAGACGGAGCCGAAGCTCGTGCGTGCACTTGTGGAGGTGGGTGGATGGCTGGCGAGGCCTAAGGCGGAGGGAGGTGATCTGGCGATGAGCTCCGGCCATGTGGCGGAGCTGGAGACCGAGGGATGGTGAAATGCGTCGTCGGCGGGCGTGAAAGTGACCGCGAAGATGAGAGCTCCGACGCGGAGCTCGGCGGAGTGAAATAAAGGCGCGGCGTTGACCGTAGGCGGCGAATAAAAAGCGAGAAAAACGAAGAAGAAATGAAATGAAGATCGAGAAGGGATGGAGACATTCACCTGGGGATTGGAGCTCGTCTTTGAGTTCCAGGTCTTCGCTCGAAGGGGCGGTGGGGCCCTGAGCTCAAGCAGCGGCTCGGCGGAGGAGGGCTGTGACTCGGCGGTGGTCGAGGATCTTGCCGGAGAAGACGGTCGTTTTTGCTCGAGGATACTCGCAATTCCTGTCACCAATTGGAAGCTCCGAGCTCGGAGTGTCTCTCACGAGTGGCGGATCGGATCGAGGCTCGCTCCATGGAGGTCTGGAGTGAGGTTCGGCGAAGCTTCTGGAGGTTCGGCTGGAGGCTCGGGCGGTCCGAGCCTAGGCTCGGGGAAGAGGCTCGGACCAGGGCTATGTGGCGTGCTGCGAACCCTTGGATCGAGCTCGATCCAACGGATGGAGGTTAAGACTCGTGGCGAGACCTCAGGCCGTTAGATCTAGTTGATCCAACGGCTCCTGTCTTGCGATGGAGAAGGCGACGTGGCTGACTGGCGGCCGCTGGATCAGATGGTATATCCAACGTCTCTCGGTTGCTGCGGAGGGGGTACACGTGGCTCACTAGGCACCGTTAGATCTAAAGGGATCCAACGACTCCTGTGAAGCTCGGCTGAGAGGCGACATGGCACGATGACACCGGTTCGATCGAGGTGATCGAACGACAGCTGGACTTCTCCTCCGATGGTCCTCCGCTGCCTGCGGAGGAGATGGCGGGGCTCCGGTGAAGCGGCCTTTGCTCCGCCAGTCCTTCCTCGTGTCGATGAAGCTCTCCGACTTGTCGGAGCTATCTCAGTAGAATCGTGGCGATGCGGCGAGGGCGACGGTGATCTCAGGAGTCGGAGAAGGTCTACGGAGGTTAGTGGCGACGAAGCTCGAAGACGACTCCGGCGAAGCTCCGATCAATGAATCAGTTGGCACCTGCAAGCGTTAAAGACGGTGCCGAAGCTCGTGCGTGCACTCGTGGAGGTGGGTGGATGGCTGGCGAGGCCTAAGGCGGAGGGAGGTGATCTGGCGATGAGCTCCGGCCAAGTGGCGGAGCTGGAGATCGAGGGATGGTGAGATGCGTCGTCGGCGGGCGTGAAAGTGACCGCGAAGATGAGAGCTCCGACACGGAGCTCGGCGGAGTGAAATAAAGGCGCGACGGTGACCGTAGGCAGCGAATAAAAAGCGAGAAAAACGAAGAAGAAATGAAATGAAGATCGAGAAGGGATGGAGGCATTCACCTGGGGATTGGAGCTCGTCTTTGAGTTCCAGGTCTTCGCTCGAAGGGGCGGTGGAGCCCTGAGCTCAAGCAGCGGCTCGGCGGAGGAGGGCTGCGACTCGGCGGTGGCCGAGGATCTCGCCGGAGAAGACGGTCGTTTTCGCTCGAGGATACTCGCAATTCCTGTCACCAATTGGAAGCTCCGAGCTCGGAGTGTCTCTCACGGGTGGCGGATGGGTGCGACGATGGCCAGAGGGCAAGTATTTATAGGTTGAGGGTCTCGGCCATGCTGATGATGGAGCGAGGTTTAGGGAGTTCGTGGGAGAGAGCTGGAGGTCGACGTGGGTGATGGAGTGGCTGGCGAGGATCAGGGATGAATGGGGGGCATCGTGGAGGTTGTGGTGCTCGGCGACGGTGGAAGGAGCGTGGCTGAAAATAGGAAGGGGATGCCCCTCTCACAAGGCGGAGAACGTGGGAGAGAGGGGCTCCCGAGGTAGGAGACGAAGTCTCCACCGTTGGATCTTGGGATCCAACGGTGGTGATCAAGGCGGAGAGTAGCGGCTGGATGAAGATCTAGATGTGGTGATCTGATGGCACAGAGTGTGCCACGTGCCGTGCTAAGGGCTCGACGCTGATGGATGGCTAAGATGGGAATCAGGTGTTTAATCGGGCGGTTCAGGTGCCTGCGGGGCTAACGTCTCAGATGAAGCGACAGGAGCGTGATCTGATGGCGCGGAATGCGCCACGTGGCATGCTGAGAAAGAGGCGCGAATGGGCGATGGAGATGAGGCGGGGGATTTGATCTGACGGTCAAAGTGAGGGGCGTACGTGGTAGCGGCTGGGCTGTTGGATCGGGACGACCATCCAACGGCTGAAAGCTGCGGCGGCCTGGGCAAGGGATGCGGGCCGCGTGGCGCAACCAGAGGGCGCCACGTGGCTTGTTGTGGTTGGCTGGACCAAAAAATAGAGGTATAGAGAAGAGGGGGGCGAATTTGGAAAAACTCAAAACATGAAAGTTGTAGATCTCGATGAGATCTACAAGTTTTATGTTGACCAAAGACGGAGATGAGATAAAATATGATACATAAATACAATAATACAAATATACATACATGTAGTATACAAAGAGGCCCAAAAACCCAACTTCTCCATACGAGCTCCAAACTTGATGAAATTGGTCTCATTTTAAAGGTCTTTTAATGTGTATTATTCTAAGAGTGAGTAGACCTATTTTGGAGTTTGTATGAGGGATCTATGTGTATTTTATTGTCCAGGGGTTCTAGGGTTTTATTGGCTAATTTACAAGGGGGATTTCTGGCTTTCTTCCCTATATTATTAACTAAGGAGTACATATTATAAGGAAGAGGTTATTTTGATAAGTGGATTTTTTACAAGGGATTTTGGCTTCTTATTTAAATGCAAATGGACTGCTAAAATGCATGTATTATGTATGTATGCATGAATGCTATTTATGCATTATAAAGGGAAATATGCCTCTATTTACTCGGGAACAAGGCTCTATTTTTGACTTTTGAAGTGATGAATCACAGATTCATCAAGTCGTCCATGAAGACATCTAGAAAACTACCCCACCATGTTAGCAAAAATGGCCAACATGCAACTTTTGAATGCAGTGGGAGCGTTACGCAATCCAAAGGGCATCTCTCTAAAGGCGTAGGTGCCAAATGGACAAGTAAAAGTAATTTTCTCTTGATAATCAAGAGTGATAGCAACTTGTTTACACCTTGAGTACCCATCCAAGAAATAAAAGAACTCTTTCCCTGCCAAACTCTCAATAATCTGACAAATAAAAAACAGTGTAAAGTGATCTTTCTTGGTAGTTGCATTCAGGTGTTGGTAATCTACACAGACACGCCACGAAGTAGGTACACGGGTTGGAATCTCCTCACCACAGTCATTCTTTACGATAATAATCCTGTATTTCTTCGAGAACATATGTATAGGACTGGCCCACTTTGAATCAGATATGGGAGAAATAAAGCTAGCATCACACCATTTCCTGATCTCTTTCATGACAACATCCCGTAGGTTTGGATTCAGACGGTGATGACACTCACGGGAGGGTTTGATGTCATCCTCTAAGTAGATATTATGCCAGTATAAAGCTGGACTAATCCCATGGAGATCCAATATATTCTAGCCATTGGCTTTGCGGTTTCTCTCAGGAACCTCTAAGACACGAAATTCTTGTTTGTCGGTCAACTGCGAGCTAAGGATTGGGGAGGATCTGCAAGGAATGCATACTTCAACGTTGAGGGTAAAACCATGAGCTCAAGTGGGGTCTAAATAAGCTCTGTGACAACCTCTGTAATTGCACTGGTTCACCATCAGCTACCGCCATAGAAAATCAAAGTCAACGAAGCAATCAAAAAGGGGTTGCTTCTTGATCCTCTCGTTCTATATGGCGATCGTGATTGTGCTCTTGCTTTTGCATATGCGCTTGTTGAAAGCTATACGTGTACAAGGATCAATCTGGTCAAGCGCTGCAGCCCCCTGGATTGTCTTAGTTTTGTCCCTTGATGTCAAGAGGTCTTTCCAAAAGCCCAAGCAAGATTGGGGATATAGCATGTTAGTTCCAGATCAAAGTAATAGTCTCATGGCCCTTAGCTATTGTTCTTGAGAAATGTCCCGGTTTGGCCCATTCCTTGAAAGATGTTTTAACGGGATCCCTATCCACCACCATGTTCTCTTCTTGTTTCGGTGAACGAATAATCATTGAGTCCTCCTCTTTCCAGACAACACATACAAAGAGACCCGCCAATAGTCAAGTTTTTAGTGAACCTATAAGAGATAGATATTGATGATCAGTTCCGTTCTTTCCTATCTCCTATCAGGGTTTTTTGAGTTATTCACTTGAGCCATTATCAGATGGAAGTCGATTTGGGGAAAGTGTTCGGATCTATTATGAAGGTATTTGATCTGCACTATGTGTATTGTCAACCGTGGCTACTATGGGCTCAACAAGTAGAACCTTAGAAAGATCTGCAACGAATGATCTCTGCTCAGAAAGAAATGGCTCATCAGGCTATTCAAAATCCACAACAAAACCCTCAGAAAACTCTGTAGGAGGTATCTCATCAATAATCTCAGAAAAAGAATGTGTCTCATGAATCTCAGCATGTACCTCCAACATCTCAAACTGATTCTCGGAAATCCACTCAAACTGTCCATCAACAAATGACTCAATATGATCAATAAGGGAACTCAATGTGAATGTGCTTTCTAGAAGGTCCTTCTAGTAAATGAACTCCTGGGTATCCATGAAATCCGTGAAATGTTTTGTCTCTCTAAATTCAACAAGAAAATCACAGTCCTCAAATCTAGTGTAACTGTCTCTCTCTCGCCTATTGCTGGTGGTGCGGTGATGGCCTTGGATCAGGGATCGTCTCAGTTTTTAACGTGTCACTGCGAAAGTGAAAGATGAACTCTCCAGTACCATAATCAACTACCGCTTTGGAGGTTTGAAGGAACGATCGACCTAATATGATCAGGGTATGGAGTAACAATGTAGAAGTGTCCATATCCATAATGACAAAATCAATTAGGAATCTCATTTCTTGTACCGTTACAATAATGTCCTCTAGTATGACTCTCGACCTCTTGATCAATCTATCATCAAACTAAAGGATCATCCTGGTGGATCTAAGAGGCCCCCTTCCTAATTCGGTGAGTAGCGAGGATGATATGAGATTAATGGAGGATCCGTTATCAAGAAGATTACGATAAAACTCTCGATCAAAGATGTGGCAATGGATGTGAGGTGCTCCCTTATCTTTCTTTTTAAGTGGGAGGTTGCTAATGGCATGAATTGTGGCCATTGTCAAGATGTGCTTTTCTAATTTCTTCATATATTTTGCTTCCATTGATGCTTTTGAGTACATGCTTCTTTATTACCTTTTTCACTGCAGGCATGTACTCCATGGACTTAAGGAGTGACATCTCTAAAAAGATGTTCTAATGGATCTCTACCACTCCAAGATCAGATAATGTTATTTTTATTTTTTGATTTTTTTTTTATTCAAAGCAAGAGGAAATGGCACAGAATCAAAAGAAACATTTAACTGCTCATTTCTCTTATTCAAAATAGAGTCATCATATACATTTAGACAACCAGAATCAGTCTATACAATGTTATCTAATACATAAGTAGAAGAAATAAACTCAAAAACCGAACAGGTTGATGCTGCTGGTGTAGAAGGAGATTTTACGATGGGTGTGTGCTCCTTCTCTGTTGATTGTGAATTGCATCTCTCTTTATTGTTTTTTGGTATTTTCTGAATGAAGAAGGTGAATATGGTGGTGATGGTGGTGAAGATGAAGATGGTGAAACTCCAAGATCTTTTGCTACTACACTGGATCGTTGCACTGCTGGTGAAGAAAATGATTTGGAAGGTGAAGCTCTCTCAATGGCTTGATCTCTCAATCCCAACTAGTGTGCAGGAGGATGCAATATCCTATTGCTCCTGAGAAGAATGGCGTCAAATAAACATGTAAAATCAAGGGCCATACCTGTCTCGGATGTGGATGGATCATGGTTTACTTGCTCCTTGCAAATGAAATTGTTAAGATTGGCTTCGACCTGTGCTGTAATCAATGTCTTGGTGGTGTTCATGTCATCGATCCTCTGAGTTAGATCATTATATTCTTCATCAACAGTGCTAGCTGATAAGTGCGAGATACACCGAAGGTGCCTCGAGATGCTCAATGGAAGGCTATCGTTTAGACTGGTAGTACGGAGGATGCTCGTATGCATGTTGTGGCCAATAATGAGGAGGATGATGTGAATATTTTCCATATGATGTAGACTACTACTGATAGTAAGGTTGTGGAAAATACACAGACTGCATCTGCTATTGGCAATGTCTCTAGTTTTGAAAGTGAGGTGGAGACCGATAGTGAGGATGGAATTACTGGTGTTGGAGCTAGGGTCTCCCTGCCTGAAAGTGGTGGGCGGGCCTCTGACTCTAATGGGAACCCAACTGACCTTGTCCTGACGGATGGGTCTGGTTGCACTCTCTGTCGAACTAAATACCGTTCACCTCATGGATGAAAGGTGGAGGTGGAGACTGCTTCTCAGGAATACATGGGACCTCCTGCTGGTATGGTACTATATGGTGTGACTGTTGCTGGACCTGGTCGGGGGTCTACATGTAGTAAACAAGCTAAACTATGGACGACCCTCCGGTACTCTGCTGTGTGGAAATGGAACAAGTCCGCTCACTAGTAGAAGTATCGGTTGCTGCACTCTCACTCTAACATGCATTGATCGTACTCAAAAGAAGGTCCAAGTGCTTGGTTATCTCATCCATCTTATCCAGGTACTTTGTCCTCTGTTCGATCACTTGGAGCTTCTTAAGCTCTTTGGACCGTTTCTCAATTATGTCCACCTTGGATAGGTGGTTTCCAATGATGGTCAGATCTGAACTATCCACCCTATCCACATCGCACGATGCCATCATATTGATAGCCTTCTGGGGTGCTGCAAGAGAAGGTATGGGATGCTTCTAGAAAGCACATGAAGAAGAAATAGTTGCAGAGCTCTCAACCATATCCTCAAAAATATGATAAAGGAAATCATCATCCATGTTGAAGTGATGACTCCCACAAGCGGCATCTACCAGCTTCTAGTCTTCTATGCTCAATCCCCCAAAAAAGTTCAGCACAAGGCTCGTCTTTCGAATATCATGATGGAGACACTTCTCCATCAAAACTTTGAATCTTTCACATGCTTCGTGAATAGTCTCATGGGACATTTGGTAGAAGTTGGCAATCAAAGATTGCATTTGGTTGAGATGTCTGAGTGGATAATACTTGTTCAAGCAAGTGGACCTCAACTCTTCCAAAGTTGTGACAACCATTCCCAAGTGGTTGAGCCGATATAATGCCTTGTCCATGAGACTGAACGGGAAGGCTGTCAACTTCACTACCTCTAATGGAACATTTGGGTAGTGTATTGTGCTGGAGATGCATTCAAACTGTTGGAGATGAACTGATGAATCTCAGATTCATCACTCTAAAAGTCATGAATTAAGCTCAAATCCCTAAAATTCATTGGCATTTCTTCATTTATTCTGCATAATTAGCATTCATGCATGTTTTGATAAGAATTTCCTTTTATCACTTATTTTTGCACAGAATAAGAAGCCAAACATTCTAGCCAAAA
Source organism: Ottelia alismoides (assembly GCA_037367405.1). Classification (NCBI taxonomy): domain Eukaryota; kingdom Viridiplantae; phylum Streptophyta; class Magnoliopsida; order Alismatales; family Hydrocharitaceae; genus Ottelia; species Ottelia alismoides. Next base: position 122,661 of record JAZKJV010009585.1, on the reverse strand, counting down.
TGACCTGTAAAATGGCCTAACTTCCCTGATTTTTAACTATTTCATGCTACCAACAATTGACCAAAAATCACCTCCACTGTGTACATATTACTGGGTGGACCAAAAACCCAAACCCTAGTTCTAGGATTTTCGGACTAAAACCTTTATATCATCCTCATCCAATGTCCATTTTGATCCTACTTACTTTTGAACTAATTACATTTAATTACCTTAAAAACAAGATCAAGTTCAAGTGAATCGGAGCTCATATGTAAAAGTTGAATTTTTGTGCCTCTTTTGTACATTTCGTATTTTAACGGTTTTTGAACTATAATTTTATGTCCATAATTAACCCATTTTATTTTATTTCTTGTTCATTTGTATTTTTTGAAAAAAGTTTTATTAAAATGCACAAAAATTCAAATCCAAACCGAGCTTGAAATCAAAGAAACTAACTGAGTCCGAGTCCTCACTAACAGTCTGTACAAAAATTGTCTTTTTTGTACTTTATTTTATTTCTATGTTTTTATTAATTAATAAAAATCCAAAAAAATTAGATTATTGTGTAAATTTTCTATCTATGATTTTATCAGATTTTTTCTCAATTTTTTCTGGTTTAAAAATGACAAAAAAAGATATAAAACCTAAAAACCAAGGTATTCTATGTACATAAAGTACCCCATAAATATCACTTTGCACAAATGATCGATTTTTATTTTGATCCCTTCATGAAAGTTGTAGATCTCATCAAGACGAGCAATTTTTGTTACAAACCTTTTTCCATCCGAGGTTGTTGCTATTTTTTTCTATTTATCTTTATATTTATTTTTTTGATTTTTCTAGGGCTGACACTTGGTCGCTCCTGGAGCCGCCACGTATCACCCTTTTTTGGATTTTATTTTCGTTTATTTTTATTAAAAAAATTGAAAAAATTAAAAAAATAATCTAAAAAAATTGCCACATGGCATGACCTGGGCTGCCCGATCTAGACCGATCGGATGGTCCCAGATCCGTCCCCTTCCTCTGTCTTCCCTTTCCAGATTGGCCCCCGGCCTCGCCGCTCGCTGCCCTTCTCGCGCGTAACTGCTACCCTCGCCGCCGCTTTCTGTGATCTCCTCCCCCGCGGATTCTTGTCGAATCCCTCATCGAATCCCGTCGTATCCCTTAAACTTCGCCAATCTCGTCGACCTTACATCTTTGGCCCCGGTCACCAACTCTATAAAGCTTCGCCGCCCACCTTCGTTAACGATATTTGCCGATAGCACAACCTTCGACGAGGAGACAACGGTGACAGAGCTACCTCCTCCACCATCCTCGGTGAGATCCAAAGCCTAGCAGATTTGTTGCAGCACGATTCCCCTCCGTCGCTACTACTTCGCTACGGCCTGCCTTAGAGCCAACGACTTCTCCATCAACGCTGCCTTCTGCTTCTCCGCCACACCAGCTACTTCCAGATCTCACTAACGACTCTCCATCAACGTCGCCTTCCGCTTCTCTACCACGCCAACGCATCCACGCCATCCTCACGCCATCGACTCCAATGCCTCCGCCTTCGCCGGTCCGGCTACCGGAGCACGCTGCTCCGCCAGGGGTACAGTCACCAGAATCCTCTTGACTTTGCTTCTCCGCCACACTCACTGGGCGGGAGGCTCGAGGCCCTCCCATGTGAGGTGCACGTGCTGGAGGGAACACGTGATACACACCCCCCTTTTGGGGTTATTTGCGCGAATGCCCTCGACGGATCCGAGTATTGCCAACAACCTCAACACTCAAGGGTCACATGCCCGACACGTGACCGCTTGGCTTTTTTGTAGATTTCCCCTTAGCATTTTGGTAATTATGCTTTAGTCCCTGACTCTATAGCTCTTTTATTTTAATTTATTGTAATTGCAAACAGACCCTTGTGTTCCCCCTTATTTTTAACCAATACATTGCATTATTTTTATTATTAAAAAATAGCATGATCTTCTTCAATTAATTCTCTACATTATGGCATATGTTTGATATTTTTGTGATCCGTGTTAATTAATACTTAATTATTTTGTAGAAATTTACATATTTTTCCCATTCTGTGCTTAAAAATTCATAACTAATTAACCATTGCTCTGAAAATTGCTGAAAATTCACATATTGAAGGATTAGCTGTATTTCACATCGTTTCCAAAAAGAGTTGCATTTGCATGCATCGTTTTCCCTCTAAAATTCATTTTCATATCTCGATCTTTAATTTTTAATATGTATTAAATCTCATATTTTTTAGGTTTATGATTTTTCTGAGATCGATCACCATGTAATAGATCTTGGATATTTTTTTCTCTTGAAAATAAATAGGTCTAACATTTATTATAATAAATGATTGAAATTCACTTTATTTGTATTCATAAATTCATAAAATTTTTATTTTGCATCCAAAAATTCCAAAAAAAATATAACGCACTAATTTCATCATAATTGTCATCTTGGTCAAGTTTCATATTTTTGGGACATCGTTGGATTGATATTCATTTTCTAATCCTTAAAATAGGTCAAAGTTGCATTTTGCATCCCACACATTCATTAAAAATACAAAAAAAGACCATCTCGAAAACCATACTCGAACTTTGAAAGACAAATTTATAGGTTGTTCCTTTGCCTCCTTGAGTTCGACCTTGGGACTTGCTCAAGTAACATAAACAAAAAAACTATGCGATTGAAAATTGATTAAATTATTGTGGTTATTTCTTGATCGATTCCTATTGCCGCCTACAACGAAACAACATTAATTTAAAATGCTCGATAATTCATGCAAATTAAAGCAGGGCATTTCGCGGCTCATCAGATGGCGTCATTGCCGGTGAGGCAAACGACTTAGTTTTTCATCTAAAAAGTTAATGTTTGACTTTCTTTATTCGGGTAGTCTGACCCCCGGATTTTCATTAGAAATTATCCATTTTTTTCTCTATGCATTTATTTTATTTTCAGAATTTATTTTCTTATTTTATTTTTGATTATTTTTGTATCACTCTCTTACATTCTCTCTCTTATTTTTCTTATGAGGTACCCGACGAACGTGGAGCGATTTCTCACAAAACCGACACATCTTCACCGACACCTGAAAAATTGCATTAAAATTAAGATTGAGTCGAGTCATGAGAGAGCGTTGAGTCTAGTATTTATTTCTGCAAATTGAATTTCTGTAATTAATTTCTCATTTCTAGAGGTGTTCGTTTGCACTCTCGCATGTGTGAAAAAGATCTTTAACTTTTTTTGTGGTGTGTCATGGCCTATTTCACTCTCCGTTGAGGGTGGGGCCAACTTGAGTGGCGCTTAGGATAGACCTGCACATATGGCTATTAGAGCTTTTAAATTTTTGATTGTGCTCGTCAAACCAAGGACCACACTTCACTTAATTGAGACACACATTAGATCGTTCAATTTAGTTAAATTCAACTCAATTCTTCCCAGCTAATAGAACTTTCTGCTAGGTGCGGTTTTTCATCGGCTTGTATTCATATAGACTAATTTTTCAATTCTTGTATTACATCCCACATGAAGATTCAAGGAATCACTGTAAGTCTTCTAACTAAGCATACATCATCGTTTTTCATGTGCATCTGCTTTTCCCGAATTTCTCCCTCCTATTTTATCACATAATTTTAAAGGAAAGTGGGACTGGACGGTAGACGTGCATCTATGCTCACCTTAAATTTTCAGTGATCACTTAATTAAAATTGGGATTGCTAAATATAGCTTATTTTAACTAACCCATAAAATTAAGAATGTTTGCAGGAGAGCAACCCCGACCTTGGATGAATTTATCTGTCTGAGTGAGCGAGAGACGACACTTAAGGTTAGAGCCCAACTTCGAAATTTTCGTTCAGACTACTGATTCTAAAGATGATTAGCTACTTCTCAGTGAGGATCTACGGGTAGCCGGTAAATGGTCCGGATTTCCTTAGCAGAGTGGGTGGTTTAAAGGACACTGTGTAAGGCTCCGTCCTTAAGTAACAAAGGTAGATGTTTTACGATCCGTACTTACACCCATACTGGCTGAAAGTAGGTGCAACTAGTTGAAAGAATTCGGGACAATCTTTAAGAAAATCTTCGGCACCTAACAGATCTCTAATTATTTTCCAAGATTGTCTTATCACCAACTAAAATTGAAAAGATAATTGCCGAACTCTTGCAACTTCATTGTGTGAGTTGGTGAACCTAGGGTTTGATTTGCATTTGCATTGGTGTGCGTGAACTGATTTCAAAGATCAAAAGTCGCACATTTATGCCATCAATCTCCTTGATAAAATCCTCTCTTGAATATCCTGTGCACTTGTACCGAGATCAACCATGTCGATTCATCATTGATATCCTTTGACAAATACAAGACAATGGTCCGACTACCCATCTGATCTATATTATGAAAATGAATTTGTCTCGATCAGGCCCAAATCATCTAAACACTCTTCTTACGAAAATCCTCCATCATTTGCAGGAGACTTTCCCTCTCGGATGAATCCAACCCTTTCGATAAAATCCACGACATTCTACTTAAAGTATACCATCAAAGTCACCACAACGTCATAATTTTCACCTCCACCACCTGAGCAACTACCATCCTGGATCGAACCATCTTATTCCTGATTTCTCGCTAAAGCTCCTGAACCATTTCAAGATCAAAGCACGTTTGAAACTCAAGACTGGACCATAGGGAATAATAGGATGGCCTGATCAAACCGCAAGGAGAAGTCCGCACCAAATAATCAACAAGGTTCGACTGACCATAACGACCAAATCCCTATTGATCAACCCGAATACCACTTCTTCGATCAACCCACACATACAGAGGACGAAACAGATGATATCAACACATATCCTTCCTGTATGACTCCATTGTTAGGGGATAAAATCAATCATGACCATGGAAGTAGACTCTACTCGAACCAGCATTGCATGCCTGAGTCATGGCATGCTGAGTATGAGACCTACAGATTCCCGCAAAATCCGTCCACTGAGCAGACTCCTTCCATAATTTTTGAGGAGAAGTTTTCAAAAAATAATAATCATATATTGGTTATTTCAAGAGAATATCCTCTCAAATTATACAGGAAAATGGAAGATGAAACTACTAAATCTCAAAATAAAAAACAAGAACACACACGAATTACTCCCATGATTGATCATGAATTGATTTTGGAGGATAATATTTCGAGTATAAAGAAGAGATTTGATTTAGTGGAGGATAGATTTAGAAAGTTTGCCGACTGATTAATTTTAATCTCTAGTAGCTCGGATATAAAAATGGATGAGGAAAAGATTGGATCTCATGTTGAAAATTCTATGGATATTCAAAAACCCCCATACTACGATCAACCTAGGGATGATCCTGACATTCATACCTCTGCATATTATTCCCCTAGGTATCACTATGATTCTGATTCGACATATCTAAGCTCCTCCTTATCCGGGGAACACACCACATCCACACACCACACTGAAAATACAAAAAATTGAAATTTTCAAAAACACCCAAAAAATTGAAAATCCAGAAAAATTCATAAAAATTGAAACGGAAGAAGATCTGAAGAATTTAGATCCTAATGTATGGCAAGCATTATTTTGAACTTCTCTTTATACAAAACATTGAACACTTACCCGACCTCAAAGGATTTGTAATGAACAAATTAATGATAAAAAAGTCGAACAGAATAAGAACAAAGACTGAAAACATATTTTATCAATGGCCACCTCCTTGGTGATGAGGAGAAAAACCAAGAGCCGCATAGTGAAGCGGTTGCCAAGATTTGACTGTGGAATCTAAGACACAATATTTACCCATGCTCGAATTGATGACGACTCACCAATTAATATCCTCCCGGCCTCTGTATTTAACAAGCTCAAACTAGGACCTATCATGAATATACGAGAGATTGTGCAACTGGTTGATCGATCGATAAAGCGACTGAGAGGAATAATTTCTGTCATCATTACATTCCAAGGTGCTCCGCTCAAAATAGACTTCACGGTCATTGATATTGAGCATCAAGGAGAATTCACCCAATCTCCAATCATTCTCGGAAAGCTATTTTTGGCATTGGCTAAAGCAATTATTGGTGTGAGACTCGGGAAATCAACTTTACAGCATTGGGAGCACTTCGATCTCACCCAGTCTTTAATGAACCACGATTTTCTAAGGCAACCGACGAATTCCTCGATAGCCGTAATCATCAAGCGGTAGAAGAGCCCTACCTCGTTGCTACACCTGAGATAGCGGTTATTGAAGAGACTATTGGTTTAGAGACTCTCCCCCCTATTCCATTCCCAGCTGCTCTCACCATGGAAAATCGAATATATGACTCATATGATCCTGAGACCTGCATGGGTGCACCCTGAGTCGGCTGAAACCTTCTCTGACTACCTTGATCAAATCAACTTGATACAGGAATGCTCCAACATCAAGTCAATTGAAAACGAACATGCAGAAACTCTCTCCACTATTCTATTTCATGCGAGTCTCACCATAGAAAAGTGTTTCTTATATGACCCTTAGACATTTGCATGGGCTCACTCTGAGACAACCTTCTCTGAATACCTTGAACAAATCAATCAAACTCAAGAGTGCACCAACATCAAGAAAACTAAGAACAAACACACGGGACGAACACCGACCAAGGAGAAAAATTTCAATAGTTATTCATCTGGAGACTCAAACGTCAACACATCACTCCCAGGAACAATACCTTTACGAAACAAAATGACTACTCCTGCATCTAAAAAGAAAGTCATCTTTGACCATCTGGAAGAGGAATCGTCTAGTGATCCCTCATTAGGTCCAGAAAAGGTAATCTACATGAGTGAGGTCTTTTCGGCAGTCCTAAAACCATATCTTCGTAAGGATCCAAACTTCGATTCCCGTTGGACGACTCTCGTTCCTCACTATTATTCATCCAAAGCCGATTCTCCTAGTCTCATTAAATACACTAGAATAATATCTTATGAGCTAATTGAGACTAGTGCTTCAGAGTATTCATCTGAGGATACATCGCTTGATCCCAAGAAGGAACGAAATCTGAGAAAACAACTGAAGAAACTAAAAGACAATTATATCTGGAGTGCCTCCACTTTCAAATACTATTCCTCTAAGGATAACTCCGATGATGGTTATCTTTCATTTGACTCATACGCGTCATCTACTATCCAGCATGATTTCTCTTAAGATAACATTAATAATGGTTGGGAATCATATGCTTCATCTTATCATTACGATCTCCCACCAAAGGCTCACAAGAAGATCAGCCGAAAACCACCTTAATCATCGGCTACCCACCCTCCCTCTCGACCCATAGGTCTCCTTGTACATATTCTTCCTCTACGTAGGCCAAGGCTTAAGTATAGGGGGGACCGATGCCATATGTATATACCATTCCCCTCATCAAACTCCTTCTCACAATCGCCTCATTTCCACCCTTCTTCTATACTTAGGCTGACCAGAGCCTAAGTATAGGGGAAATCGATGCCCATCTATATATACTCTCCTCATTCACATATCTCGACCACCTCATTTTCGCTCTTCTTCTATACTGAGACTATTCACAACCTAAGTATAGGGGTGATCAATCTATCATGTTCTTTTTCTTTTTCTTTCACTCTCTTACGCTTAGCCCAAGCTATGTATTCTTTACGCTCCGTGTGCTCCGAGGACACAACACTCACTAAGTATAGGGGGTGTGTATATATACTGTGTATATATTTTACCCATATCTTGTACATTCACATAAGTTTATATGTATTTATGGGGTGGGTAACTAGCTTGAAAAAAAATTTCAAAAAAAACACACAAACAAACAAACAAAACAAAAAAAGAAAAAGAAATTTGCTACTGACACTGACTGTGTCTAAACAAAAAATTTTGAAAAAAATGGCTTCTTATTCATTTTTGAAAAAAAATTCGAAAAAATTCAAAAAAAAAAGAAAAGAAAAGAAAAAAAACACAAAAAAATGTGTCTGCATTTCACACATATGCACTTCATCCCGCATTACATTCATTTGCATTTGTGAAAAGCCTTTGGGTTCTGGATCGAGTTATGAGCAGAAATCGAGATTGGTCTAGACTTGATCTTAATCCACCTAATTCACAGAGGAACTTCACCGAGAAATAGGATTTTAGAAACTTCAGGTCTGCGACTTAATTCTTTGAGTTCCACATGACAATGTGTAGTGTTCGACTCTTAGTGTCTAACCTGGTCTATTCATTCAGGGTACGACTCTGGAATAGGGAATTGATTTGTACTCTCGCACTATGCACTTAGCTCAACTCAGACAGGGTGTTGGAAGATTGTGTGAGTTTCTTTTCTGGTAGCGTGGAAATCTAAAGACTGTAGTATGGGTTGAAATAAAGCTTCGGAAGAGGGATAGACGACTGGGCATAGTTTTTTCTAAGACCCTAAAACATGTACGGAAGAAAAGATTCTATATACGTAGGGGCACAACAAGATCCAAGCAGAACCACCGAAAATCCAAATACAAAGAAGCCACTAACAAATAAATATCTGACCAAAAAGGTCCAAGCTTCAAGAAAACCTCCAGATCTTGGTGGAGACTTGGCTAAACTGGTCAGCATCACAAGGAGATGAGACTACACTGGCCACCCTTCAGTTCTTTTCTCCTTCTTCTTACTTCTCCCTCTATTCGATTGTGAACACAACATGACATACCTTAGAAGGAAATACCTGACTCCCCGAGGACGAGTTACTAGAGAGGAGGTTTGCATGGTAGTCCGACATTCTGGATGGGAAGAGCTAAAGCATTTCACACACACACGAGTCGATTGTTCAATATTCATGGGGTATGCTTTGGGAGGAAGATTGATCTAAGATGACTTATGAGCCGAAAGTGTAACAATGATGTGTAGAACTTGAATGCTGTTGATTTTAAAATTACAAGTCTCACAGAATTTCCGCCAAACTAACAATCCAAAGGTCGGGTCTAGTTTCATTTTCACCTTCTGCTCATGATCATGATATGTAACCCAATCTCATTTCACCTCATGGCATTTCTTTTGATGCTCAGGGACGAGCATAGTTTAACTATAGGGGGATGATGAATCTCAGATTCATCACTCTAAAAGTCATGAATTAATCTCAAATCCCTAAAATTCATTGGCGTTTCTTCATTTATTCTGCATAATTAGCATTCATGTATGTTTTGATAAGAATTGTATTTTATCACTTATTTTCGTACAAAATAAGAAGCCAAAAATCCCAGCCAAAATGACATGTAAAATAGGCTAACTTCCTTGATTTTTAACTAATTCATGCTAATTCCAATTGAGCTGAAATCACCACCGTTGTGTACATATTACTGATAATAATAAATGAAAAATACAAAAAAAAATCACTAACCTAAATAAGTGGACTAAAAACCCAAACCCTAGTTCTAGGATTTCCGGACTAAAAACCTTGATATCTTCCTCATCCAATGTCAATTTTGATCCTACTCACTTTTGAACTAATATACATTCAATTACCTTCAAAACAAGACCAAGTTCAAGGGAATCAGAGCTTATATGTGAAAGTTGGATTTTTGGCCTCTTTTTTATATTTTGTATTTTAACGGTTTTTGACCTACAATTTTATGTCCATAATTAACCCATTTTATTTTATTTCTTTTTATTTGTCTTCTTTGATAAAAGTTTTTTTAAAATATGCAAAAATCTAAATCCAAACTGAGCTTGAATTTAAATAAACTAACTGAGTCTGAGTCCTCACTAACAGTCTGTATAAAAACTGTCTTTTTCATATTTTATTTTATTAATTCTTTTCTTAATTAATAAAAATCTAAAAAAATAGATTAATGTGTAATTTTTTTATCTTTTATTTTATCTGATTTTTTCTGGATTTTTAGCAAGTTTAAAAATGATAAAAAAATTATAAAACCTAAAAATCAAGGTATTCTATGTACATAGATTACCCCAAAAATATCACTTTGCACAAATGATCGATTTTGGTTTGGATCCATTCATGAAAGTTGTAGATCACATCGAGATGAGTATTTTCGTGAAGAAACTTTTTCGATATGAGGTCGTTTGCTATTTCTTTTCTATTTATCTTTATCTTTACATTTTCGATTTTTCTGGGGCTGACACGTGGTAGCTCCTGGAGCTGCCATGTGTCATCCATTTTTGGATTTTATTTTCGTTTATTTTTATTAAAAAATTAAAAAAATTAAAAAATTAAACTAAAAAAACTTTGCCACGTGGTGTGACTCGGGCCGCCCGATCTTAGCCTATCGGACGGTCCTAGATCCGTCCCCTTCCTCTATCTTTCATTTCCAGATAGGCCCTCGACCTCGCTGCCCGCCGCCCTTCTCGCACGCAACCGCCTCCCTCGCCGCCGCTTTCCATTCTCGACCCTCCTCCATGAACTCCTCCCCCGTAAATCCTCGTCGAATCCCTCGTCGAATCCCATCGTATCCCGTAAACTTTGCCAATCATGTCGACCTTCCATCTTTGGCCCCCATCACCAGCTCTATAAATCTTCGTCGCCCACCTCTGTAAACAATATCCACCGATAGCCCAACTTCAACGAGGAGACAACGGTGATAGAGCCACCACCTCCACCATCCTCGGTGAGATCCTAAACCTAGCGGTTTTGTTGCAGTATGGTCCCCCTCCGTCGCTAATGCTTCGCTCTGGCCTGCCGTAGAGCCAACGACTTCTCCATCAATGACGCCTTCCGCTTCTCCGCCATGCTAGCTGCTTGAAGAGCTCACCAATGACTTCTCCATCAACAAAGCCTTCCGCTTTTTTGCCACGCCAGTGCATCCACTCCAGCCTCACATCGTCGACTCCAACGCCTCCGCCTTTGTCGCTCCTCCACCAACCACCGGAGCGTGCTATTCCGCCAGGGGCACAGTCACCAGAAGCCTCTTGACTTGCTTCTCTGCCACACCCACCGTGCGGGAGGCCCGAGGCCCTCCTGCGTGAGGTGCACGTGCCAGAGGGAACACGTGAGATGCACTCTTGGGGTTATTTGCCCGAACGCCCCTGATGGATCTGAGTATCGCCAACAGCCCCAAGCGCTTAGGAATGTGACCACTTGGCATTTTTGCAAATTTTCCCCTCAGCATTTTGGTAATTATGCTTTAGTCCCTAACTCTACAGCTCTTTTATTTTAATTTTTTTGTAATTGCAAATAGACCCTTGTGTTCGCCCCTTATTTTTAACCTATACATTGCATTATTTTTATTATTCAAAAATAGCATGATGTTCTTCAATTAATTCTCTACATTATGGCATATGTTTGACATTTTTGTGATCTGTGGTTAATTAATAATTAATTTTTTGGTATAAAATTGCATATTTTTCCCATTCTATGCTTGAAAATTCATAACTAATTAACCATTGCTCTGAAAATTGCCAAAAATTCACGAATTGAAGGATTATTTCTATTTCACATCATGCCCAAGAGAATTGCATTTGCATGCATCATTTGCCCTCTAAAATAATTTTTCATATTTTGATCGTTAATTTTTAGTAGGTATTAAATCTCATATTTAAAAGGTTTAGGATTTTTTTGAGATCGACCACGTAGTGATAGATCTTGGATAATTTTATCTCTTAAAAATAATTAGATTTAATGTTTATTATAATTAATTACTGAAATTTGCTTTTTTGTATTCGTAAATTCATAAAATATTTATTTTGCATCCAAAAATTCCAAAAAAAATACTATGCATTAATTTCTAATTGTCATCTTGGTCAAGTTTCATAGTTTTTGGACATCGTTGGATTGATATTCATTTTCTAATCCTTAAAATCGGCCAAAGTTGCATTTTACTTCCCACACTTGTATTAAAAATACAAAAAAAAGACCGTCTCGAAAACCGTACTTGAACTTTGATAGATAAATTTCTAGGTTGTTCCTTTGTCTCCTTGAGTTCAACCTTGTGACTTGCCCAAGTAAAATAAACAAATAACCACGCGATTGAAAATTGATTAAATTATTGTGGTTATTTCTTCACCGATTCCGATTGCCCGCCTAGAACGAAATGACATTAATTTAAACGCTCGATAATTCACGCAAATTATAGTAGGGTATTTCGTGACTCGTCACGTACATAAGGTTCTTCATTGATATATCCATGGAATATTGGGCGAAGTGGTAAGATTGTGGGCTTAAGCTCAAAATGCCCATGAATCACATGGATTCTAATACAAGTGTTGGTCTATTCCACCCCTGGATTATGAACATCTTTTAGGGTAAGCTTAGACACTGTCTCAATAGGTTCTTCTTCTCCCCCATTCCCACCTCCTCCAGTGTTTCAATTCCCCTCTCTCCTCTCGTGTCTGTCCTGCCTCAACTCTAAGATCATGTCTCTCAATCTGGCCTGGATGTCAACTTGTTTAGTCAACTATGCCTGAATGGCATGTATGGAGGATAACATCGTATTATTTATCTTGATCTACTCAACCATGGATCCTTTACATTTCGGTGGCATCAAGTGCGCTGACTTGATTTCTGAAAATGTACATGGCACTGAATTAGTCCTCAAGAATGATGAAGTCTCAAATTATAGTTCAAGGTTAGAGTCAATCTTGAACAATGGATTGATCAATGAGGTGAAAGGTGAAGTGGAGAAAGAGGAATACTCGTGAAGTGAGTCTTCTCGAATAGAAGACGACCGGTATGGAGTGTGAAATGAGTTCACAAAGTCCAAATGTGAAATGCTCCAATCTGACATCTTCGACTCCAAGATGAAATATGCAAGAACATGATGGTCAACACAAGAAGAAAGTGCGAAAAAGGTGCAAATGGCACGGAAGGATCTTTACAATACCAAACAAACACAATACAAACCCTTTATTCACCAACTGCACACAAGTGGAGACCGTAAGTGTTCGGTCGTTTATCTTTTCAATTTAAAGTTTAGTGAATCTACAAAAAAGTTCTTACTACCAAACATACAAGGTGAGTCACCGCTATCGCCCAGCATGCATACTCAGACCCCCCCAAATAGTGGTACCATTTTCCCGGGCTGTCAGGGACAATTTCAAGCCAAAAAAGAGATAATAGGATTAGCACTCCAAAATGATTTTCTATGATCGGAGGCAAGCGCTTACAAGTGCAACCATACACTGAAAGGTGATATATAGGTACACAAGTCACAAGTCTAGGGATTTAGGCTCTATCCTTACAGCTAAGTCCTCACCCACTCTATCTGGAGATAAGTACCTGCAAGCAATGAGGGGGTTACTCTCCCCAAAAACAATGATTTTATCCTTACATTTAGTTTTAGGGTCAAGTTTTCCTTAGCAATCCCGATTTTATACATTTGTCACTTTTTTGAGTTTTTTCAATGAATCGTCTACTTAATTTTCCAATTTCTTTTTGAAATTATGTGAGTGAAAAAGGGAAAGGAATTCTTAAAAGCCAATGCATGAGAAAATCAATGATGAATGCAGGAGATAGAGGATGCGTACCTTGTCACCAGCACTCTACATGTATGGTGATCTGTGTAGAAAATAAAAGACAGAAAATAAACTAGCCAAAATGATGCACGAGAACCTAGTAATAACTTCTATTAATGAGCAAGAATAGGTTAATTTGACTAAGTCCAAGCTACGATGTACTCTATTGGTATAGATAATATTGTTTAGGGGCTTTGGACCTAATCATTTTCCAGTCTCAAGCAAGATTATAAAACCCATTTCTAAGGGCTCAAGCACAGGAAACCACAAGAAAACAAATAAAAAGAGGGTAATCAAAACAAAATCGACGAGGTCCCCCAAGTGCATCGGCATTTGGTGAAAACGACCTCGCAAACACAAGGTATATAGTGGCCTTTTAGAAGATATAAAAAGAGGCAAATGCCAAATAATTAACTACAATTTTTTACAAGAATAATGAATAAATAAAATGCTAATAGAATAAATTTATTCAGAATTCTCCAAGTGTCTGGTCTCCCCCAAATCTTCTTCTCTTCCTCCTATTCTCTCCTACAACTTGATTAAGAAACAAGCCGCCTTCGCTTCACTTGGGTGCACCGGTACATGTAAGATTGCCGCCCTCACTCTTCAGGCCCTGCCATTAAAGAGGAAACACAGTAATGTGTAGGAGACATAGTGGTAACAATATGAAAAAAAATAAAATGAAAATATACAAAAAATATAGACAAAATAACTGAGTGAAATAAATGACAAAAATATAGACAAAGAATATGTGACAATAATATGCACAATGAAATAAATGATATAAAAATATAGACAAATCTAGAAAGAGAAAAACATGCACCTACAACCAAGAATAGTAAGTAAAGAGAAAAACATAACTACCCTCACCATGCCTCCCGCAACGACACCTAATGAATCCATGATTCACATCCTTTATTCTTTTATTTTAGCATAAATCCCTATGAAAATTAACTGTAAATCTATATCAATTCCAATATATTAGCATTGTGCATGCTTTTGTTAATAATATATTTTTAATATTCTTTTTAACCAAAATAAAAGAATAAAGAAGTAAAGGAAAAGAAAAGAAAAGAAATAAATGAAGTCTGTAATTATGTAATAAGTACGGATAGAACCCAATCCAAAGAGAAGTTCACAAATATTGGCCTGATCAACAAGAAATAAAGTAGGGAGAGATAGGTCTCTATTTATTCATAAATTCCAAAGAAAAACATTTGTTGATATTGTTTATTCTTTATTTATTCTGTAAATATCTATCAATGTCCATTCATCAACAAAAATATCTCAAAATGATTTATTCCTCAATAAAACTTGTAAATAAAATTTTGTATTAAAATTATGTAGAGTGCACCATTCCTATAATTATCTATTTATATTTATTGAATAAATTGTATATATGTTATTTTTAATACTTGTAGAAATTCATAATAATTGAATAAAACCAAAATAAAATTCATAAATTACAAAATAAAATAAAAATAAAGTCAATTCTTCATTGTATAATAGCACTAATAGTGTATATATTGTACATAAACCTAATTAATGAACACATGTAATTAATTTGTAAAAAAATCCAATAAAAATATTTTACACAATTTAGATTATTTTGTAAATAAATAATATAAAAATATAATGTACTTTTGTAAAATTAATAAAATACAATTACATGTATATGATATATAGGTATATTATACCTATCCATTCTGACATATATTGCATATAACATTATATATAAATTATTAAAATTAATAAAAATCACAGAAAAATAGTTTGTAACATAATAAACATTTTTCATTATTTTAATTTTTTATTTTAAGGTCTTTTATAATTTCTTATTGATTATTCTTTTACTTTAATAATGAAATTTTCTAATTGGTCAACCTGGGTCTGTTGACCCACATCTACCTTCCCTCCTCCTTGGTCTGATCCGGGCAGCTCCTTGTCGGACCCAATTTCTCACAATTTTCCAGCCTGTGTCCGACTACCTCTTTCCCCAGATTGCGGATCCATTTCTTCCCTGCTGATTCGCGATCCTCACGGATTCCTATGAGGCTTTGAAACCCCCTCAGGTTGTGTGTCTTCGCTCGAATCTTCCAGATCCCTGGGAATCCTATATATTGTCTACTTCTGCCTCCACCATACCCTAGCTCACTTTGTGCCTCCTTTTCTTCGACCTGCATCTTAGGGTAGTGACGGGACTCAAAAGGGACAATTTGGAGCTCTATCTGGTGGTTGATAGTGCGTAGCTCGATCATGGATGGGCTTCGCCACCACGAATAGCCTCTTCCACCTCTTGCAGTAAAATCAAGGCCACAACCCCATCGTTCACTCCACCGACATCCACCTTCCAATCTAGTAGCCTTTGGTAACCTTCATTCCTCGCTATCGCGGTCCATTTTTTATTTCATCTATTTCCACTGCTGTCCACCATCATCGCTCTGTCCTATACCCATCCATTCCAATACGTTCGTCGAATCATCACTCATCCTCCCACGCAACCTGATCATCCTACATCTTGCTCATCAGAGCAAGATTAGGCCTAGACTTCCTCCTTCCGTACGTTGGAAGTCAAGCTCATTCCCCCACTGCTTCTTTTTGTTTCTCTGCTCAAATAACCCAAATCGGATCTGTGTCTCCGAGCTACGAGTATCTTTGCAGGTCCAGGTGTGCGTAATAGAGCTGAATCGAGTAGCAAAAGAGTAGTCAGAGCTACTCCAGGCATCACCTCCTCCATATCAGCATCAAGTTGTTCTCTGTTTCATCCGAGCCTTCCCTCCAACGCGGCTACACCCCAACGAGCTAAGGGGCTTCTCAGTGAGACGTCCTGAGACTTGGAGAGCCATATACATTTGATTAAAGCCCATCCGACGGTTCCTTCTTCACAGTTCTTCGTGACATATTCAACACTATTGGATGAAGAAGAATCCGCCCATGTCTGATCTGAATTGACCCTCCACACCTAAAGAATAACAGTTCGATTAGATTCACAACAGATCTGGTATGCACATTCCCTCCTACCACCTGAGAGGTCAAATCTGTAGCAAAGGTTCATTAGAACCGTACGCCTGCATCGTGCTTACTGACCATCAGATCCTTTTCGCAGAGCCCAATCAAAGCCGTACGCAGACGTCACGTGCACCACACGCCACCTGGAGGCTATACTTCTCTTTTTACCATACACTTCCTTTTATTTCCTTTTAGTACAATAAATGTAATATTTTTTAAGAACATTTGCAGTTAAGACCTCATAATTTTAATATTTGCACTTTAGTCCAACTGAACCATAGTCATTTATCTGTATACATGCTCTATTATGGTTATTTGCATATTTTTCCATAAGTTTTAATAATTACATCCATGTCCTCTATGCACTGTTGAATTTTTGTTCTCCTTTATTAATTGTAATAAATGTCAGATTAAATCCAAAAATCCCATAGAAATTTTCTTTTAGTTCTTGTTAGCATTTTCTTGAAGAAGTATTTTTTGTTTGTTATTTTTCTTTTATTTGATATTATTACGAATTAAAAAAAACATAAAAAATTCCTGTTTGTCGTAGAAAAGTCATAAAAATTCGAAAAAGTCTTAAAAATTCTAAAAGATTTAGAGTACCTTATTTTGAGTTGTTTAATTTTTTGTCAAATTTTATCTTATTTACTTGTATAAAACTTTAAAAAATTGCAAAGCCCTAAAAACTCCATAAAAATTATATAAAATCTTTGAAAATTCCAAAAATTGTGATTTCAATTTTTGTTTGTAGATATTTAAATATAATTTTTGATGAAATTGATTTCCAGGAATTTTGAATTTATTTATTATTTTTATTTCAAAAATATTGTTGGTTGTGCATTGTTTGTGTTTTTCTCAGTTTTTAATTTTTTTTTATAAAATCCTTAAATAGTCCAAAAATCACACAAAAATTAACAAAAATAGTATAAGCTATAGAAAATACAAAAATATTTTTACATGATTTTTCTGCCTATTTTATCCTATTTGAAAAATACAAAAAGTGAGTGTGTGTGTGTGTGTATCTTTTATTCATTATCTTTATTTCCCTTATGTTTGAAAAAAAATGAAAAATTAAAAACATCAAAAAACATAAAAAGAAAATTAAAATCCATTGAATCTCTTGATTTGAGTACCTAGGTTTAATTATTCTCCTTGTGTTCGATCCTGATCGCTATACCAGGTTAATAAAAGTAGCTTAGACCACTTGCTTGATTTGTCTGATTTATTTCGTGGTTGAATAAGATTTTCTTGATCTCGGGTTGGTTGATTTGGGTAACAATGACACTATAAATAATTCATTAACCTGAGTTGGCAAAACTGGTCATCAAAATGGCATCGTTGCTGGGGAGCACGGCTCGGTAGATTAGAATTTCATTTTATCACTTGTATATTTCATTTTTAGTCATTTATTTCTTTTATTTTCACTTTTATTTTTCATAACTTGTTCTGACATTCTTCTTATTTCACCTTTGTTGTGAGGACCCACAAAGCGAAGGAGGTTATCTTAGGAGAGCCGATGCACCCGAGCGAGGCGGAGGTCAGTCGTTCTTCACCGACCGACAGGAGAGAGCATCTTAGGAGGAGCAAGAGATCGTTTCAGTTTTTAGACTTTTTCTTTTTCACTCATTTTGTAATTAGTTTGTAACTATTATTGACACTTGCCCTTTTTATATTTTTTAGGACATAAGACTTTGGACACTTAACCATATTCAGGGTCTGTTTCGCCAAGTGTCGGTGCACTTGGGGGACCTCACTTATTTTTCATTTCCATCCCTTTATTTTTATTTTATTTCTCACTGTGCTTGAACTCCTATACTAAGGTTTTTATTTAGTTGAGCCAGAGAGTGATTAGGTCCATAACCCTAATAGAATATTTGTTCCTATAGAAATCGATTGGCTTAGCCAAAATAAAGTGGTTCTTCCCATAATAAAAGCTTTTGTTTAGGACGGTTCTTGTCTTTGCATGCATATAGATTGGTTTAAATTTATGCGCGGATCATATTGCATGTAGACTACTAGAGAAAGGTACACCTTCTATCTCGTGCATGCATTCATAGTTTCTCACGCATCAGCTTTTCCGTCATCCTCCCCCTATTTCCTTGGAGCTAGGAATGAAAGGTGATAACCTAATAATGTAAACTTGGCCCTAAATTCATTACACGTGTCTTATTCAAAAATACTAAAAAGGTGATAACCTAATAAAATCGGGACGGCTAATGTAAACTTGGCCCTAAAACTAAACGTAAAGGATTATCATCATTGTTTTGCAGAGAGAAACCCTTATTTGCAGGTACTCTCTAGACTGAGTGAGACACGTACACTTATGGAATAGAGCCCAAAGCCCTGGACTTGTGCCCTAAGCACTTCGACTTTGACTCTCGGGTCCTCCTATTGCTGCAAGCACTTGCCTCAGATGTTAGTAGAAGTAGTCACTTGGATATGAAGGTGGATTCCCTTAGAATGATTCGCGAGCTCTTACAAGTATAGTTCTTTATGCAGGGGTATCATCGACTTATTCACGGTCTACTCTAAGAGACTACACCTATGAGCTCGTTAATATAACTGCTTTATCACTAAACTCTAAAATTGAAAAGATTAACAACTGAGCTTTCATGGTCAACATTGTGTTGAGTTGGTGAACATAGAGGTTTGTTTTCTCATAATTGTTTTTCAGTCCAAATCTACTCTTCACCCCTCTCTACATCACGATGATGGGAAGGTAGTCTCTTAGGATACCTTTAGTGGAACCACTTCGTAGCACACCTGCCTGTTCATCTATGGCAGTTCCTAAGAGCTCAGACCTGCTCTTTGAACCTGAGTATTCCACCTCCTTCTTCTTTGACCTTCCCGATACATTACCTTACAACAATAGTAGGAAGAGAAGATATTTGTTGATTTGGTGACACCTAAGGATCGCTCTTTTTTTTCATTTTTAAAGTCTAACGTTATGTACCAAGAGTGGAGAGAGGATGAGCAGCCAGATATTCACGATGTGTTTGATCAGACTACAACAAACAACACCCGCCCAGAATCCCTAGAGGCAATGTAGAGATAGATTAGGGATCAGGGATTACTCATGACAGAGTGATGAGAGAGTTGACACAGATGCAAAATGAGAGAGCAGATTCCATAGTTGAGAGACATGGTGCTAGAGGAGAGATACATGAGGACCGAGCAAAGGACAGACATGGACACTAGGAGGAGGCCCGTGATCCATAGAGACCTTTGCGTGCCATGAGGGTGTTGCACAACCCTGGTGCAACTCTTACCCACATATGGATTCAGTTGTCAGTCGTTCTGGATGATTTTGAGCTCCATCCACAAACGATTCAGTTGTTTCCCAAGTTCCATGGGCACACCACTGAGAATCCCCATGTTCATCTCCAGGAGTTTGAGATGATTTGTAGCACTGTCTACGACAGGCTAGTGGACGATGATACTATCAAGATGATAGCCTTACCATTTTCCATGGTTGATAAAGCAGCCTACTGGACTAAGCCTTTAGGGGGTTGTCACTACCTGGGAGCAATTGAGGACTGAGTACATCAATAAGTACTATCCACTACGAATCCAACGAGAGCGATGATCAGCAACTTCACCATGATCCTGAATGAGTAGTTCCATGAGGCTTGGGATCGATTTAGAGGTCTCATTGATAGTTGTTCACATCATGATATCAGCAATCCCAACTTGGTCTAGAGCTTCTTTTGAGGGATGACACTTGAGCTGCAGGGGATTGTTATCGCCTCTTGTAGAGGATCCTATTTTTCCAAGGATGAGGATCAGGTCTTGGCCATCTATGAGGAGATGGCTGAGAACTACACAGTGATGACCTAGAGTCATATCGACACTGAGGGAAACCTCCTCTCCAGACGTTATCTCACCACAGAGTTGCACGTATAGAGGCAGGTCTGTCTTCATCTTCCACAATAGAAACACTAGCAGAGTCATCATCTACAGACATGGGCATCATTAGCCAAAAGTTGGACCGTAAGGAGATCGTAGAGAATAAAGACATTCTAGGGCCTAGACAAGCTCAACAGGATTGATGAGCTGGCCCAGACTTTGAGTGACCTTAAGACATGGATTATGTGCCTTCAAAAGGCACACACGACCTCTTTGCCACAATCGTGGTTACATGTTGATCAGGGAAGCAAATCCTCACAGCCATGCACCTCATACAGATAGGTTCACCACATTCAGGCGGAGCATGTTCAGCCGCCCCCATAGTACCAGTTGCCACCACCACCTTCACCAAACACACAAATGGAGGTGTACCATTGTGATCAGCCATTGGCGTCCCTTCCCCCACCAATTCACAAGCAGACGGAGCTATTGATGGAAGTCAACAGGATTTGTTATTCGAGATTTACCAGCAGCAGCCAGGTATCCGCCATGATCACACAGGTTTCACATGGTCTATAAGAGGTGCTCAGTCCTAGCAGGAACCTCTGGCACAATTAGGTCATGGTACAGAGCAAACATAACCCCAGTACTCCCAGAACACCATTCATCGACCCCATTACAAGGGTCAACAATGGAGCTAGCAATATCCTCACGCTCAGTTTCACCAGCCCCCCCCCCCCCCCTCACGCATACCCACAATAGTAGCATGGCCATCCTCAGCACTTTTAGAGAGGCAACCCATCCGGTTCCCATACACCCTCGTATGAGAACCCATCTTAGAGGATCTCGCATGTATGCTAGCATAGCAGCAAACCACTTTCAGGAGAGATATGGATGAGTTCATGCAGGAGATGAGAGAGATTATCAAGGGAAAGGCTGCCATACCTACAAGGATTGAGCCAAATCCGATCAATTTGAAGAGGAAATCTGAGAAGGTACAGTCTATGGAGTCTGACACTCCTAGTGAGGTACTTGATGATATGCATTATTTATTTATTCCTAATTTTGTGACACTTAGGAGTGGTAGGAAGCCAGCAAGTGGTGCCTCATTTAGGTGACAACAGGGATGCCCATTCAGGAGCGTCAGATGGGCTACAGAGTGGTGTTGATGCCACTGATGTTGACGATGATGGTGGTGTTGATGCCACCAAGATGGATGATCCAGACGATGGTGATGATGCCATATGTTCTCCATATGATGCGGATGGTGGAACTGATGCCACCAGTATTCCATATGACGGGCCAAAGCATGACACACATGTCACTTCTTCAGATGTTGTCGGTGGTACTGATGCCAACAAGAGTCCATGTACAGATACTCTAGTTGTTTTGACCTCTATTCCTGTATCTAAGGATGATGATTTTGGAAAAGTACAAAAAATGGTAAAATTTTGAAAAACATAAAGATGAATAAAGGAAAGGTTTATGTTTCTTCTCATGGTCTATTTGATGTGATATGTGATGATGCTTGTATGGATTCCCTCCATTTGTATGCTCAGAGACCATTTCCTACTCCTGACCCTCAAGTTCCTAAGGAGGGTACATTTATTCCCTTCCCTCAAGCATTCCGCTTAGGGAAGGGCCAAAAAATAGAAAATTCCAAAAGGAGACAACAGATAGAGTTCAACGAGAAGATGATAGATTGATTCCATATCCATCTGACTCTCCAAGAGGCATTGGAGCACATCCCTCTCTTCCAGAAGAACCTTAGAGAGAAGACCACACTCCATGGGAAGAAGAGGCAGAACCATAGTGCATAGATCCATGTGCTCAACCGTGGGACATGCTTCACATCCAGAACTGATTGCATTCCAAGAGACCAGATGAAGGGGCTCCATATGTCAGATACCACATTCACGAGCAGTTGTGTTCGATTGAACTCTATTAGACATTGGGTCTTCAATTAAACTTCTTCTGGTATCCTTACTTGACCGCTTCGAGTTTGAACCTATTTAAGAGAGTAGGACAATACTTTAGTTTGCTGATAGATCTATTAAGAGGTCAAAGGGGTTACTGAAGGATGTGGTCGTCATCATTCAGGGCTTGAAATTCTCCATGGACTTCGTTGTGTTAGACATGGATATCCTTGAATGTGTGACTGATACCCCGATCATATTAGGCCGACCTTTCCTAGCGCAACAAAGGTCATTTATGATCATGATAATAGGAATGTGTACTTTCACATCGAGGGAGTGAGAACACAAATTGAGATGATTGAGGAGTTGAGAGCCAGAAATTCAACCAGCTCAGTGCAGATGACAGCTTCAGAGCTAGACATCCACCACGAGTGCATATTTGTGGTTACAGATGATGAGGTAGTTTGGGCAGATGAGGATTCATGAGCTCTAGTCACATCTTCAGCGGCAACAGAGTTACAATTGATAGTTGACGAGAGTTCAAAGAGCATACTTTTGGAGCGGGATACCACAAAGGCTGGGTATACCAATGCGATTAGCAAGGATAACTTCATTTATTGTCACTCTGATCCCTCAGATTCAGACACAGACTTTGACTGGTAGGATTTTGATGAGTACCTTCTGTGTTTGATTTCTGCAGAGCCGATAGGCAGGATAGAGACAAAGCCGGTGCAGATGATAGAGACACCAGTAGGTCCATCTTCGATGAATTTAAATGAACAGCGAGAGTTCTCACATTCAGATCTGGTAGCTTTCATGTAGACATTTCAGAGGCCAGATTTACTAGCTCCCACATGCCTAGAATTGAAGACCTTACTGCAGAGCATGAAGTACAGATTCCTTGTGGGTGAGCCTGATATGTTTCCGGTCATTATCTACATTAGTTTGACTGATGAACAAGAATCTCTCCTTTGATGGAGGTTCTTGAGAGGAATCACAAAGCAATCAGTTAGTCTGTAGCAGATCTCCAGGGGATATGTCCAGCCTGCGGCCCAACCATACTATATCAAGGATGACGCTAAGCCTTTGCGTGAGTTCCAACGTAGGATAAACGTGAATCCTCGAGAAGTGGTCATGAAGGAAATTTCCAAGTGGTGGAGCAACGATTTTATCTACCCCATCTCTGACTCCAAGTGGGTTAGTCCATTACATGTGGTACCCAAGAAGATCAGTATCACTATAGTTGTAAATGATGTCTGAGAGGATATTACTACCTGTGTACCCACTTCTTGGAGGGTCTGTGTTGACTACAAATGATTGAATCAGGCCACCAAGAAGGATCACTTCCTGCTACCATTCATTTATCATATTATTGAGAGATTAGCTGGGAAGAGTCATTACTGTTTTCTTAACGGGTACTCAGGGTATAACCAGGTGGCCATTGCACCCGAAGACCAGGATAAACGAAATTCACATGTCCATTTGGGACGTGTGCTTTTAGACGGATGCCCTTTGGATTATGTAATGTCCCAGGTACATTCCAAAGGTGCACGCTTCCCATCTTTTCAAACTTGGTGGGTGAATGTTTACAGGTATTCATGGATGATTTTTCAATCTATGACGATGGGTTTGACGCTTGTTTTTCTTTCGTAGATAGCGTGCTTCAGCAGTGCATTGAGGTCAGCCTTGTTCTATCTTGGGAGAAGAGTCATTTTATCATGACTCAAGGGATGGACCTTGGTCATATCATCTCTAAAAGGGGCATCAAGGTCGATCCGACCAAAGTGGATATCATCAAGAAGCTCTCTCCACCATCTAATTTGAGGTAGTTATGGTCTTTTCTGGTGCATGTTGGTTTCTACCAACGGTTCATTAAGGACTTCAATCGTATTGCCTGACCTCTTACTGATCTACTCATGAAAGACATCGAGTTCCTTGTATATGATAATTGTATTTCATCATTTGAGACTCTCAAGGATTTGGTTGTGCAGGATCATGTCCTTCAGCCACCCGATTGGTCTCTCCTATACGAGAACATGACAGATGCTTCTGATTTCCGCATAGGGGCAGTGCTAGGACAGATTAGGGATGTATTGACATTTGCCATTCACTACGCTAGTCGTTCTTTGGATGCTACCCAACGGAATTATACTATTATAGAGAAGGGGACGCTGGCGGTAGTCTTTGCTTTAGATAAGTTCAGATCTTACATTCTTGGATCTAGATTGACTATTTACAATGATCACACGACCATCTGGTACTTAATGGCTAAGAAGGATGCCAAGGCATGATTGACTAGATATATCCTTCTACTCTAGGAGTTTGATATGAGATTAAGGATAAGCCTAGAGTCAAGAATGTGGTGGCGGATCTCCTCTCTCGTTTAGAGAATCTTGAGGATTATGAGACAACCACATCTATTACTGAGACTTTCCCTGATGAGGAGATTCTCGCCATCTCCTCTCTCACTTGGTATGCTGACAATTTGAACTATCTTTTTGCTAAGAAAGCTCCACAAGGTTGGACCAGGAAGGGACTTGAGACTTTCCCAGCGAAAGCCAAGTCATACCATTGGGAGGATCCCACCTTTTACTACGATGGAGGGGAGAGTGTCTGGCGTCGGTGTATTCTTCAGGAGGAGCACCACAGTGTCCTGTCCTATTGCCTTAAGCTTTAGAAGGAGGACATCACTCTGGGAAATGGAGAGCACAAAAGGTTCTCCAATCTGACTTTGGTGGCCAACACTCTTCAAGGATTCAGATGAATTTGTGAAGTGGTGTACTGACTATCAAAGGATGGGTAGTTTTGGTCATAGAGACATGATGCCAATACAAGTCATTCACACTTCTGTGAGGTTTTTGATGCATGGGGCATCGATTTTATGGGCCCATTACTAAAGAGTCAGAGATTTGAGTACATTTTGTTGGCTGCAGATTATGTTAGTCATTGGGTTGAGGCTATACCCGCCTGAGCTGTTGATACAACGACTACTTGCAGACTTTTGAGGAAGAATATCATATCACGGTTTGAGATTCCTAGAGTTTTGATTTCTGACGGGGGGACTCATTCTATCAACGACAAGGTAAGGGCCCTTGCTAACGAGTTCAGCATAGACCATAGAGTTGCCACTCCATATGATCCATAGACAAATGGTTATGCTGAGGTTTCGAAACAAGAGATCAAGATGATATGTAAGATGTTTTTCTACCCCAACCGAAAGGATTGGTCAAAGCTTTTAGACTCGGTCTTGTGGGCCTATAGGACATATTTTAAGACTCCTTTGGGTACATCTTCATTTCGAATCATTTATGACAAGCCTTGCCACTTACTTGTGAAAATCAAGCATAAGTCATCATAAGCAGTCACAGAGATACTATTGGATCCAGATAGTGCGGGAGATTAGAAGAGAGTAGAGTTGGCAACCCTAGAGGATCTTATAGATACAACCTTTTCTAGTAGCCTACAATATAAAGACCGAGTGAAGATATGGCATGATTCACACATCAGGCATAAGAACTTTGAGCCTAATCAGAGAGTATGGCTATATGATGCACGACTGAGATTATTTCCAGGGAAATTACATAGCAAGTGGAAAGGACCAAACTTAGTGAGAAAGGTGCATGGCAACGACAATATTGACATATTAGAGTTATCTTCTAAGTCCACCTTTCAGGTCAACGATCAGCACCTGAAGCCTTTTCTTGATCATCACTCATTGACTGGTGATGTTGCCTCGATTCATTTTGTATGATCTGTGTTCTTTGATTCTCATCTTTTGCATATCATACCTAAGTTACACTTATGTCCCCCACTTTGTATATCCAAGTTTTCTATTTTATTCTTTCATTCTTCCATTCTGTTTAACACCTGGTATCGCTAAGGATTCTTGCAATATGTAGCATGTGCTTTATCCTAAGTATAAGGGGTGTTGAACTTGTGTTGTTCATCTTTCTTTTTGTTCTATTACCTCAATTTTGCTGCTTATATTTGGGGGCATCTGACCTTGAGTATATGGGAGGTAATATATGTTTTCATTTCATTGATTATTCTCTCACTTGTCCCTCAATTGTTGATATTCTTTTCTATACTTAGGGATCTTTTATCCTAAGTATATGGGGGACAAGTCGTGTCATTGATTTGGTATACACTCTCTTACTCGATTTTCATTGTTTGTACAGTCTTCTATATCTATGATTATTTGATCCTGAGTATAGGGGGGATCACCGACTTCTATTTCTTTCATTCATCATTTTCTGAGTCATTATAGTATAGAGTTCTTTTCACTTTTCTATACTTAGAACAAGTTATATCTTCCTTTGTTGCTTTCTTAATCACTATGAGACATAGTTCGATCTAAGTATGGGGGTGTCGTATATATAGTATATATACTTTAGCCATAACTCGTACTTTGGGGTTAATAATATGGATATTATTTATAAAATTGAAATCAAAATATTTTGAATTTTTTTGCAAAAATGTATGTAAATTTTTTTGCAAAAGTTTGCAAAGCTTTTTATAAAAATCTTTGTAAAAACATTTGTACAATTTTTTGTAAAATGATTGTAAAAACATTTTATTTATAAAATATTTGTAAATTATTTTTGTATCAAAACTATATATATAGTACAATCATTTATAAAATGTGTGAAAATAAAATGTTTGCAAAAACTGTTTGCAAAATGAGTTGTAAAATTGTTTGTAAAACTACTTTTGAAAACGGTTTTGAAAATGTTTTGAAAAACTTGTATAAAATGGTTTGATTTTTTTGTAAAATATGTTGTCACATGGGTTATAATTTATGGGCATATAACTTATTTGTACATGTGTTGTACAATCTTTGTAAATAAAACCTATACTCATTTGTAGACTTTGTATATAAAATTGTTGTATATAAAATCCTTTAATTTGTAGAAAAAAATCCACTTGTAAAAATTGTATATAAAAATTGTAAATAAAACCTTTGTAAATATGTACAAAGTTTGCAAATATTTGTAAAAACTTTCTTTCTTTTCTTTCTTATTGAAAATAAGGAAAAAATAGAAAAAAAAAACAAATAAAATCCATAAAAAAGCAAAAATCCTTTGAAAACTTTTTAAAAAGTTTTTCCCTTATTTTCTTTTCTTTTCAAAAGTTTTTGTAAATACCTTTATTTTCATGTCCATATACATTTTTCAGAATCAGTGTTGACCATTTAAACTTGTCTGGAATAAAATTGAAGATTGGAGCTTAATGAAGTCCTTAATCCACTTAACTTCAGAGGAACCTTATAGGATATAGAGTTGAGATTTTTCAGGTCCTAGCAACTTAATTCTTTGAATCCAAGGCTATGTTAAAATGTCATTTTGATTGGTCAAAGTAGAATATTTTGAGGCACACATGACCCTTACAGACAGTGGCTTGACTTGGACACACACTTTACACGTAGCTCTTCATGGATGAGGTGGTGAGGGGGCAGAATCCTTTGGCTTGATGTATCACACATGTGTGTTACAACTATTGGAACAACTCATCCTCGTCTAGGGAGGGATGTGCTTCTCAACCAGGGCTAGTAGCATTGAGTTCTAACGACATGATGCCGTGGGGTTGCGATAATGCTTCAATGGAGGGATAGTCTACTGGCTCAAGAAGAAAAACTATTTATGTACATGCTTCACCTTGTAGATATGTTGTATATATGTCATAAAAATGCAAAAAACTACAAAAAAGGGGACAAGACTGATTTAAAATGGTTGTTGGAGTGTATATAGGGGAATAAGCAAAGCCTATATGATACATTGTCTCATCTCATGGAAGCTTGCAACTGGAAACTTGGTTACCCTAGTCAAGCTCCAAGGGATAAGTGGCTACAGTGACCACAATCTATTCTCTTCTTTCCTCCTCTTCTTGAGCAGGTTGCACTTGAACTTAAAATGGAATATCCTGCTCCTCGAGGAAAGAGTTGCTAGATTAAGGGACTAGAGTTACCTTGTTGAGGGAGGCTGATTCTTTGCCACTTCTGAGATGGGGAGCTATATATCACTTATACAGTACAAGTAAAGATTCATAGTCATATGAGTTTGTGTTTGTACACTTATTCTGACCTAACTGTTGAGGAGACATGAATAGGAGTCTTGTGGAACTTAGAGTCTGTTAGGTCTTAAATTCATTTCCCAATAAGGTTTTGCCAAACTAATAATCCAAAGGTCTGATCGAGCTCCATACTCCAATTTTATGAAGATAAGTTTAATAATCAATATTGTACTAAGTTCTTTGTTTTTTCTTTTCTTTATTTCTTTTTCACTTATTTTTCAAATAGATGCTTTCTACGGGACCAACAAAGGTATGTATAGGGTGAGGATGAATACATGATTCACATCCTTTATTATTTTATATTAGATGAAATTCCTATGCAAATTAATTGTAAATCTATATTAATTCTAATAAATTAGCATTGTACATGCTTTTGTTAATATTGTAGTTGAAACATTCTTTTCAACCAAAATAAAAGAATAATGAAGAAAAAAAAGAAAAGAAATAAATAAAGGCTATAATTATGTAATAAGTATAGACTGGCTCGAATCCCGAGAGAAGGTCAAATATTGGCCAGATCGACAAGGAATAAAGTAGGGAGAGATATGGTCTCTATTAAATCATAAATTCCAAAGAAAAACCGTGTTGATATTATTTATTCTTTACTTATTCTGTAAATATATATCACTATTCATTCAAAAGTAAAAAGATCTCAAAATGATTTATTTCCTTAATAAAACTTGTAAATAAAAATTTGTATTAAAATTATGTACAGTGCACCATACCTATATTTATGTATTTATTTATTTTACGAATAAATTTTATATATGGTATTTTTAATACTTATAAATATTCCTAATAATTGAATGAAATCAATAAAATTTATAAATTACAAAATAAAGTAAAAATAAAATCAATTCTTCATTGTATAATAGCACCAATAGTGTATATATTGCACATAAACCTAATTATTTGACACATGTAATTTATTTGTAAAAAATCCAATAAAAATAATTTAATACATTTTAATTTATTTTATAAATAAATAAAATATAAGATATAATGTATTTTTGTAAAAATAATAAAATAAATATACATGTATATCATATATAGGTATATTGTACCTATCCATACTGGCATACACTACATATAACATAATACGTAAATTATTACAATTATTAAAAATCACAGACAAATAGATTGTAAAATAACGAACATTTTTCATTTTTTATTTGAAATCCATTTAATATTTCTTGTTGATTACCCTTTTTTCTAATAATGGAATTTTTTAATTGGTCATCTCGGGTCTGTTGTCGGGTCAACCTTCCCTCCTCCCTAGTCCGACCCAGGCAACCCCTCGTCAAACCCAATTTCTCACAGTTTTCCAGCTCGGATCCGACCACCTCTTTCCTTGGATTGCGGACCCATTTCTTCCCTGCAGATTCGTGATCCTTGTGGATTCCTAGGAGGGTCTAAATCCCCCTCGGGTTGCACATCTTCACTCGAATATTCCAAACCCTTGGGAATCCTATATATTGTCTTCTTCGACCTCCACCATGCCCTAGCTCGCTCCGCACCTCCTTTTCTTCCACCTGCATCCTTAGGGTAGTGATAGGACTACATATGATCCATTAGAACTCAATCTAGTGGTCGATAGCACATAGCTCTATCATGGCCGAACTCCTCCACCACAAATAGCCTCTTCGACCTCCCCCAGCGGAATCGAGGTCACAACCCCATCGTTCTCTCCATCGACATCCAACATCCACTCTAGTAGAATCATGTAACCTTCATTCCTCATCTTCACAATTCATTTTCGATTTCATCTATTTCCGTCACCGTCCACGTTCATTGCTCCAACTACCAGGTCAGAGCCCCATCTCCGATACCCATCCGTTCCTATACGTTCACCGAATCTTCACTCATCCTCCCTCGTAGCTTGATCATCCTACATTTTTCTCTTCGGAGCAAGATTATGCCTAGACTTCTTCGCCGAGCAGCGAGTATCTTTGCTAGTCAAGGAGCTGAATCAAGCACTAGAAGAGCAGTCGAAGTCTCTCCAGGCGTCCTCCTCCAGATCAACATCGAGTTTTTCTTCCTTTCATCCGAGCCTTCCCACCGACACGGTAACACCCCAGCGAGCTACTGGGCTTCTCAACGAGATGATCTGAGCCTTGGAGTGCAAAATACACTTGATCGAAGCTCATTCGGCACAGTTTTTGATGACATCTTCAGCACCGTCGGATGAAAAGGAATCGCCTAGGTCTGATCCGAACCATCTCTTCATGCCTAAAGCTTAACGATTTGATCAGATTCATAGTAGATCTGGTACGCACGTTCCTGCCTGCCACCTGAGATGTTAGATTTGCACCAATAATTCATCCGAATTGTACACCTGTGTCATGCTTACCAACTATCATATCCTTTCTGCAGAGCCTAATCTAAGACATACGCAGACGTCGTGTGTGACACACACCACCTTGAGGGAATACATAACTTTTTCCCCCTTCCTTTTATTTCCTTTCAGTATAATAAATAGAGTATTTAGTTAAGAACTTTTGTAGTTAAGACCTCACAGTTTTAATATTTGCACTTTAGTCCAGCTAAACCATAGTCATGTGCCTATACATGTGCTTTGTTAAGCTTATTTGCATTGTTTTTGCTTTGTTGTCACGTATTATTTGAATCAGAAATATTTTTGGATATTTCCAAATCTGCCCTAGTGAATGTTGAATGACATGTGCCGAACATTTTCTCTGGTCTTTTTGTATTTTGGCCCCTGAGCTTTTATTTGGTGTTATGACCAGGCCCTAAAAGTTAATATAATTACATCCATGTCCTTTGTGCACTGTTTAATTTTTGTTATTCTTTATTATTGCAATAAATGGAAGATTAAAACCAAAAATCCCATAAAAAATATCTGTAGTTCCTGTTAGCATTTTATTTAAGCAGTAATTTCTGTTTGATATTTTCCTTTTATTTGTTATTATTAAAACTTGAAAACAACCTAAAAAGTCCTTATTTTCCTTAAAAAATTCATAAAAATTTGAAAAAGTCTTATAAAATCCTAAAAAATAAGAGTAGACATATTTTGACTTGTTTGATTTTTTGTCCAAATTTCATCTTATTTTTTTATATAAAACTCTAAAAATTTACCAACCCTAAAAACATCATAAAAATTATATAAATCATCGAAAAATCCAAAAAATTATGACTTCAGTTTCTATTTGTAGATATTTAAATATACATTTTTATTAAATTGATTTACAGAAGTTTTGAATTGATTTGTTATTTTTAGTTTGAAAAATACACTTGGTTGTGCATTGCTTGTTTTCCTTAGTTTTTTCTTTTTTAATAAAATCCATAAAAAGTCCAAAAATCACATAAAAATTAACAAAAATAATATAAAATATAGAAAACACAATAGTATTTTTACTTGACTTTTTGTCTATTTTTACCTATTTGAAAAATACAAAAGTGTGTATGTGTGTGTCATTTATTCGTTATCTTTATTCACCTTTTGTTTGAAAATAAAAAATTTGCAAAATTAAAAACCACTAAAAATCATGAAAAGAAAGATAAAAATCCTTGAATCTCTTGATTTGACTACCCAATTTAATTGTGTTCCTTGTGTTCGACCCTAGTCGCTATACTAGGTTAATAAAAGTTTCTTAGACCACTTGCTTGAATTGTCTTATTTATTTCTTGGTAGAATAAAATTTTCTCAATCTCGGCTTGGTTCATTTAGGTAACAACGTCACTATAATTAATTCCTTAACCCAAGTTGGCAAAACTGATCATCAACAGTATTTTGTTTAGTGCTAACATTCACATTTTTATTTGAATGAATTATTCACAATGGGATTGTGTTAAGCACTAAGAAAAAATTTATTTGGTTCTCAATACAAAATATTGGAATAAAATGTAGCAAGACAAAATAGCTATTTAATTTACTTATATAGTGTACAGTGTCGAACTTAGGGTGGCAACAAAAATCCTGAGGGTTATTCGATTCAATGAAAGTCATTGAAATGTAATAAGGGAGATCTATGAAAACAAGTCTTGGTTTTGTGTTTTTGATTTTTTGTACTTTTTTATGGAGTTTAATTTTTTATTTTTATTTGCTTTGATAATTTTATATTTCTTATGATTTTAAATTTTGCAAAAGATATTTTTATTTTCAAAATTTGAAATAAAAAGGGATAAAAGAAATCAAAATAAAATAAATAAAGTGTCAACTTTTGGGCGTTTTACAAAGTGGTATAAATATACAGAAAATTCAAACAAAAATATTTTTGAGTCTCTAACAAATTTTCCTTTTTTTATGACTTTTTCTATAATTTTCTGAATTTTATAAAGCCTTTAAATAAATAAAAAATAAAATAAACAGAATTAAATGCAGATGTTTTTGGATTTTTTAAATAGTTACAAAAATAAAAATTGATGAAATATTTACGAAATGATAGATAATTTCTATATTTTCCAGAAAGGTATTTTATAGTATCTTTGGAATTTTCTATGAATTTCTATTCCTTTTTAATGATATTGAGTCTTTTATGATATTTTTGGGTTTTTACAAGGAATGAATGGCCAAAATGTTAGAGTAATTAAGAAATGAAATCAGTAAAAAAGATTTTTATAGATTTTTTAGCAATGGATTGATAATTTTTTATTATTTTTAAATGCAAACTAAGAATTTTTATGTCATTTTTTCAATTTTTAAAAATAATGAAAATCATTAAAATCCAAAATAAAAATTACAGATTAATGATATGCTTAAAAGAAACGAAAAATAATTTTTCAGGAATTTTTAATGACATTTTGCAAATTTTTATTTGATTTTTAGCAGGTTTAGAGGGCATAGATGCGAATATTTAAAGTTTTTAGACTAATTATTTAAAGTTTTTGGACTAAATATTAATGCATAAATAAATGTGAGGGGCAATTATGCAATTTCTCAAAGAAAATGCGTGCGGCTGCACGTGCGCCTTGTTGGATAAAATGTAATTAATTTATATCCAAGGTATGAATAATAAAAAATAAAATGCTAACTTTTTATTGCAAATAACCCTAAACTCACGTGCAAAGCACGTGCTAAAGTTGAAACATGACAATTATGCAAATGAAATAAATACCAAGGTAAATAATGCAATTGTTCAATAAAGGACAAACAAACACGTGTCCAAAGGATGACTTATTAGCAAATTAAATAAAGGCAGCGGTCTAGGCGTAATAATACACTTTAATACGTGGCACATTAGACTGACGTAGTGATCTGCAACTATGGTTCAATGGCTGAAATTGGCTTGTCCGTGGATGGCATCGATTAGATTTGGAAGTCGATATCACGACTAAGAATGAGGGCTTTTTGGACGACCGAGATCGAATCTAGATGCCTGGTTCTTGATCGAAGGCTACAGAGTACTCTGGAAGAACTGGGAAGCAGGTGTATTCAGTTGAAAGTTTGATTGCTTGATTCTAGCTAGTCTTGCACTGGTTCTCAATTCCGAATAGTCCATTACTCTAATGCAACTCCCCGGCAGGACTAATTGTTAAAATATAGCTCAAGGACGCCTACGTGAGGATATGGAGGTTGAAATGTTCGGCACCTTCAGATGATCCTCCCCTCCTCGATTAAATGCTCCTTCGATGTTTTTTGGCCCTACAATGAAGTGCTTGTGCTCAGAGGAGGTCTCCAGCCAAGATTTTAGGGTAAAACATGGGTAATGGTGACTGAGTGGGATATCTGGCAAAGTTTGTTCGGAAGGGAGCCCGATCTTCAGACCTGGGAAGATCTGATGGAGGGAAGACGGTGGACAGGGTGAAGAGAGGTTATGCGAGGATATGATCGAGTTAGGAAGTGATTTGAGTGATAGGAACCCCTTCAATCATGCAGATCAGAGGTTGAAGATGATGGATGGATCGAGATAAATACAAGAAATTAAAAAAAAATGCTGAAAAAACAAAGGAATAAACCTACGGATACCAAGGGTGTAGATGTGATTAGATATCGCCTCGATCTGCGGTTGCGCCTGAGAGGTTCAACATGCAGCAGAGGACTCCGGTGTATTGTTGGATCATGTCTTTCTTTCAATTTCTCACACTCCGGCTTGAAGGAGATCAACCTTTGTCACTGGTCTACACTCCAAAACTCAAGCTCGATGAAAATATTGGGGGAAAATCGGATTAGTAGGCGATCAACAAGGAATGGTGGATATAAAAAGAGGTGACTCCGACGAATGTTTCAATTTGAATCAAGAGCAAATCGAGATGCAATCGATGGGTCTTGAAAGCTGGCGAGAGAGTATATTGTTACGGCTAACTAAAAGGAGAATGCGGAGTGATCTAGTTATTAGAGATGCATGGAAAATTGGGGGAAGAGTGGTTGGCACGCGAGCAGAGCGGGAAGATGATGATATATGAGCAGTTGACCTGGGTCAACAAATCCGGGTCAATCAATCAGAAGGTGTGCAGGAAGAAGCCAAAATAGCCTAGACAATAAAAGTAGGACAAAAAATAAGAAATAAATCGAAAAAAATCGAAAATTAGTTAAATAAAAAATAAAAATGGAGAATGTTAGTAATTTACTTAAATTATTTTTAGTAATTTTGATTAAATAATGTATATACAAGGGTTAAATAGAATATAAGGTGTTATTTATAGGTATGTATACCAGTATATATGAGGATATACTTTTTTATTAATTATTTATAAGATATATACAAAATAAATATATTATTTATTTATAATATTTTACAATATTTTTAATGATTTTTATTTGATTTTAGAGAGTTAATTTATTAGGTTAAATAAATAGGTATATGTACAGTATATACATAGTGATACCTATACAATACATACATGATTTTCTTTTTGTTAATTTTTGATTTTGTGATTTTTATTTGTATTTTATACAAGCTAAATACAATATTTACACTTAACTAAAAATACAATATTCACAAATGTATACAAGAAAATAAATAAATAACTAATGTCCAAAGTATACATAGGTATTATATACAATAGTACCCCAACTAGTCACATTTCACATCTCAACTCTAATTTTTATGAAATCACATACATTTTAAAGATTATTTAATTTGGAGTACAATGAAAGTGAGTTTAATGACTTTGGAGTTTTGGTGGAGAAGATATTGATATTGCATGTTGAGCTTTGTGGTTTTTTAGAGTGTTGTAATTTACACAATATACACAGATTTTTATTGCAATTATTTTTATTATTTACAAAAGAATTTTATTTACATTTTTAAAAAGAAATCATATTTTATTTAAAAAGAATTTGGTGATGAATAAGTTAAAGAAAAGAATGTCTATTATAGACTATATTGTATAGATGATGAATATATACAAATGAAGAATGATTTTCTGGAGTTTTGGTATTTTTGGGCTTATCTCTCCCTACTTTATTCTGTGTAGATCAGGTCAAGTCTTGACCTTCTCTCAGTATTTGAGTTAGCATGTATCTATTGCATATATACAGTCTAATTTTCTTTATTTTTCCTTTTTTTCTCTATTTCTTTATTTAGGTTAAAATAGTAATAAATATACAATAATTACACAAGAAATAGGGTTAGCAAAAGAATGAAATTACTTATATTTACAAGTGTTTTATAAGGGATTTTAAGCTAAAATAAATGAATAAAGATGATGAAATGCATATTCATTAGCGGCTTCTCCTTGTGCAATGATACGTTGTCGCAACGGTTGGGATTAGATCTCTGGCGGTGATGTGATGCTTGAGTGTTTCTCCATCGGATGGTAAATGCTCCACGTGGTGGTTGTAGATGATCGAACGATTCTGAGGTGACCAGGAAGAACGCGATATGGACTCGCCTTGGGCAAGTTTCGATTCGATGCAGCGCGCTCCTCCGACCACCTGGGAGCCCTCTGATGGCCTCTACTTATTCAGGCAGCCTCCACATGTCTCCCTAACGTCGTAAAGAAGTCTAGGGACCACCGATAGGTCCCTGGATCTTAAAGCCTTCTCTACGGTCATGAGAGGTATGTGTAGGTCCAAAATAGACCTTCGTGGGGTCCGTTTGCATTTTGACCTGAAAAAGAAAGTTGAGGGCCTCGAAACGATTTCCCTCAAGTCATCTTGAAGCTATTGCACATACAAAATGAGTGGGATGGAGGAGCTCCGATGAGCGACAGAGATGGAGCTTTGAATCATTGACCCATAAGGGATCAATTTGGACCATGACGTGGGATGTGTGTAGCAGGCGATGAGGAAGAATATGGGATGGACATGCAGGTCGGAACATGGATGATTCATGGTGAAATAAGGGGGCAGAGCAGAGAGCTCCAACAATTGAGGATTTTTAATTTTAAGCTAATCTAACTATGTAAGTGTGAAACAAACAATGCTATTGAACTACTGCTAGCTAAAGCTATTTAAAAAGAAAGAAAATGTGCAGCTCAAACCTGAGTGTTGCTCAGGGAGAAGGATGGTTTGGAGCTTCGCATTGGACAACATCCTCGTCTCCTCGCACTACCTGGACACTGGTTGATAACCTCTCTATCATTGGGAACACACACACATACACACAGAATCAAAGGTTCAAGGGCCTGAAGAAGAATCAAATGGAGAATGGAGGGAGGAGGTTTATTTATAAGCACGGAGATGGGCCCTTATTGACTAGGGATTTGTAATGAATCAAGATGATGTACACGAGATTAAGGGCGGTGGTGTTCATTAGGAATGATCGAGGGTCGATTTTCGTGAAGAATCATGTTGATGGAAGTTGTTAGCTACCGAGGAAAATGGGAGAAAATCGAGGAGGAGACATCTCTAATGAAACAGAGACTCCAAATTTCTTGTTGAATGCAGGTCAACCAAGGGAGCTACCATATTGGTCTAGCTAGACCACAAAAGGACAAAATAAAGGGGAAAATACAAAATAATTGAAAATAATATAGTAAATGAATTTATTAGTTTGAGGTTAAAAAATTTTAAAAAATGTTTGTTATTTTTTATAGTATTTTATTCCCATTTTTTATTTTTATGGGTTAATTTATTATAGGTTATTTTTTAGGGTTTTAAATATAGGTGTATTTAACTGTAGGGTTTTAAATATATTTTATTTTCTTAATTTATATAATTATAACTTATTTTTATATACATAAATATATTTTTTAAATTCTTATGATATTTATTATACACTTTAAATAAATAGAGGTATACAGTATATTGGTATAAGTATAGGTATTTCATCTTGGTATTTTGTATACTGTATTATTTAAATGTAGTTTTATGGTTTAATTTTATTTTTTATTTTAAAATAATATAAATAATATTCACAAGGGTATAAAAATATAATGAATAAAAGAATTAGAAGAATTAAAAAATAATAATTTCCCCTTTTATTTATATACAGGTATATTGTACAATAAGTGTCCAAGACCTAACTTTTGCATCTTAACTCAATATTGAGTGAAACCACCTTCATTAAATCACTACTTAAAAGTTATATCTAATGAAAGTGATTTTGATGCTTTTTTAGTTTTTATTGAGAATATATTGGTCTGGAAAGTTTGGGTTTTGGCTTTTTATTCAGAGTGTAAAATGTACACTGTATATTATTTGTGTGTATACTCAATTTTGTAATTTTCTGTATATTTTTTATCTACAACTTTCATATACAAAGTTTCTTTATTTGAGGAACAAATAATAAAAACTAAAATAGGTCCCAAAAATTAAATATTTTATAAAATAAATAGGTAATTTTGTTGTGTTTTTTACTCTTATCTCCCCTACTTTATTCCTTGTCGACCCAGTCATCAAGATGCCTAGGTCTCGGGGCATAGGGTCATAAAATACCTTTAGCATTTTATTTATTTTCCTTTTCTTTTCTTTGTTCTTTATTTTGGCTTTAACAATGTAAGTTATACAATGATTGTTCAATAAAAAATAAATGTTAATGTGCATGAAATAATGATCTTTACAAGCATTTAGCTAGGATTTTAAGGCCAAAATGAAAGAATAAAGGTGATGATTTGGATATTCATCATCTCCCCTATACTTGCCTTTGCTAGTCCTTAGCAAATACATGCAACAAGTGCAAAAAATAAAAATAAATAAAAGAAGAAGAAAGAAATTGAATTGATTTCAATTCTCAAACTTCTCTTCATAAAATCAATGTTTGGAGCTTTAGTCGGACCATTGGATTTTAGGTGCAGTCAAAACCTTATTGGGAAATGGATTTGAAACACAATAGCCTTCGAGAATAACAAAACTCTTCTCAAGTCTCCTTAATAGCCTAGTAAGAATATGTCAACTCAAATGCAAACCCTTGTGACTATGAATCTATCTTGACAGTGTGTGTGATTTGTAGCTCTCCTTGGCTGAAGTGGTAAAAGTCAGTCTTCTCTGACATGGTGACCCTAATTCCCCAATCTAACAACTTTTTCCTCGAGAAGCAGGGTATTCCCTTATAAGTTCAAGTACAACCAGCTCAAGAAGACGAGGTGGAGAGAAGAATGGATGATAGTGATGTATCTCAGATTCATCACTCTAAAACTGATTAATTAAGCTCAAATCCCTAAATTCATTGGCATTTCTTCATTTATAGTGCATAATTAGCATTCATGCACGTTTTGATAAGAATGCATTTATAACTTATTTTTGCACAAAATAAGAAGCCAAAAATCCCAGTCCAATTAACCTATAAAATAGCCTAACTTCCCTGATTTTTAATTAATTCATGCTAATTCCAATTGACAAAAAACAACTCCATTGTGTACATATCA
The DNA here is from genome assembly GCA_037367405.1 of Ottelia alismoides. Classification (NCBI taxonomy): domain Eukaryota; kingdom Viridiplantae; phylum Streptophyta; class Magnoliopsida; order Alismatales; family Hydrocharitaceae; genus Ottelia; species Ottelia alismoides. The sequence continues at coordinate 83,691 of JAZKJV010009585.1, read as the reverse complement.
CTAACAAGAATAAATAAAAAATACAAAAAATCACTAACCTAAATAAGTGGACCAAAAACCCAAACCCTAGTTCTAGAATTTCCGGACTAAAACCTTGATATCATCTCCATCTAGTGTCTGTTTTGATCATACTTACTTTTGAATAAATATACATTACTTTTGAATTAATATATATTCAAATACCTTCAAAACAAGACCAAGCTCAAGTGAACCGGAGTTCATATGTGAAAGTTGGGTTTTGGGCCTCTCTTGTACATTTTGTATTTTAGCGGTTTTTGACCTATTATTTTATGTGCATAATTGACTCATTTTATTTTATTTATTTTCATTTGTCTTCGTTAATGAAAGTTTTATTAAAATGAGCAAAAATCCATATCTAAACTAAGCTTGAAATTAAAGAAACTATCTGAGTCACAGTCTTCACTAACTATGTGTACAAAAATTATCTTTTTCGTATTTTATTTTATTTCTTATTTTTCTTAATTAATAAAAATCTAAAAAATTAGATTAACTTTTAAATATTTTTCTTTGATTTTATCATAATTTTTCGGATTTTTATCTTGTATAAAAATGACAAAAATTATAAAACCCAAAAATCAAGGTATTCTATGTACATGGGATACCCCAAAAATATCACTTTGTGAAAATGACCGATTTTGGTTTTGATCGCTTCATGAAAGTTGTAGAGATCATTGAGACGAGCAACTTTCATGAAGATAATTTTTTTATTCGAGGTTATTTACTATTTTTTACGTGATTATCAATGTATTTAATTTTAAATTTTTGTGGGGATGACATGTGGCAGCTCCTGGAGCCCCACATGTCACCCATTTTTGGATATTATTTTTGTTTTTTTATATTAAAAATAAAAAAATAAAAAAAATTAAATTAAAAAAACTTTGCCAGGTGGCGTGACTGGGCCGCCCGATCTCGGTCGATCGGACGGTCCCATATCCGTCGCCCTCCTCCGTCTTCCCTATCCAGATCGACCCTCGACCTCGCCACTCGCCGCCCTTCTCACACGCAACCTCCGCCCTCATCGCCACTTTCCATTCCCAGCCCTCCTCCACGATCTCCTCCCCCTCAGATCCTCGTTGAATCCCTCGTCGAATCCCATCATATCCCTTAAACTTCACCAATCCCGTCGACCTTCCATCTTTGGCCTCGTCACCAGCTCTATAAAGCTTCGCTGCCCACATCCGTAAACGATATCCACCGATAGCCCAACCTTCGACGAGGAGACGACAGTGACAGAGCGGCCTCCTCCACCGTCCTCAGCGAGATCCAAAGCCTAGCGGCTTTGTTGCAGCACAGTCCCCCTCCTTCGCTACTGCTTCGCTCCAGCCTGCCATAGAGCCAAAGACTTCTCCATCAACATCGCCTTCCGCTTCTCTGCCACGCCAACTGCTTCCAGAGCTCACCATTGACATTCCCAATAACAGCTTCAATGACGCCTTCCGCTTCTCCGCCATGCTAGAGCATCCACGCCAGCCTCGTGCCATCAACTCTAACGCCTCCGCCTTTGCCGCTCCTTCATCGGCCACCGGAGCACGCTGCTCCGCTAGAGGCACAGTCACCAGAAGCCTCTCGACTTTGCTTATCCTCCACACCCACTGTACGGGAGGCCTGAGGCCCTCCCATGTTTGGTGTACGTGCAGGAGGGAATACGTGAGATGCACCCCCCTTGGGGTTATTTGCACGAACGCCCCCGGCGGATCCGAGTATTACCAGCAGCCCCAGCCGCTCAAGGGTCACATACATGGCACGTGACTGCTTGGCATTTTTGCAAATTTTCCCCTCAATATTTTAGTAATTACACTTTAGTCCTTGACTCTACAGCTCTTTTATTTTAATTTATTATAATTGTAAATAGACCCTTGTGTTCCACCCTTATTTTTAACCTATACATTACATTATTTTTATTATTCAAAAATAACATATGTGATTCTCTACATTATGTCATATGTTTGACATTTTTATGATCTGTTGTTAATTAATAATTAATTGTTTTGTATAAAATTGCATATTTTGCCCATTATGTGCTTGAAAATTCATAACTAATTAACCATTACTCTGAAAATTGCCGAAAATTCATGAATTTAAGGATTAGTTGTATTTCACATCAAGCCCAAAAAGAATTGCATTTTAATGCATCATTTGCCCTCTAGAAATAATTTTGCATATTTCAATCATTAATTGTTAATAGATATTAAATCTCATATATTCGAGGTTTAGGATGTCATCTTGGTCAAGTTTCATATTTTCTGGACATCATTGAATTGATATTCATTTTCTAGCCCTTAAAATTGGCCAAAGTTTAATTTTGCATCCCACACTTACATTAAAAATATAAAAAAAGACCATCTCAAAAACCGTACTTGAACTTTGATAGACAAATTTCTAGGTTGTTCCTTTGCCTCCTTGAGTTCGACCTTGGGACTTGCCCAAGTAAAATAAACAAAAAAACTACGCGATTGAAATTGATTAAATTATTGTGGTTATTTCTTGTCCGATTCCAATTGCCCGCCTACAACAAAATGACATTAATTTAAAATGCATGATAATTCATGCAAATTAACCTAGGGAGATCACGACTCGCGAGATGGCGCTGTTGCCGGGGAGGCAAACATCTTAGATTTTGTCTAAAAAATTTTTCTTTGGTTTTATTTATTCGGGTAGTCTGACCCCCGAATTTTCATGGTAAGTTATCCATTTTTTTCTGCATTTATTTTATTTTCAGCATTTTTTTCCTTTTTATATTTTTGTTTAATTTTTATGTCACTCTCTTACACTCTCTCTTATTTTTCTTGCGAGGCACCTGGCGTACGTGGAGCGATTTTTGGAAACCAAAGCATCTTCACCAACTTCCGAAAAGCCGCATTAAAAATTAAGATCGAGTCGAGTTGTGAGAGAGCGTAGAGTGTAGGATTTATATTTATGTAATTTCAATTTTTGTAATTAATTGCTCATTTATAGCGGTGTCCGTTTAGACTCTCGCATATGTAAAAAAACTTCAAACTTTTTCTGTGGTGTCTCATGGCTTGTTTCACTCTCCGGTGAGGGTGGGGCCCGACTTGAGTGGCGCTAAGGATATACCTGCACATACAGCTATTAGAGCTTTAAATTTTGATTGTGCTCGTAGTACTAGGACAACACTTCATATTAATCGAGATGCACAATAGATCGTTCAACTTAGTCAAATTTAACTCATTTCTTCCTGGCTAATAGAACTTTCTGCTAGGTGCGGTTTTCATCAGTTTGCATTCATATAGATTAAATTTTCAGTTCTTGTATGCATCCCACATGGAGATTGCGAGGAATCACTGTAAGTCTTCTAACTGAGCATACATCATCATTTTCACGTGCATCGACTTTTCCTGAATTTCTCCCTCCTGTTTTGTCACATAATTTTAAAAGGAAACTGGGACTGGACGGTAGACGTGTATTTGCGCTCACCTTAAATTTTCAATGATCACCTAATTAAAAATGAGATTGCTAAATATAATTGATTTTAAATAACCCATAAAATCAAGAATTTTTTTGCGGGAGAGTAACCCCAACCTTGGATGAATTTATCTGTCTGAGTGTGCGAGAGATGACACTTAAGGTTAGAGCCCAACTCCGAAATTTTTGTTCAGACTACTGATTCTAAAAACGATTAGCTACTTCTTAGTGAGGATCTACAGGTAGCCGGTAAACGGTCCGAATTTCCTTAGCAGAGTGGGTGGTTTAAAGGACAATACGTAAGGCTCCATCCTTAAGTAACACGAGTAGCTGTTTTACGGTCCGTACTTACACCCATACTGGATGAAAGTGGATGCAACTAGTCTTAAGAATTCGGGCCAGTCTTTAAGAAAATTTTCGGCACCTAACAACTTGCTTAATTATTTTCCAAGATTGTCTGTATCACCAACTAAATTGAAAAGATAATAGCCGAACACTTGCAGCTTCATTATGTGAGTTGGTGAACCTGGGGTTTGATTTGTGTTTGCATTGTTGTGCGTGAACCGATTTCGAAGATCAAAAGCCACACATTTATGTCATCAATCTCCTTGATAAAAATTTATTTTGAATATCCTGTGCACTTTCACCGAGATCAACCATGTCGATTCATCAACTTCCTTTGACAAAAACAGGATAATTGTCCGAGTAGCAATCTGATCTATATTATGAAAATGAATTTGTCTCAGTCAGACCCAAATCATCTAAACCCTCTTCTTTCTAGAATCCTCCAACATTTGCAGGATACTTTCACTCTTGGACGAATCCAGCCCCCTCAATAAATTCCAAGCCACTCTACTCAAATCATCCAATCAAAGTCACCACAGCATCATATTCTCCCACTCCACCACTTGTGACCGCATATGATCTGCTGTCATCATGGGATGACCCGACTTATACTAGATTTCTTTCAAAACCCCGACAACCTTTTGATGAACAAAACATCGAAACACATGGCTGGCCAAGACATCAACCCCAACCAACTTCATTCCTTCTTCACAAGTATGGTGGGATAGGTCAACACTACACAAATTCCTATCATTCCTTGACCTTATGGAATAATATGGAAACCCAATCACACCATGAGGAGAGACCCGTACTTAACGATCATAAGTATTAGATTAACCATAATAATCAAATACCTATCGACAAACCCGAATACTACTCTTTCAATCAGCCTACACATACAAAGTAACAGACTGGTGATATCGACACATATGCACCCTGTATGACTCCATTATTCGGGGATACAATCAATCATGACCATAGAAGTAGACTCTACTCAAACCAGCAAAGCATGCCTGAGTCACGACATGCTGAGTATGAGACCTACAGATTGCCGCAAAATCATTCCACTGAGCAGACTGTTGGACATGCGAGCCCACAGTGAGCCATTATGCAATAAATGTTATTGCAAATATCATTCCCTGATCTAAAATGAAGAATAAATTATTTTCATAATAGGTCCCTTAGTACAATAAGGGTTATGTACCATGGACATCTTAATGATCATACATCTGTTGATTCAATTATTGAATCATAGAGGCTGGTGCTTGGATGAATATCTAAAGAGTTAAATTGAGGACTCATCAAGTACCGTCAAATGATTATTAAGAGATGATATCTAGCATGACTAGGAGATGGCAATCCTTTCTCACTTGGCTGACATCTGATCGACCTCTTGATGCAGGTCCCCTACATGGGAATAGAGATTCGGAGGTGTCAGATTAGATAGGTCAAAGAGTTGACTTAATGAGATCGAGATAACCAAAGTCCTATGTCGTATGCTGTCACGAAATAGGCACGCATCCTCTGACTAGAGACAGATGTGTTACTATATGTCCGAGTATGTACATTTGGCAGAGTAATAGGTTAATGACCTAACCAAGGTCTATACACTGGCGTGCTGGCGTGCATATAAGGGCATATGAGTAATACGATCTCTCAAAGGGATCATACAGGTTCATCACTGAACCAGAAGACATGAGCTCACTCATGAGATATTGGGAAGAATCAAATTCCGTGCATGATCGTCTCGCTTTGGAAACTTGACTGAATTTGTAGGTTTGATATATACTTTTGGAAAAGTATATGATCTACACCTGGGTATAATATATGCTTTTGGAAAGCATGTGATCGATATCGACTCCCAATGATTGAATGAGAAATTTTATTATAAAACTCTGAAGTAGATAGTGTAAAATTGATCTTATACTTCGGGTTTATTCTGGGTCTTCCAGTATGCAGGATGTACATGTATTGGGAATACCTGAGGGTGATGTGATCATAAACGATTGTATAACCATGACGCTTCCATTCCGAGGGAGTGATGAAACGGGTCTGGATTTTAGTGACTCCTCTCATAGAGAAGTAATATGATCTTAGCACAAATGTTGGACATTGATCTGAATATGGTTCAGATGTAATGAGAAGATTAGATTTGTGGTCTTGATTTAATCAAGCATCTGTGGGTGGTCCTCAAGATCTGGATTTGAGATGTGATCTCAATATCCAAGTCACTATACGTGGAACAATACATATCCAAGTATCCGTCGAGAAAGCGCATTAGCCTTGAAAGAGTTCATGGATAATTTCATTGTTGATATATGTATCCGAGCATTGAGAAAATGGATAATTAAATGTGATTTAATTATCACGCCCAGAAAAAAGAGTAGGGTTTGAGATTATTCAAGATCTGATTCTCATCTTCTCAAGTCAGAACCCCGGGCGAATAATATGAATTTGATTCATGTTATTAGGAGAGTTATCTGAGATAATTAAATGTGATTTAATTATCAAAGATGTGAATAATGTGAATGTGATTCATGTTATTTGGGCACATGAGATAAGAGATCCATGATGATTAAGTGTGATTTAATTATCATGGATATGAATAATGTGGATAGCACTATCCATGTTAATCAGATATGTTATAAGTATCATTTATAATATATTAAAGAGAGCATATTTTGTCAATGGTCGGAGCTTGCTCGTTTGCTCCAATCTGCTGCTCCACCACCAGTGGCACGTCATCGACCTGCCGATCCATTCGCTGCCGGAGGACCGCCGCATCACCAGCTGCTTCACGAGGTCCCTAGCTTGCTTCTCCGATCTTCAGAAGGCCTCGCAAAGCACGGAGGAGCGAACATCAGGTCGCCGGAGACCCGCCTTCTCCGGTGGCCTGCGGAGGAGACAACGCTACAGGTGCCGTCCAATCATATGGATCGGACGGATGTGATGTCGACACGTGGCAGACCGAGCCTCCAGCCGAACCTACAGGCTTGGTCACCCGAACCTTGAACCGAGGCATCCATGTGCTGCCACGTAGCCCGACGCTGAGATGCCTCCCGAACCTAGGCCCCTCACATTCACGTGCATTCCACGTGAGGGCCTAGGTAAATTGCATTAAAGACCCAAGAACTTTTGATATTTGCATATTGGTCCCCAAGCACGTGCCTTATGTGCGTGCCTAGGTATTTTACAGGGAAACCATCGCATCTATTGGAAATTGCAAAAATGCCCCCACATGTATGGAAAAATTACAACGGGGCCCAGGCAGTTTTTGTATTTGTATTTAGGTCCCTCCAGGGACCTAAATGTAATATTTATCATTTTATTTCTTGCATTTTATTCACATATATGCACCTGCATTGTTTCCTTCATAACTAGAGCATCGTAGGTCCAAATTGCATGATTTTAGTATCGTTTTGATCCTTGTTTCTTCATCTACATCATGACATGTTTAATTTTCTCATCTGCCACCATTTTAAAAGAAGTGAATTTTTGTGTTAGATGATGACCTTGCTCTACTTGTCCTTGCTCTGATTTGATGATTGACCTTATTGTTGTGATCAAAATAACCCTGACTTCAATTCTTATGATGTTGCTCATTTTCAGTGATCTTTTTAGGGTAAATTTGTAACCTTTTGTTCTGAATATAAGTTCCCTTGCTTTAATCTCATGCATCATCTTATAATCGCATAAAAATCAACTAAAATTACATGCATCATTTTATTACATTATAATCTACATAGTGCATCATGCATTTTCATGAAGACCTGAAATTGAGAATTTATTCACATTGCTCTTAATTGATCAAAAATCAATAAATAAATAGAGTAGCTCGTGTCCTTATGTTCGACCTTGGTAGACTTGCCAAGTATAAATACTCCACAACATTCAAAGGATTGTGGTTTTTGATCGATCGATTTCTGCCTCCTATACTATAATTATCGATTATTAAAGAGGCGGATTTCACGTTCATCAAATGGTGTCGTTGCCGGGGACACGGCTTAACTTAATTTATTTGTTGAATTTTGATTTATCTTTGTTGAATATTTTCATTATTTACAGGTCCTCATTTCATGGATCATTTCTTGCATCGTGTATGCTGATTAATTTCCTCTGTATTTTTCTAACTTTTCTCTTTTGTGGCAGGGCCCATGAAAATCAACGACGCTTGATCTTCATGGAGGCGTGAAGTCGGGAACTTCCGTTGAAGAGGTCGCATAAGAGTTGGCAAAGAAATTTTAGGATTTTTTATCAGTCACCTTGCGTTGTATGTTGTAAAAAAAGAAGTAGATCACTTGATGATCTACCCCACACACACACTTGCACATATACACTCACCCCCCTCTCTCTGTATATTTCACAATCACTCTCTCTCCCCGATCGCCATCTTTTGTAAAAACAACCCCTCTGCCCTTGTATCGCAGTGTAATTATTCCTCCGACCACAATAACCCCCATGATGAATCTCGGATTCATCACTCTAAATCTCATTCAATAAGCTCAAATCCCTCAAAATCATAAGCATTTCTTCATTTATTCTGCATAATTAGCATTCATGCATGTTTTGATAAGAATTGCATTTTAACACTAATTTCTGCACAAAATAAGAAGCCAAAAATCCAAGCCAAAATTGATCTGTAAATAGACTAACTTCCCTGATTTTTAACTCATTCATGCTAACTCCAAATGACCTAAAACCACCTCTACTGTGTACATATCACTAACAAGAATAAATGAAAAATACAAAAAAATCACTGAGCTAGATAAGTGGACAAAAAACCCAAACCCTAGTTCTAGGATTTCCGGACTAAAAACCTCATATTTTCCTCATCCAGTGTCCATTTTAATCCTACTCACTTTTGAACCAATGTACATTCAGTTACCTTCAAAACAAGACCAAGTTCAAGTGATTTGGAGCTTATATGTGAAAGTTGGGTTTTGGGCCTCTTTTGTACATTTTGTGTTTTAGTTGATTTTCACCTGATATTCTATGTATGAAAATAATCTATTAGTTTATTTTTTTTTCATTTGTCTTCTTTGATAAAAGTTTTATTAAAATGTGCAAAAATCTAAATCCAAATTGAGCTTAAAATCAAAGAAACAAATTGAGTCCGAGTCTTCACTAACCGACTGTAAAAAATTGGTCTTTTCATATTTTATTTTATTTCTTCTTTTTTTAACTAATAAAAATCCAAAAAAATAGATTAATGTGTAAATTTTTATCTTTGATTTTTCCATAATTTTTTCCGGATTTTTATCTGGTTTAAAAAAAATTATAAAACCCAAAATCAAGGTATTCTATGTACATGGGATACCCCAAAAATATCACTTTGTACAACTGATCGATTTTGCTTTTGATGTTTTCATGAAAGTTGTAGATCTCATCAAGACGAGCAATTTTCGTGAAGAAACTTTTTCGATTCGAGGCCGTTTGCTATTTATTTTAGATTTTTTAAAGGATTTATTTTCTGATCTTTGTGGGGCTGACACGTGGCAACTCCCGGAGCCGCCACGTGTCATCCATTTTGTATTTATTTTTAATTCATTTTATAAAAAATAAAAATAATAATAAATAAAGCGACGCACGTGTTGGGGACGTGCCTCCCGCGTACGTGCCACGCACGTGCTCTTGACTCTAGCCGCCTCTAGCAGCCACGCGTCGCATGGAGGGCCGTCCGATCTCGGTCGATCGGACGGCCCATCGTTCATTTTCCTCCTCCATTTCCTTGCCAGAACAGGCGGCGCCGCCTCCCCCAAATTTTGCGCCGCCATCGCCTATCCCTCGAAATCTCTGCCATCATCGATTCCCCTCCGATCCTCGATCTCGTCAACGCCACCAATCGCATCGCATCCTCATCAGATCTTCGTCTTCAACCGTCCTCCCTCGACAAATCGCCATCCCGATTAGTTTCCTTCTCTGACTCATCACCCCCCACCCGTCGACACCCCTATTTAAGAACTGCCTCCTCTGCCTTGGCCAATCATACGCCGCTATTCGAAAAAGTCGAAGACCTCGCCGGTGGTGACAGCCTGGTGAGGCAACAAGACAACGAGATCAGAGGCATTCAGAATGCCTCACTGCAGCTATCGCAGCCTCCTGGCATTTTGCGCTGCTCCGACCGCTCCTAGCTGTCGAGCCAACGACGACGACAACCTCCGTTGACACCCTAGCCAACTTCGTCTACAACACCGACGTCTCCGGTCATCTACTCTAACAAAATGCCCACGACTTCGACGTCATCGACAACCCCCTGGTCGCCCCTCCGCCAACCTCCAGCAGGGGCCACTCCGGCCTTCCACCACCGCTTGATCTCCGCCTCTGCCATCACCAGGGCATCAGACCATGGTCGCCACCGGGCCACGACGTTGCCGCACCGCCACGGTGATCACCCTCCGCCCTTTCCACCTCGCCGTGACATCCAGGAGCCCGCCCCTCCTCCGCTTCTCCACTGCCGGTCGGGCACGAAGCCCGAGGCCCCCGCCTCATGTGTGTGACACATGGTGAGGGAATGTCAGGACAACGTTAGCCCCAGTCGTGGGAAAATTACAAGAAGACCCCTGGCCTCTCTCGAATTCACCAAGAGACCCAGGGGTTACATGCTTTGCACATGACTTTCTGGGTAAATTACAAAGACACCCGGGTCAATCCTCGTATTTGCGCGCAGGCCCCACCGACCAGGTCACGTGTTCGACACGTGACCTGGTGGCAATTTTGCAAGAAGACCCCCATCAATACTGGTAATTACATCTGGGTCCCCCTGCATTTTTTATATATATATATTTATTTATTTAAAATATTGCATTTGTACCCCTGTCTTTCTCCTTTATTTTGAATAACTACATTAGATTATTTTATTTCTCAAAAATTTGCATTTTGTTCCTCATTTAATTCTCTACATTTTGACATATTGTGGACATTTTTGTGATCATCGGTTAATTAATAATTAATTGTTCTGTGGAAACTTGCATATTTTGCCCATTTTGTGCTCTTAAATTTGCCATTAATTAACCGTTGTTCTAAAAATTCCCAAACAATTCACATATTGTAGAATTAATTGTGATAAACATTGTGCCCAAAAAGATTTACATTTGCATGCATAGATTGCCATGTAAAAATTATTTTGCATATTTCAATATTTGATTTTTAATAGGTATTATATCTCGCATTTTCGAGGATTAGGATTTTTCTGAGGTCCATTACTTAGTGATATATCTAAGATAATTTTATTCTTTGAAAATAATTAGATTTAATATTTATTATAATTAAATAGTGAAATTCATTTTGTTTGCATTTAAAATCTCATAAAAAAATTCATATTTCATCCAAAAATTCCAAAAAAAATATAGTGCATAAATTTCATCATAATTTGCATCTTGGCCAAGTTTCATATTTTTCGGACATCGTTTGAGTGTAATTTACATTTTAATCCCTAAAATAGGCCGAATTTGCACTTTGCATCATTTATTGCATTAAAAATTACAAAAAAGACTACCTCGAAAACCATGCACGAATTTTGATAGACATAATTCTAGGTTGTTCCTTTGCCTCCTTGTGTTCGAACTTGGGACTTGCCCAAGTAAAATAAACATAAAACTGCATTCACTAAAATTGATAAATATTTGGTGTGGTTATTTTCTTGACCGATTCCGATTGCCGCCTACAACGAAACGGCAAATCAATTTTTACGCACGATCAAAATACACACATTCATCTTTAACGTAGTGAATTTCAGACTCGTCACCCCGCCCACAACTCAGATCCGTTACTTAGGCTATTTGTAGCCTAAGTATAGTGGGGCCCGCCTAGTCATCCATCCCTCGCGTTGTCTTCTTAATACTTAGGTCAATTTTTGGCCTAAGTATAGGGGGACCCTCCTCCTCAGTTCCGCTATATTACCCTATATTTGATCGATCCATGGCTTCATGACACTTGTGCTATGAGGACATAGCAAAATTTAAATATGGGGGGGTATACCGTATATTACTATATATTTACTTTATCCATAGATCATATTTTTTTAAAACTTTTTGAAAATTCTTTCTCAGGCTTGGTTTTAGTATTCCTGTGAACTGATTTGTAAAAACCTTGTAAAATAGTTTTCTTAAAAATTGAGGGATTAATTTGTATAAATACTCCTTTACAAAAAAAATGAAAAATTGAAAACCTTTCTTTGAATTAGACTCTAACTACTAGGCTCAGTAGACACTTTCAGTGAGGGAACTTCGGTCTCCCTTAGCAGAGTGGGTGGTTTAGAGGACATTGTATATGGCTCCGTCCTCAAGTAACACGGGTCCGTCTAACGGCTCGTACTTACACCCATATTGGCTGAGAGTAGATACTTTTATTCATTTGAGCCTGGGCCAGTCATTGTCTCTCAAAAGAATTAAAAAAATTGAAAATTAAAATCCATAAAAATCTGCAAAAACAAAAATCAAACAAAAATCGCTAACTAAGGAGTTGGTGTATTCCTGACACAATCACATTCACTCAAGGCTTGAAGATTTTGAGGGCATTGGATTTATGCGATCTTGAGAGTCTTAGTAAACACGCCTTAGTCATTAGGGTTTTTAAGCTTAATTATCCACACTTCCCTAGTTTGAAAGATTTGAGCGCTATATTGCACTCTTCATCTCTACCTTCAAAAAGAATATGATAAGCACATATCACTTTCACAACAGCATGATTGATGTGATGAGTTGAGTTATCACTTGAGGAACTGGGACTAGAGATTTGAGTTTAGACCCGATCTAATGATATTCGAGGATGGGATAAAGTTAAAGAAGGCTTCAGAAAACCTGAGAGCAAAATCCTTGCCAGTATGTGAACAAGTTCATATGCTATCTTTTTGATATTTACCTATGTTCCAGGGTGTGATGAAACTTAATGATAATTGTTGATCAGTGTGTGCCAACTTTTGGTAAAAGCAGTGGAGCTAGCCAACAAAAGAAAAGAAATGTCAAAGAAAAGCTCTAAATGCTAAAGTCAAATTATAAATGAGCTTCCACCAATGGCGAGCGCTCCCAAACTTTTTAAAAGTGTCCACTTGGACCAAGCACTAATTAGGACCAAGGAGTTGGGTTGACACCATAAAAGGGCTCTGTATCGTAAGCGATACAAGTCTGGGTGTCGAAGGTATCTTAAATACTCAGAAAAGACACACCCCGGTGTACTACCAGTAAAACAAGTGCAGATGACTCCAACTCTCTTGACGGACACATTGATCAACAATCTAAAAATTTACATGTGTTGAGTAAAAAGGCAATCGAGAGGCCCCTTGTTCCAATGTAAGGGATAGAAAAATAAACACAATCCCATGCCCTCCATCATCTGGTTGTCCATCCACATTTCAAGTCTGACGAACTAAAGAGACGGTTGACTGAAGCTAGAATAGACTTATTCCCTAGTATTGATGATGAGGTCTAGAGGAGAGTCTTTGGGACTAGAACTTTGGGTGATGCCTCGACTCGACTCTCAAGAAATGCAGTACACTTAATTTCATATCCTTATACTATATGTACAAAAAGAGAGTCTGATAATTATAGAAGTTGGATTCCTTATGACTAAGGCTTGGATAAACCCAGAATTTTAGGATCACTTAAATTAAGGGTCTTTGAAAGATTTAGCCTTGAAATCTTCACTCACACTGTCAGGAATTAATCCGACTCCTTCATTCTTTAGTTGCTCGAGGGTGAGCATAGTCTAAGTATAGGGGTATGATGAATCTCGTATTCATCATGCTAAAAGTCATTAATTAAATCCCTGGCTATATCAATCCAATAAAAGTCACCATTAATTCCGTATTTTTATCTTGTATTATATTGTCTATAAATAACCTTGAATTAATTGTACTTAATTTCCTTTATTTTCTTTGTATTTATTTTCTCATCAAAAACCCCTAAAGTTTAGATAGAGTAATTATCCATAACATCACTAACCCTTAAAAAGACTAAAATACAAAAACAACTCAAAACAAAAAAAACGGTGTTTTTATCCCCCTTAAAAATACCCCCAAAATTACATTTTGAACAAATGACCTCTTTTGACTTTTTGTCCAACATGAAACTTGTAGTCTCATCGAGTCGAACAACTTTTATGTTTTGATTTTTTCCTAATTCCGCCTCTAACTAATTCTTTTATATTTTTCTTTATTTTAGCTTTTTTCTAATTTTCTGATTGCGCCACGTGGTGCCCTCTGGGCCGCCCACGTGGCCCGCGCCTCTTTTGCCACCCAGCACTCGCCTGGACCGTCGGATCTCCTTCATCCCGCCTCCATCTCCGTCGTTCATCCTTCACCCACTCCTAGTCGTCAGATCAGACTTCTAGATTAGATCTCAGCCACACTTCACCGCCTAAATCTCAGCCATCCGATTGCGTCCTCATCCTCTGGCCACTATCACTCCACGTCATCTCATTCTTCTCCATCGTTCTATCAAACCCACCTTCCCATAAGCACCGCACATCTCCGCCTTCAAATCTCTTCGTTGGATCTGATCTTGATCATATCTAAGCTGCCTACTCACGCTAACATCACAGCTACCCAACCATCTCTCATCCGACGCTTCTCCTTTCTCCACGTTACCCCTTCTCCCCAGGCCGTCGGATCTCCACCATCTCTCCATCATAGCCGTTCGATAGCACCGAGACCTCAAACGTTGGATCCGATCTCTGATCTGATCTCCGCCCTTCGTTTGTACCCGCATCGATGCCGTTGGATTGTGAGATCCAACGGCTGGAACATCATCTTCCTCCTCTACACCTCCTGCTCCCAGGCATAACGCCTCACTGCCCCGTCTCGCCCTTCCTATTTTGGAGCACGCTCCAGTCTCTTTCCTCACCTCCTAACGGCCACCCATGAAGTCGACTCATCCCCCATTCTCGCGTAACCCCCAAGACCTCGTCCTTTACTCCTTCATCAATCTTCTAGCCATTCAAAAAAACTTTCGAGCCGTCACTTAAAACGCCAACACCCCCTCCTATAAAACCACCTCCTCTACCATCATCAGCCCTTGTCCACCATTCCTGGTGATCCCCCTAGCTATCCTCCTCCTGTGACTGAGGAGGAGGAGTTGATTGGCGACAATGGAGGCTTCTGCCCTTGGTGTTGACCCATGGCTTCGGCCATGACTCGGTCGTGAATGTATGCCGATGAGCACCAAGGCTGGGCTGCCCTTGTTGTGTGACGATCCGAGGATCGCCTAGAACCTCACCCCAAGCCACTTCCTCCGCCAAATCTCCTCTCCGGTGAGGTCTTCCTCCCCTTCTTTTTTCTTTGATTTTCTCCCAATTTATCCCCCATCTACACTACACTCCATCACCATCTGATCATCCCCTGAGCTTCGCCATAACATCGTCGCCCTCGCCAGCCCCTCCGACTACCTCTTCCCCTTCTCCAGAGCCCCAACCGCCACGCACCATTTCACCTACGACCACCGGAGATGAACCTCTAGGCCTCCACCTCCCGTCACCTCCATGGCCCTTCACTCACCTCACAACTCATGCACATCATGCTTCGGCTACTTCTAACACTTGCATGAGCATATTTTGTCCATGGCTGGAGCTTGCTTGTTTGCTCCGATCTGTTGCTCCGCCACCGGTGGCACGTCATCGACCTGCCGATCCATTCGCTGCCGGAGGACCGCCGCATCACCAGCTGCTTTGTGAGGTCCCTAGCTTGCTTCTCTGATCTTCAGAAGGCCTCATGGAGCACGGAGGAGCGAACATCAGGTCGCCAGAGACCCGCCTTCTCCGGTGGCCTCCGGAGGAGACGACGCTACAGGTGTCGTCCGATCATATGGATCAGACGGATGTGATGACGACACATGGCCGACCGAGCCTCCAGCCGAACCTACAGGCTCGATCGCCCAAACCTCGAGCCGATGTAAATGTAATAATTATCCTTTTATTTCTTGCATTTTATTTACAATTATGCCCATCCATTATTTTCTTCATAACTAAAGCATTGTAGGTCCAAATTGCATGATTTTAGTGTCGTTTTGATTCTTGTTTCTTCATCTACATCATGGCATGTTATTTTCTCATCTGCCACCATTTTAAATGAAGTGAATTTTTATGTTAGATGATGACCTTGCTCTACTTGTCCTTGCTCTGATTTTATGACTGACCTTAATGTTGTGATCAAAATAACTCTGACTTCAATTCTTATGATGTTGCTCATTTTCAGTGATCTTTCTAGGATAAATTTGTAACCTTTTGTTCTGAATATAAGTGCCCTTGCATTAATCTCATGAATCATCTTATAACCGCATAAAAATCAATTAAAAATTACATGCATCATTTTATTGCATTATAATCTGCATAGTACATCATGCATTTTCATGAAGACCTGAAATAGAGAATTTATTCACACCGCTCTTAATTGATCAAAAATCAATAAATAAGTAGAGTAGCTCGTGTCCCTATGTTTGACCTTGGTGGACTTGCCAAGTAGAAATACTCCACAACATTCAAAAGAATTGTGGTTTTTGATCGACCGATTTCCTCCTATATTACAATTATCGATTATTAAAGAGGCAGATTTCGCATTCATCAAAGACATGAGCTCACTCATGAGTTATTGGGAAGAATCAAATTTCGTGCACGGTCATCTCGCTTTGGAAGCTTGACTGAATTTATAGCTTTGATATATACTTTTGGAAAAGTATATGATCAACACCTGGGTATGATATATGCTTTTGGAAAGCATATGATCGATACCGACTCCCAATGATCGAATGAGAAATTTGATGATAAAACTCTGAAGTAGATAGTCTAAAATTGATCTTATACTTCGTGTTTATTCTGGGTCTTCCAGTATGCAGGATGTAAAGGTACTAATAATACCTGAGGGAGATGTGATCATAAACGATTGTATAACCATGACGCTTCCATTCTAAGGGAGTGATGAAATAGGTCTGGATTTTAGTGACTCCTCTCATAAAGAAGTAATATGATCTTAGTCCAAATGTTGGACATTGATCTGAATGTGATTCAGATGTAATGAGAAGATTAGATTTGCGGTCTTGATTTAATCAAGCATCTATGGGTGGCCCGCAAGATCTGGATTTGAGATGTGATCTCAATATCCAAGTCACTTTACGTAGAACAATACATATCCAAGTACCCACAGAGAAAGCACATTATCCTTGAAAGAGTTCATGGATAATTTCATTGTTGATATATGTATCCGAGCATTGAGAAAATGGATAATTAAATGTGATTTAATTATCATGAATAATATGAATGTGATTCATCTTTATAGGAGAGTTATCTGAGATAATTAAATGTGATTTAATTATCAAAGATGTGAATAATGTGAATGTGATTCATGTTATTTGGGTACATAAGAAAAGGCATCCAAGATGATTAAATGTGATTTAATTATCACGGATATGAATAATGTGGATAGCACTATCCATATTAATTAGATATATTATAAATATAATTTATAATATATTAAAGAGAGCATATTATGTTTTATATTTGTTGATTAATTATTAATGTTAATTGGATTCACATTGAATGATTACTTGAAAATATAATTACATTTTGTTTTGGGTTGTGAATGAGATTCACATAATTTCAATGGTTTCATTGAGTTTTTCACAAGATAATTATGAATTATTTTTGTGTAAAATATTTACATCAATTGTTATTGTAAATCTTGGAGATATCATGAGATAGTGAGATCTCATGAGATAATGAGATCTCATGAGATGATGGTAGTCGTCCTCCTATTTTTAGGGGATTGGTTTATTCTTCTCATTATCTATTCTCTAGTCAAAGTGATTTAAATTGGATTAATTATGTTGATTTATCAATATAAATTAATTCAAATTAAATCAATTGTTGTTGTGTTTTTTACAACAACATCTTACCATTGAAAGAAACACAAATCAATCTCAACCATTGATTGTGTGTTGTCCATGGATTGGGACCCATGGACTCCCAAAACTCTATATAAGAAGAGGCACCCCTTGCTCTTCGAGATACACGTTTACGACAACAACGAATGCTCTCTTTCTCTCTCTACACGTCATGTGCCTCTCTCCCTCTCTCTCTTGTGGTCGTCCTTCATGGAGCTATAGAGAGAGTCGCCATCGCTACAACATCGTCGTTATGCTGCCGGAGTATTTGCTCGTGGATCTCCGTCTCCTTCGGTACGCCTCACTCGTGAAGAAGACGTCGGATCTCGTGTGACGAGATCAGGAGATTCATCGCTTAGATCATCAACATGGATTACGAGAAGGACGCATCTCATCAACGCGCTCGTAAGTGTCTCATTTGTCGGATCGGACTTGAGACAAGAGGTCTCTTCGTTTAGAGTCTTGATAACAATCACGCTTCAAGAGGTAAACCTTATACCAATTGTGGTTTAGATGAAACGATCCGAGAAATGTTCTTGGATCACGTGGTTTCATCAGTTTAAATTTTTTTAAATTCCGTTGCCCGGAGCAACTAATGCGACTAGTTGCTCTCGATCGCATTCGATGCGATCCACACGCTTCCATGATGTGCTTGAGGATCTCGCCATATCCTTCACAGACTCCTTCCATAACTTTCGAGGAGAAAATTTCAGAAAATAACGATCATATACTGGATATTCCGAGAGACTCTCCTCTCAGGTTATAAAGAAAAATGGAGGATGAAATGACTAGATCTCGAATACAATAACATACACCAACTGCTGCCATAATTAATCATGAAAAGATTTTGAGGATGATATTTTGAGGATAAATAAGAGATTTGATTTAATGGAGGATAGATTTACCAAGTTTGCCGACCGACTAGTTTCACTCTCTGGTAGCTCAGATATAAAATAGACGACGAAAAGATTGGATCTCATGTTGAAAATTTTTATGGATATTCAGAAGCCCCTAGACTACGATCACCCTAGGGACGATCCTAGCAGCGACACCTCTACGTATTATTCCCCAAGGGATCATTATGAATCTGATTCGGCATATCTAAGCTCCTCCTCATCTGGGAACACAACTCATCCACACACCACACAGAAAATACCAAAAAAATTGAAATATTCAAAAACACCCAAAAATTTGAAAATCCAGAAATGTTCCTAAAAATTGAAACTGAAGAAGATCTAAAGAATTTCGATCCTGCTCTACGGGAAGCACTAGAGAAAAGATTGATTTTTGAACCTCCCTTTATAAAGTCCATTGAACACTTCCCCAACCTTAGAGGAATTGTAATGGACAAATTAATGATGAAAAAGTCGGGCAGGACAAGAACAAAGATTGAAAGACATATCTTGTCAATAGCCTCCTCCTTGGTGTTGAGGAGAAAAACCAAGAGTCTCATAGTGACACGCTTGCCCATATTTGACTGTGGAATAAAAAATATAATATTTACCCATGCTCGAATTGATGACAATTCACCAATCAATATTCTCCCGACCACTGTATTTAACGATCTCAAACTCAGACCTATCAGGAAGATACGAGAAATTGTTGAACTGGTTGATCGATCGATAAAGCAGCCGGGAGGAACAATTTCTGTCATCATTACATTCCAAGGTGCTTTGCTCAAAATAGACTTCACGATCATTGATGTTGAGCATCAAGGATAATTCACCCAGTCTCCAATCATTCTTGGAAAGCCATTCTTGGCATTGGATAAAGCAATTAATGAGTGTGAGACTCGGGAAATCAACTTTACAGCATTAGGAGCACTTCGATCTCAACAAGTCTTTGAGGAACCACAATTTTCTGAGGCAGCCCACGAAGCCCTCGATAGTCGTAACCATCAAGCGGTAGATGAGCCCTACCCTGTTGCTACACCTCAGATAGCAGTTGTTGATGAGGCTAATGGTTTAGAGACTCTCCCTCTATTCCATTTCCTGCTGCTCTCACCATGGAAAATCGAATATATGACTCAGAAGATCCTGAGACTTATGCATGGGCGCACCCTGAGTTGGTCGAAACCTTCTATGACTACCTTGATCAAATCAACCCGATACAGGAATGCTCCAACATCAAGTCAATTAAGAACGAACATGCAGAGACTCTCCCCGTTGTTTCATTTCCTGCTGCTCTCACCATAGAAAAATGTTTCTTATATGATCCTGAGACATATGCATGGGCTCACCCTGAGTCAACCTACTCTGACTACTCTGACCAAATCATTTCAACTCAGGAGTGCACCAACATTGAGAAAACTAAGAACAAATACATAGGATGAACACTGACCAAAGGAGAAAAATCTCAATGGCTATTCATCTGGGGACTCAAGTGTCAACATCTCACTCCCAGCACTAGCACCTTCACGAAACAAAATGACTGCTCCTTCATCTAAAAAGAAAGTCAACTTTAACCTTCCGGAAGAGGAATCGTCTGATGATTCCTCATCAGGTCCGAAAAAGGTAATCTACATGAGAGAGGTATGTTCGGTCGTTCTTAAACCAGATCTTCGCAAGGATCCAAATTTTGATTCCCATTGGACAACCCCCGTTCCTCACTGTTATTCATCCAAAGCCTATTCTCCTAGTCTCATCAAATATACTGGAATAATTTCTTATGAGCTGACTGACACTGGTGCTTTAGAGTATTCATCCGAGGACAAATCGCTTGATCCCAAGAAGGAACGAATTCTAAGAAAACAACTGAAGAAACTAAAAAGCAAGAATATTTGGAGTGCCTCCACTTTCAAATACTATTCCTCTGAGGACAACTCCGATGATGGTTATCTTTCATCTGACTCATGCGTGTCATCTACTATCCAACATGATTTCTCTGAGGATAACACTGATAATGGTTGGAAATCATATACTTCATTTCCTTCTTATCATTACGATCTCCCACCACAGACTCACAAAAAGATAGACCGAAAATTGCCTTAATCATCAGCTACCCACCCTCAATCCTGACCACATCGGTCTCCTTGTACATCTTCTTCTATACTTAGGCTGACCAAGGCCTAAGTATAGGGGGATCGATGCCATATGTATATACCATTCCCCTCATCAAACTCCTTCTCACGATCACCTCATTTCCACCCTTCTTCCGTACTTAGGCAGACCAGAGCCTTAGTATGGGGGGACTGATGCTGATTTTATATACTCTCCTCATTCACATATCCCGACCACCTTATTTTCTTTCTTCTTCTATTCTTAGACTGTTCTCAGCCTAAGTATATGGGGGAGGACCAACATCTATCTTTTTCTTTTTCTTTTACTCTCTACCCACCCCGTAAATACATATAGACTTACGCAAAAGTAAGAGCTATGGGTAAAGTATATATACAGTATATATACATACCTCCCTATAGTTAGCCAGTGTTGTGTCCTCAGAGCACAAGAAGCGTAAAGAAGACATAGCTCGGGCTAAGCGTAAGTGAAAAAAAACAATAAAAAATGTTTTACTACTAACACTGACTATGTCCAACATAATTTTTTTTAAAAAATGGCTTTTTATTCACTTTTGCATAAAAAACTTTTTCAAAAAAAATTCAAAGTTCAAAAAAACTTTTCAAAAGTTAAAAAAAATCATGTCTGCATTTCACACACCTGCACTTCATCCATCATTACATTCATTTGCATTTGTGAAAAAAACTTGAATTCTGAACCGAGTTATAGGCAGAAACAGAGACTGGTCTGGACTTGACCTTAATCCACCTAATTTTCAGTTGAACTTCACCGAGATATAGGATTTTAGAAGCTTCAGGTATTTGACTTAATTCTTTGACTTCTACATGACAATGTGCAGAGTTTGACTCTTAGTGTCTAATCTGATCTCTTCATTTTGGGTACGCCTCTGTAATAAGGAATTAATTTGTATTCTTGTACTATGCACTTAACTCAGCTCAGATGGGGTGTTGGAAGACTGTGTGAGTTTCTTTTCTGGTAGCGTGGAAATCTAAAGACCGGAGTACAAGTTGAAATAAAGCTTCGGAAAAGGGATGGATGGTTGAGCACAATTTTTTCTAAGACCCCAAATCATATACGGAAAAAAGATTCTATATTCGTAGGGGCACAACAAGATCCATGCAGAACCACCAAAAATCCAAATACAAAGAAGCCTTCTACCAAATAATTATCTGACCAAAAAGGTCCAAGCTTCAAGAAAACCTACATATCTTGGTGGAGACTTGGATAAACTAGTCGGCTTCACACAGAGAGGTGACTAAACTGGTCACCCTCCAGTTCTTTTCTCCTTCTTCTAACTTCTCCCTCTATTCAATTGTGAACACACCAAGACATACCTTAGAAGGAAATACCTGACTCCTCGAGGACGAGTTACTGGAGAGGAGGTTTCCATGATAGTCTGGCATTCTAGATGGGAATAGCTAAAACCTTTCACAAACATGAGTCAATTATTCAATGTTCAAGGGGAATACTTTGGGAAGAGGATTGATCTAAGATGACTTCTGAGCGGAAATTGTGACAATGATGTGTAGAAGTTGGAGGCTGTTGAGTTTAAAATTCTAATTCTCACAGATGTTCCGCCACAATAACAATCCAAATGTTAGGTCTAGATCCATTTTCACCTTCTTCTCATGATCTTGGTATGGAACCCAATCTCATTTCACCTCATTGCATTGCTTTTGATGCTCAGGGACGAGCATGGTTTAAGTATAGGGGGACGATGAATCTCATATTCATCACTCTAAAACTGATTAATTAGGATCAAATCCCTGAAATTCATTGGCATTTCTTCATATAGTGCATAATTAGCATTCATTCATGTTTTGATAAGACTGGCATTTTATCACTTATTTTTGCACAAAATAAGAAGCAAAAAATCCCAATCCTATTGACTTGTAAAATAGCCTAACTTCCCTGATTTTTAATTAATTCATGCTAACTCCAATTGTACCCAAAATCACTCCATTGTGTACATATCACTAACAATAATAAATAAAAAATACAAAAAAAAACACTATCCTAAATAAGTGAACCGAAAACCCGAACCCTAGTTCTAAGATTTCCGGACTAAAACCTTGATATCTTCTCCATCCAGTGTCTGTTTTTGATATACTCACTTTTGAATTAATGTACATTCAAATACCTTCAAAACAAGACCAAGTTCAAGTGAATCAGAGCTCATATGTGAAAGTTGGGTTTTGGGCCTATTTTGTACATTTTGTATTTTAGCGGTTTTTGGCCTATTATTTTATGTACATAATTGACTCATTTTATTTTATTTCTTTTTCATTTTTCTTCTTTCATGAAACTTTTATTAAAATGCACAAAAATCCAGATCCAACTGTGCTTGAAATCAAAGAAACTATCTGAGTCAGAGTCTTCTTTAATTGTCTGTATAAAAATTGTCTTTTTCATATTTTATTTTATTTCTTATTTTTATTAATTAATAAAAATCTAAAATATTAGATTAACTTGTAAATATTTATCTTTGATATTATCAGATTTTTTCGGATTTTTATCTTGTTTAAAAATGATAAACAATTATAAAACGCAAAAATCAATGTATTCTATGTACATGGGATACCCCAAAGATATCACTTTGTGCAAATGACCAATTTTGGACTTGCTTTCTTCATGAACGTTGTAGCTATTATCAAGACGAGCAACTTTTGTGAAGAAAATTTTTTTATTCAAGGTCATTGACTATTTTTTACGTATTTATCAATGTATTTATTTTTCGATTTTTGTGGGACTGACACGTGACCGCTCCTGGAGCTGCCACATGTCACCCATTTTTGGATTTTATTTTCATTTATTTTTATTAAAACATTAAAAAATAAAAAAAAATTACCACGTGGCGTGACCTGGGCCGCCCGATCTCGGTCGATCGGACGGTCCCAGATCTGTCCGCTTCCTTTGTCTTCCCTTTCTAGATCGACCCTCAGCCTCGTCGCCCGCTGCCCTTCTCGCGCGCAACCGCCACCCTCGCCGTCACATTCCATTCCCGTCCCTCCTCTGCGATCTCGTCCCCCGCAGATCCTCGTCGAATCCCATGGTATCCCTTAAACTTCGCCAATCTCGTCGACCTTCCATCTTTGGCCCCTGTCACTAGCTCTATAAAGCGTCATTGCCCACCTCCGTAAATGATATCCGCTGATAGCACAACCTTCGACGAGGAGACGGCGGTGATAGAGCCACGTCCTCCACCATCCTCGGCGAGATCCAAAGCCTAGCGGCTTTGTTGCAACACGGTCCCCCTC
This sequence comes from Ottelia alismoides, assembly GCA_037367405.1. Lineage (NCBI taxonomy): Eukaryota > Viridiplantae > Streptophyta > Magnoliopsida > Alismatales > Hydrocharitaceae > Ottelia > Ottelia alismoides. Next base: position 59,763 of record JAZKJV010009585.1, on the reverse strand, counting down.
CGTCGCTACTGCTCCGCTTCGGCCTGCCGTAGAGCCAACGACTTCTCCATCAACGCCGCCTTCCACTTCTATGCCATGCCAGCTACTTGCAGAGCTCACCATCGACATTCTCGTTAACAGCTTCAACGTCGCCTTCCACTTCTCCGCCACACCAGCGCATCCACGTCAACCTCGCACCATCGACTCCAATGCCTCCGCCTTCGTCGCTCCTCCACCGCTCACCGAAGCACGCTGCTCTACCAGGGGCACAATCACCAGAAGCCTCTTGACTTTGCTTCTCCTCCAAACCGACTGGGCGGGAGGCCCGAGGACCTCCCACGTGAGGTGCACGTGCGGGAGGGAACACGTGAGACATACCCCCTACTTGGGGTTATTTGCGTGAACGCCCCCAGCGGATCCGAGTATTGCCAACAGCCCCAGCTGCTCAAGGGTGACCGGTTGGCATTTTTACAGATTTTCTCCCTCAACATTTTAGTAATTATTCTTTAGTCCCTGACTTTGCAGCTCTTTTATTTAATTTATTGTAATTGCAAATAGGTCCTTGTGTTCCCCCTTATATTAAACATATACATTGCATTATTTTTATTATTTTAAAAAAAGCATGACGTTCGTCAATTAATTCTCTACATTATGGCATATGTTTGACATATTTGTGATATGTGGTTAATTAATAATTGATTTTTTTGTAGAAAATTGCATATTTTGGCCATTCTATGCTTGAAATTCATAACTAATTAACCATAGCTCTGAAAATTGCCGAAGATTCACGAATTGAAGAATTAGTTGTATTTCACATCCCAAAAAGAATTGCATTTGCATGCATCTTTGCCCTCTAAAAATCATTTTGCATATTTCGATCTTTAATTTTTAAAAGGTATTAAATCTCATATTTTCAAGTTTTAGGATTTTTCTGAGATCGACCACAAAGTGATAGATCTTGGATAATTTTATCTCTTGAAAATAAATAGGTTTAATATTTATTATAATTAATTGTTCAAACTCACTTTATTTTTATTCATAAATTCATAAAATATTAATTTTGCATCCAAAAATTCCAAAAAATTATAATGCGATAATTTCATCATAATTGTCATCTTGGTCAAGTTTAATATTTTTCAGACATCGTTGGATTGATATTCATTTTCTAGTCCATAAAATCAGCCAAATTGCATTTTGTATCCCACACTTACATTAAAAATACAAAAAAAAGATCATCTCGAAAACCGTACTCAAACTTTAATAGACAAATTTCTAGGTTGTTCCTTTTCCTCCTTGAGTTCGACCTTGGGACTTGTCCAAGTAAAATAAATAAAAAACCATACGATTGAAAATTGATTAAATTATTGTGGTTATTTCTTGACCGATTATGATCGCCCGCCTACAATGAAACGACATTAATATAAAACGCACGATAATTCACGTAAATTAACGTAGGGTGATCGCGACTCACTAGATTCATCAGGTAGCCAGTGTAGTTACCTATCCTAGGATGCTTGACCAGTGTAGCCAAGTCATCTCGCTACAAGCTCACAAAAGTATGACTTCGAAGCTCAAGCATGCTTATTGGCAATACACATATATACATTTCGACATGCATTTTATTTTCAATCAGGCCTGCCCACTTTTTTGAATTTTTTTATTTTGCATTTTTTTGAGTTCTATATACAATAACATTTACATACGGACTTTTTCCTCTTGAGCCAGCAGACTATCCCTATTTTGAAGCTTTATTTCAACGCACAACTTCTATCTTTAGATCTCGTTGCCTTTGGATTGAGTTGAGGTACAATGGCCACAAAAGTATGGCGTACGATGTTTCCATTGGCTTGTGTCTCATGCCGGGAAATCCCACTATCTACTACTTCAACTGAGGTGAGCAAGTGTAAGGTTCAGGTTTGCAAGCTGGGTTATTATCACCAAGAGTTGTGTGTGTGCTCCGAAATAATATGCTTAGGCAATCTAGATGACATTGAACTAAGTCTAGTGGTCTCGAAGAATAAAGTCTAGCAGACCTGAAGTATCTCAAATCCAGTTCCTATAAGGTTCATGTGATTAAGTAAATTTAAGGTCCAACCAAGCTCCAATCTTCGGATTTTACTTAGACTTATTCAATTATCAATCTTAATCCCAAAAAATGGAAATGTTATGTACAAAGCAGTAAATATTTTTGTGATGCAATTTTCTAAGTTTGCAATTTTTATGGATTTTCGAAAAAGTTTTGCAAATTTTTATGCAATTTTTAAAAAGATTTTTGCTAATGTTTTTGGGATTTTAAATTATGCATTTTTTTGGAATTTCTCAAAAAAAAATTTATGGTAAAGAACTAGGTACATATATTTACACGGGAGTGCTTCTTATTGTTTACCAGAGTTAGGATTTAGGAATTTATAGGTTTATAAAGGGATTTTATTATGTATCGAATTTTTAGAATAATTTGAAAAGTTTTTTGCAAATATTTTGAACTTTTTTCAAACTAATTTGATAAATAATTTTTACAAACATTTTACAAAATTTGAAAACCATTTTGCAAAGATTTTTTAAACAGTATATATAGATTTTTCAAATTATTTTTACAACCATTTTTCAAATATTTGCAAATAGATTTTCAAAACATTTTATTTCACACAAAGAAAAAAAATTTTTTTAAACAAACTATTTTTACAAGGTTAAAAACATTTTACAAACATTTTCCAAATAGTTTTCAAAGATTTTTCGAAGAATTTTCCAGAAAATTACAAAAACATTTTTACCCGCTTTATGAATCAATATATACAAAGAATTTTAATGAATTTTGCACCAATATGTTCTTTACACTTAATTACTTGTATTTTAGTCATACTTATTGAAAATACGAAGGTACGAGTTATGGCTAAATATATACAAACTATATACGACCCTCCTATATTTAGCTTGAGCTATATCCTCATAGATCGAAGAGGAAAGAGAAGACATAACTCATGTTAAGTATAGAAAATCCTATACTACATTGACAAAAGAATAATGAATGAAATAATAAGAAGAACGAGAAGTCGATCGTGCCCCCTGTACTTAGGATCAAATAATCCTAAGTATAGCAGGTTGTACACATGGTAGGGAGGGTCACGGGAGGGGATAAACAAATCACAACTTGGTCTGTCTCCCCCTATACTTAGGGTACATCCCTAAGTCTAGATAGAAAATCTCAACAGGAGGGGAGACAAGTGAGGTTTCAAATACTTACATATGACGTCACTCATCCCTTATATGCTTAGTATGAAGCATATCCTAAGTAAAGAAGCGATGAATGAGGAAAACAAAGCAAAAAATAGATAATATAACTGAAAAGAAGAAAAGAACAAAAGAAGAAAACTAAAGGAAGAGTTTTTGAGGGACATTATCTGAATCTTCAATTATTGCTCTAGTTGTGGAGGATCCATCAATGATTATTTGAACTACATCGACAACGATCAGGAAAGTGTCTTGCTCGAGTCTTCAGTAAGTGACTGTTGACGACGAATGGTTGTGCATCAGCTGACAAGTCTTTCACAATGCTTTCATTGTCACGCACTTCTTTGACTATGAATGTTCATGTTCATTTACTCTTTTATTTGCCTGGGAATATCTTCAACTTTACGTCAAATAGCCACACCTTTTGTCCAGTCTCGAAGGTCTTTTGTCTGATGTGCCGATCATGCTAGCATTTAACCGTCTCCTTGTACATCAAGGTGTTATCATAAGCATAGTCTCAGAATTCCAAGAGCTTGTTCAGGTCCTCTTTTCTTTGTTGGCCACCTTTACGTGAGTCCAAGTCATGGATATTGAATGCCCATAATGATTTATGGATCAGTTCCATGGATAGATGGAACGACTTTCCATATCCGAGATGATACGATGACTGATAACTCGAAAATCAGACCCACAATTATTTTATATAGAGAGTTGTCCATGTAGAAATAATCACGAAATCATATTCGAATTAAATCAAACAAAAATCAATGAAATAGGAGAGTGGATTTCACTCTCTCTCTCCTATCTCGTATACATTATATTATTTATCCAGGTTAGTGTGCCTAGGTCGAACTCGAGGAGGCAGAATATTTAAACTTTGGTTTTTGATGTAAGAAATCAATTCCAAAAACTTCACTTTATTCTTGGTTTTACAACAAACTTAAATAAAGATTCAAAATTCGCTCAACCTTACAAAAATCAAATCGAAGAAATGAAGCAATGACAAGCTGCGAAAAATACCTAGAAAAGTAGCAGGGGTAGTTGCGTAACTACCCTAAAAAGTTCAAATAAAAATACAACAAAATAAGGGTCCAAACTACCCCTACAAGCCAGGGGCACAAGTGCAAGAAAAATTATTAAGGTCTGTTACAAAATTATCCCTGGTCAGGGACTAAACTACAAAGAAAGGTAATTTTATTACATTTAGGTCACTGCGTGGGGACCTAAATTCAATTCTGGAAAGCTTCTAGAGCGGTTTGAAATTCTAGTTCTTTGACTGCGTTTAGTTCGTAATTTTTCTACCCCTTCAGATTGGACGACTATGATTAGATATTGAGCTTTAATCGTGACCATCCGCAGATGACACATGGCGGAAGCCTGTGTTGTCATGTGTTCTTTCAGTTCTTGAACTCCTCCGTGCAGCTGACGACGAAGGCGTCTTCACCAAATTATCTCCGGTATATGCATGCTCGAATGGATCTCCTCCAGGACCGGGAGGGAGATGCCTTCTCCCTCTGAGATCGCCTGCGGGTGAAGCTGGTCGGAGGTGGTTAAATGCAGCGGATATCAGCATGTGAAAGTGGTGGTCTGGCTGACCTAGTGTTTGTTGCAGAAACTTGATATTTGAGAAGATCCTTCGATTTTTGGTGCTCCAGATTGTGTAGATTAAGCTCCAGATTATAGGTTGCACAATTTTATAGATATTACAGATCTTATGATTGCTTTCTAGAATGTATAAAACAAATAAAATGTGAGAATGGAGTTTTGATTTGGAATTGAGTTGATGTGAATTGAAGAATGGAAATGGATGTACGTCTAACTATGGTTATTAGGGATCCTAACCACGTGATTAACTAACCTAATGATGAAGGAACTCACCTGGGACTGAGGTTGTATGAACCTCGATTGATGCTCGACGGGCAGTGATGGTCGGAGCTCAACGCGTTGGTGCGACGTTATGCAAGGCGGCGAATCGTCTTGGAACCTTCCTCTGTTGATCAGACTTCCACACAGGACTGCACTTGAGCTCAATCACAGTTGAAGGCGGTCAAAAAGTGGCAGAGAAGTAGGGTCGATGGCCAGGGGGTCTAGTAGCTTTTTGCTCAGGAATAGTTAGTTGGTAATGGTGATTTGGAGAGGATTTTATTGGTGAATGGTGGAGGGTTGTTAGAGGATTAATGGTTAGCACTGAAGAGGGTTGTTAGGAGAAGAGATCTGATGGGTTAGATCGGAGTTAGGGTCTTCGATATGGCGTGTAGAAAAGGAGGAAGTTGGTGGTTGGAATAGAAACTGGCCAACCTTCTTGAAGAAGAAGGTCCCAGGTGCTGACACTTGTCAGCACCTGGTTGGCAAAGTTCAAGAAATAGCTTAATAATTAAGAAATAAATAGTAAATAAAGGTATTTTAAATAAGTATAAAAATGAAAGTTGTAAATAATAAAATTGTCTAAATTGTGGTATAATTAGTTTTAATAAATAATAATTATTTTACGAAATATAGATATTTTATTAATAAATAAGTATAAATAATACTTATTTATTAGGTTCATATTTTTAACTTAATAAATTAATAAATAATATATAAGCTTTATATTTTATTAATTATTAGGTTAATAAATAAAGTATGTACGTATTTTTGTGGATTTTAATATATTAATTTAAGTATTTCAATAAATATAAATATAATTTATACAGTTCATTTATACCTATAAATTAGGGGTTTTGATTTATTTAAAATAATAAAGAATATCCAAAAATTATGAATAAATTAAGGTTAAAATACAAGATCAAGAAAATAATTAGAAATTATAAAATCATTAAAAAAATAAATAATGTATTCTGAATAAAATAAATATCCCAGAAACTCAGTTGTGGCTAAGTCCCCAAACCGACTTTTTGCAAACGGACTCCGGTTTAAGTAGGATCACCTTCACTAATTGGATAATATTATTTTATGAAAATTAAAGTGAGTATAGTGAAATTGGAGTTCGTATGAGAAAGTTATGGTGTTCGGAAGTTTGGATTTTGAGAATTTATAAGTTGGATTTCTTTGCATATATACAAGTTAATATTTTTAACTTATTTTTATATTTTTCTATACATTTTGAGAAATAATTAGGAGATGTTTGGTGAAAAATATACTAATATAAATTAGTTAAAAAATCTTTAAAGTTTTGGTATTAATTGACTAATTAATGAAGAATGTCTAGATGTACAATTAATTTTTTATTTGTTTTCTTCCTTATCTCCCCTTATTTATTTGTCAACCAATCAATGTTGACTTAGTCTCGGAGATTAGGTTATAAATATACCTTTCCACTATATTTACTTTTACAAGTCATATTGTACATATATACATATCTACAATTTGCCTTTATTTTTTTATTTTTATTCTTTTATTTATTTACATGATTTTAGTACATAAAAGTGCATTTTATTCATGATTATGGTTTTGTTAAAAAGTGGAATTTAATGGATATTTACATGTATTTGTTAAGGGTTTTAAGACTAAATGCAAACGGAATGTTAATGAATCGTGGATTGATAAGAGCTAAAAATCAGATCGCAGCTTTTGAAAGCTACGTGGTTGATGTAGAAAAAGCCACGAAAATAGATCTTCAGTCTATCAAACAAATTCGGTTTTCGGACAAAAACCTACACTAAATATTTATCCAGGTAAGTGTGCCTAGGTCGAACTCAAGGAGGAAGAATAGAAGACTTTGATTTTTTGGAGAAAATTCTTGCGATTTTATTTTATCTCTTCTAAAAGTGATTAAAACAAGAAAACACTTTTTATTTGATTTTTTTAATTTTTATTTGATTTTATTCTTTTCAAATTTTTATTTAATTTTCATAAAGGGATATTTTTCACAAAAGATTTATTTATTATATAATAGGTGAATATATGTAGATAGTAAAATATAATAGGTGCAACCGAGTAACAGGCTCGAAAAAGCTCACAAAATCAAAACAAAATGGATGCGGTTTTCGAAAAATTAAAACACGATGAAAACACGATAAAATCACACGAGAATTTAATACAAACTAGCTGGGGTAGTTGCGTAACTACCCTAAAGAAATCAACAAGAAACTACAGCCCAGGGGCATAAGCGTAAGAAAAGTATTAAATTTGTTCTGCAAAAAGGTCCTCAAAGGACTGTTTTGAAAAAGAATACAATTGTTTTACATTTAGGTCCCTACGGAGGGACCTAAATGTAATATCCAAAAACCTTGGGAGTGGGTATAAATTCTGGAAAACCTTATGGGGTTTAGTATGCAATTTTCACACCGGTTCAAAATCATCGGCCATGATTAGAAGTTGCTCGCGCGATCTGACGATTCTGCGCTTTCCACGTGTCACTCAAATGTACACAGTCTGTTCTTGCAGCTGTTCTTGGCTTTGTTACGTGCGTGACGATGGGGCTTCCTTCTCCGACTTTTCACGATCGAACGCCGGTGTCTTTGGCTCTCCATTGGGGCCAGAGGGGTGGCTCCTCCACCCCTCGAGCTCGCCCGCGGTAGGTGGTTGGCGGAGGCGGCTCCGAGCGGCGATGGTCCGGCGATGAAGATGGCATGTTCGTTGATCCTGGAGGTGACTGAAGCTTGATGTCCCTTCTTCGAAATTGATTTCCATGAAGACGATGGCTTCCAGATGCGTGGCTTTCCCTCCGTATTGAAGAAGATCCTGCAATTAACAAATATACGTGCTCGATTCACGAAGAATCGGCCCAAGGTTGATAGAATTGCAAGACCAAAACGTGAGGAAAAATGTGATTTCCAGAATTATTGTGCGAGAAGCGTGAAAATGGTGATGAATTGAAACACGATTCGAAGCGGGTTTTGAAACGAGTTTGAAAGGGAATTTGATCTAGCGATTAAGTAGATGGATTAAACTAACAAATCACGTGATTAGCGTTGCTAATCAACGCACGATGATCGAGAAAGAAATCCGATAAGATGAGTGAATAAGTTTGTGGAGTTCAAGGTGTATTACCTGGAACGAGTTGCTCGACGGGTGACCTTGACTGGAGCTCCACGCAGCGATGTGCGGCGATGCAAGGCGGCAAATGGCCTTGGAACCTCCTCCGATGACTCCTCCTCCACGTGAAGTAGCTTGCATGTGCTGTCACCACCAGGGCAAGGTTGAGCAAGGCATGGAAGATGGGGGGTCGGGCAACTGGAACTGGGGTTCAGGTTGTTGGAGAGTTAGGTTCGCAAATGGCGATCTTTAAAGGTATTTATAAGTGGATTGCTTGATCGCCGAGCTAGATCTGATGGCCGGCGATGAAGTAGGTAGTTAGGAGAATAATATCAATGGTTTAGATCGCCTGGAGATGTTAGGAGCCACGCGGGAAAAATGGTCGAAGTCGGCCTGTTCAACACAGGCGGGTAGAACAGATTCTCGGAGAGGACAACCCTGGTGCTGACAAGTGTCAGCACCTGGTTGGCCAGTTAAGTTTAATTCATTATAAAATCATTAATAAATAGTAATAGAGTTATTTTAATTAGGTATAAATACAAGAATCAGAAATAATTAAATAATCTTACTTATAGAATAAATACTTTTCATAAATAATAAATAATATTCAAAATATAGATATTATATTAATAAATATGTATTTATAAATAGGTTTTGAATTTTTAATTCAATAAATAAATAAGTAAATATTAATTATATATTTTCTTAATTTTTAGAATAATAAATAAGACTTATGTGAATTTTTATAGATTTTAATAAACTGATTTACATATACTAATAAATAAGGATATAAGTTAGCTAGTTCATTTTTTTCCTATATTTTAACGTTTTTGATTTTATTAAAATAATAAATAAGCTCCAAAAATTATGAAATAAATTAGGGTTAAATTACAAGATCATGAAAATATTTAGAAATTATAAAATTAAGAAAACTGTAAATAATGTGTGTTATATAAAATAAATAGCCCAGAAACCCCATTGTCTTTTGGTCCCAAAATCGACTTTTTGCAAACGGACTCCGAATTTGATGAAACTACCTTTATTAATTAGAGAATATTATTTTATGAACTTTAAAGGTGAGTAGAGTGAAATTGGAGTTCGTATGAGGAAGTTATGATGTTCGGAAGTTGAGATTTTGACAATTTATAGGCAGGGTTTCTTGGCATATATACAGGGTAGTATTTTTAACTTATTTTTATATTTTTATATACAATTTTAGGAATTATTAGGAAAAGAGTTTGGTGAAAAATGTATACATATGAATTAATTAAAAATCTTTGAAGTTTTATATTTATTTTATAAATAGTGAAAGGTGTATACAGTATGGCTTAATTTATTTTTACGGTTTTCTTTCCTTATCTCCCCCTACTTTTCGGTTTGTCGACCAATCCATGCTGACTTGGTCTCGGGGGTTAAGCTATAAATATACCTTGCAGTTATATTTATATTTTAAGTCATATTGTATATATTTACATATATTCAATCTGCCTTTGTTCTTTTTCTTGTTCTTTATTTATTTACATGATTTTGATGGTTAAAAGTGAATATTTATACATGAATGGGGTTTTGTTAAAAGATGGAATTTAATGACTATTTACATGCATTTGTTAAGGTTTTAAGACAAAATACGCCAGAAAAGTTAATGAATCATGGATTCATCAACCCCCTATACTTAAACTTTGCTAGTCCCCTAGCAAATACTTATTTGAAAAGTAAATAAAAAAGAAAGAAAGTTAGAATGAATTTATTTTCCTAAACCAATTCATGAGAACAGACAAAGGACAGAGCTTGATCGGGCCTGAAACAAGCATTTTGTCGGAACCTTAACTAGGATTAGGATTTTATCCTCAACAGTCCTCAAGTTCCACAAATCCTTACTTAAGATCACTTCATCGGCTAGTTCAGACTCACTTATTCATATCGCAAACTCTATCATCCTTGAAGTCAACTTGTACAGTGTGTGAATTGATTTAGCTCTTCCTGCTTAGAGAACCGATGAAACCGTCCATCCCGGCTATACACTTCTATAGCTTCCTCATCCCGCTACTCTTTCCTCGGGGAGGGAGGTATTCCCTTCTGAGTTTAGTTTGCTATGTCCACAATCGAATATAGGGAGAAAGTAGAAGAATGAGAAAAGAAGTGGAGTGCGACCAGTGTAGATGCATCTCCTTGTGAAGCTCAATCGGTGTAGCTGAGTCTCCACTAAGATGTGCAGGCATTTTTGGTGGAAACTTGGACCATTGTGGTCTTATTTGGTGGCTTCTGATTTGCTTTGACTTTGTAATTTGCTTGCACTGCATTCATCTTTTTGTGCCTCGACGGATATAGCATCTTTTTATTCCGTCCCTTTTTTGAGGTCTTAGAAAAATTTGTGTCAGGAGATCCTTCCCTCATCCGAAGCAACTATCGCAACCCCAATCTCTCCCGTCTTTAGACGTCAATGCCGCAAAGATAATGATAGAAACACACTACCAAGGTGCACTGCCCTTCGTAACTCCATGCGAGTCGAGCTAAGTGCGGAGTGCATGTGTTCAAGATTGGTTCACTGGTGTAGAGTTGTACGGATGATTCCAATGGTCTACTTAAGCACATATGACTTGATTTCCTGAATATGATCTTATGGAACCCAAAGATTTTAAGTCAACAGACCTGAAGAGTCTAAATTCCAGATCCTAACCAGGCTCCTTACAATGAGAGTTAAAGGCCGTAATCAAGCTCCATCCTTTAGACTAGACTCAGTCCTTAGTTCCAGAAATCAAACTTATTCTGAAAAATGCGAATGCAAATGCAACCATGTTTTTGTGAAGTATATTTTCTGAATTTTACTCATTTTTATGTATTTTAAGGATTTTGTAATTTTTATGAATTTTAGGACTTTGTATTTTTTAAGGATTTTATGGTTTTTATAAACAAATTTTTATACATGAATTTTACAATATATATTTTATTCGAGTTAAATATCTATTGTATTTTACAGATTTTATCTACAAGGGAATTTTACAAGGATTGAATGGTTTTTACACATGTTTTAATAAATAAGATTTTAAATAAGTATTATACAAATTTTAAGTACAAATTTTAAATACATATTTTAATTACAAGTTTTAAACTTAATTTACTTATTTACAAGGATTTTATAACTAATAAATAAATATATATATATGGATTTTAAATTAACCCTTATCCACTTTTTATGGATTTTATAGATATAGAAAATACATAAAAGTACGAGTTATGGACAAAAGTATATATACAATATATACGCACCCCCTATACTTAGCTTGTGCTATGTCCTCAGAGCGTCAAAAGAGAAAAAGGAGGACATAACTCGTATTAAGTAAAAGTGGGTGAAAAAGAGTAAAGGGTACAAGTCAGTCAACCCCCCCATACTAACGATCAAGTCATCGTAAGTATCACGGGAGAGCAAAAATGGGATGACTGAACGAAAAAGAATAAATAACGAAAGTTCAAAAGGAAAAGAACACGAAATCATCGAAATCACTCGGTCCCCCTATATTTAGGATAAGGCATCCTAATTATAGAAAAGAGTGTAGCCAAAAATCGGAGACTAGTGATTTGTGAAAAAAAGGCTATACAAAAGAATCAGAACAAAAAATAAAACGTGAATCAGCGAACAATCGGTCCCCCCTATACTTAGGATCTGGTATCCTAAGCATAGAAGACGAGCAAAAATGGGGACGATTGTGGTCTACGAAGAATATAAAAGTGTTGTGGATCTCCAAAAATGAATGGCTCAAAAGAATTTGTACATGATGAGATGAAGTGAAAGAATGATCATGATTCTTGTACAAAAAAGATCACTTCAGCCAGGATCATACTAATCTTTCTTCTTTTATGTGTGTACTGATCGTTGGCTGCTAAAGTAGAGCCTCCTCTGTAATTGAACATTGTACATGGCATAGCTCTCTTTTCTGAAATATGTGTCTCTGGAGTCGGACTACAGAAGGTGTCTATATGTGCAAACATTACACCATCCGACTCTCTACACTGAATAGACTGTATGATCTGTGCAATATAATTGATTGACTCTTGTGCTGTAATATGTGTACTTTCAATCTGCGGCACTGAGATATCTACTGCAGGTGACTGCTCATCTGAGTCTGATATGAACCCTATCTCTGTATGTGAACAATCATCTGAAGAACTAGGTACCAAGTGATCTACCCTATCCTCGTGTAGGATATCGTGGGTATCAAAATAAACGCTCTCAAGATCAGGAAACTGTGTCTCATCTATGTTCTGGCATTCTTCTGCAAGACTGGTGTCCTCTGATGTGAATGATAATACTGATCTAGGACTGCTACATCCTCTCTCCATCTCAATGTGTATCTCACCGTTGTATGTGCAGAATGATACTCTCCCAGCATCATAATCAAAGAGTGCTCTTGCTGTCTGCAAAAAGGGCCTCCCAAGAATGATTGGAGCAAGGTGTAACTGTGTAGGGCATGTCATGTCTAGGACCGTAAAGTCCACGGGAAACTGCAAGCCCTGAACGGTCACGATAATGTTCCTCAGCACACCTCTAGGTCTCTTTATAGATCGATCTACAAACTGAAGTATCCTCGTGATTTATAGAGAGGACCTAGATTGAGTTTATCAAGAAAAGAGGTTGGAAGTAAATTGATCGAGGAACCATTATATAAGAGAGTACGATGGAATGTAGTGTCTTTAATCTAACAATTGACATAGTGAGCTCCTGAATCTTTCTTCTTCTTGGGCTCCTTGTTCCGAATCGCACACGAAGTTGCCTTGGTCTATATATGCTTCTCAACTCGTGATCTTTTCTTCCTACGTGTAGTACATTTGTTCATCAACTGATTCTTGAGCGTAGGAAAATGATCCAAGGCATCGTGAAGTGGAATCTTCATAAAGATGTGATCTTTCAATAATCGTTCGATTTCTGGAGTGACAACATTCTTTTTGGTGTTTTTATTTCCTTTTCCAAACAAAGCATCAGGAAAAGGAGCAAAATCAGAAGTCAGAAACTCAAAATTTTTATTCATTGAATCAGCTTGTACATCGAGAGTTTCAGAATTATTTACAAAACTCTCTAAGACATGGGAAGAAATGTTTTGCTCAGGAATCTCTGCCTGATCTGGCATGATGTCATCGTCTGATTCGCCAGTGTCCATATCTGATGTGTTGGCATCGCTCCCGTCTCTTGAGTCTGCAGAGTGGTCCTCATCATCTTGCGGGTTCTCCTCCTCGACCTAAGATTCTTGCGGCTCATGGATTTGCTCGTGCTCCTCTAGTGCCCTCTCTTCTTCTCCAGTAGGTGCTCGTGGTGATCTACTGCTCCTGAGACGAATGAAGTTAGACAAAAATTCAGGAAATGAGATCTTACCTGAAGTGTCTACATGATCTAGATGCCTCCTCTTATTGTTCGGATTCATCTGAGGCTGGGCTGGAAGAGTGGTCTTTGGCACGATTAACTCATCCAGACGACGGTTAACCTGCTCCATCTCAGTCTTGTGAGCAATCTGGAGCGTACTCAACATGTCCATGATCTGGTTGAGTGCCTGGGCCTGTGAAGACATCTCTGGTTCGGTGTGGTGGCCCTGGCTTGCTCCTCTCTCCTGCCTTGGAGTGTAATGCTGAGAGGTGGAAGGCTGGGAGTATCGCTGAGGTGTGGAGGAAGACCGATGCGGCTTCTAGTAATGATAATTATGTGAATAATGAGCAGGTTGCTGATATGAATGCGGTCTCTGGTGATAGACATTTGGGTGAGACTGCTGTGGCGTGAAAGTCTGACGGTGCTGAAAATTCGGACATCCATGCTGTGGATGACCGTACGGCTGCTGCTGCTGCTGATTTGGTATACTCGGCTTCTACATCAGAGTATACCAAATCCCGTTGATCTCGAGAGTGGATTGCGGCGCCACCTCCATCTCTGCGGTACTGGTGATATGGACGGGATTGGCATGAGACTGATCCTCATGCCAATCAATCTGCGGAATCTCAGACTCGCTCTGAACGTAGTGGATCTGCTGGATGGGTGGAGTGGGTGCGATCCTCCGGGCTGGTTGTGCGTTCAAAGAAGACTGGCTCTGCTGGTACTGGAGCTGAAGATCAGAGACCTTCTTCGAGAGATCACTCAACTGCTGAGGTAGAGATGAGAGTTTCTCCAACTCTCGCAGCGGCTGTAGGTCTTGGACCTGCTTCTGAATCACGTCCACCAACGTCAATTTCTCGCTAATATATCCCATGTTGGTGTTGGATTCAGAGTCTGAAATGTTAGCCACCTTATGATGATCGCGGTGATGTGGTGGCTGCGGGGCTTTCTGAAATGCCCGAGTGGAGTCCACGACTCTCGAGTTATCGGCCATCCCTTCGAAGATGGCCCAGACTGACTCGGCATCTTTATTCATGTAATTGCCGTCACATGTGGCACTGACGAGCCCCTAGATTTCTGGCTGGAGTCCTCCAAAATAATTCTGTATGAGCACCTTCATCGGGATCTCATGATGCAGGCATCTCTCCATAAGGTCCTTGAATCTATCCCATGCCTCATGGAAAGATTCATACGGGAGTTGCGTGAAGTTGGAGATCTGGCTCCTCATCATGTTCGTCCTTCCCAGAGGAAAAAATTTGCGCAGGAAGGTGGACTTCAGGTCATCCCATGTAGAGATTTCTCTTCCCAGATGACTCATCCAATAAAGAGCCTTATTGGCTAAGGAAAAGGGAAAGGCCTTGAGGCATACAACCTCCTACGTGACTCCTGGATAGCAAGCTGTACCGCAAATCATTTCGAACTATTGTAAGAAGGTAAACGGCTCCTCTGGGCATTCCTGTAGTACTTGGGAAGCAATGAGATGAAGGACGACTTTAGTTTGTATGGCCCCTTAATTCGGCGCTAGCGGAATCCAATGATGGAGCGTTCTAGCGCCCGGGTCATACTTATCCTGTAAAGTTGTGGGAACCGCATGCGGTAACTGGTTCCCGACCCCTGCTCTGAGCGCGGCTATTTCAGCCCCGCAGTTCATTCTGAATTCTAAACTGTTCTTGAATTTGTAGATTCATCTGTTGAAGTGAATCGAGAATTCCAATTGTAATATCTGCAGGTGGATCCTGTCTTCCTTCCTGATGTTCCCCAGCTGGTGGCCTCTCATCTGCTACTGGTCCTTTGCCGCGAGCCATCTGATCGTCTATGAAATGAAAACTCTCGTAAGAACTCAGCGAAAAATAAGCTGGAGATCTAGATGATGTATTGAGGCAAGGGTCTGACTCAATAGTCTGGCCAGGAGGCGAGGGAGTCTGGGTCTAACTCACCTCGAGATCTGATGGGACCATCTCGGGAAGAGGGCCATCCCGAGCCTGTGAAGAAGTACGTATGATGGTGGACGGTCGAAAGCTCATGAAGTCTGAGCAGAAAAGCCGTCGAGACGTCATCTTCAATGTCAAGAGGATTGATCGGGAGAGCACGATATACGATTCAAAGGAGATGGAAAAATGCGAAAGCCGCGGAAACACATGCCCCGCAAGCAAACACAAAGCAAACCCCGTGTTCACCAACTCAACCCGATGAAGATCGTAAGAGTTCGGTCTTTTTATCTTGTCGGTTTTAGGGTTATAATTAGCAAAAAAGTTTCGGTTATCGCGGACTGAGCGAGCTGATAGGTGCCCGATAGTTTCTCCGAAATAGTGGCCCGAGTCCTTACAGAAAATCACTCGCACTCAGCCAGTATGGGAGTAAGTAAGGACCGTTTCCGGTTACCCGAGTTACTTGAGGACGGAGCCTTGCATAGTGTCCTCTAAACATCCCACTCTGCTAAGTAAACCCGGACTGTTTCCAGCTACCCGAGCTTAACCACTGAGGAACAGTGATCAATTTTATGAACTAAGTAGTATTTTGCGGGAAATACAGGGTTTTGGCTCTAACCTTATGTGTCGACTCTCTAGCTCGTGCACTCTGAGAAGTTGTGAGGGGATTACTCTCCCAAAGCAAATGAATCATTTTAAGGCTTTTAAAATCAGATATTTTAGCAGTCCTGATTTTATTTTACGATTTTGTAATTTTTTT
The DNA here is from genome assembly GCA_037367405.1 of Ottelia alismoides. Lineage (NCBI taxonomy): Eukaryota > Viridiplantae > Streptophyta > Magnoliopsida > Alismatales > Hydrocharitaceae > Ottelia > Ottelia alismoides. The sequence goes on along the minus strand of JAZKJV010009585.1, from coordinate 43,538 downwards.
TGGGTTTTTTCAAGCAACGTCTACCGATTTTTTTCTTTTTATAAAAACCCTAAAATCATGCACCTAGGTTGCGAGTCCTAAAACTAACTACATAGGCACAATCAGATAGAGAAGAAAAACCTAAGCAAACACTAAAAAGCCGCGGAAAACCGATAAGCGAGAAAAACGCAATGGGTGCCCTGATCCCTCGGTTACACGGTATTCGACGAATCAGACCCCGAAAAAATGGGGGAGGGGTTTGTTTATTGTCTATTACAGTTACTCTCCCTTTCTCTCTCTTTTACAAAGATTACTAATCTAATTCTTCCCTCTGCAGCCGACTCGTGAAGAAGGAGCCGACCTCTACTCTTTCAACTGATTCGGCTTCTGAAGAAGCCGGCTTATCCTGCAGGCCCTGCATAAATAGTTAGCGGCTTTTAAAGAAAACCGAGAGATAAGTCGAGAAAACCGTAAGAAAAAGCCGAAAGAAATTACAAAAAGAAAACGATCAAGAAAACCGTACGAAAAACCGTACGAAAAGCTACGAAAAATAAAAGGAAAAGAAGAGAAAAAAAATCACAAAATTTTGAAAAAGAATCAACATATTCTAACGCCTCTCCGGCAACGGCGCCATTTTGATAAGATCTAAAAATCAGATCGCGGCTTTTTGAAAGTAACGTGGTCGATGTAAAAAAAACTGTGAAAATTGATCTTCAGTCTAGCAAACAAATTCGGTTTTCGGACGAAAACCTACACTAAATATTTATCCAGGTAAGTGTGCCTGGGTCGAACTCAAGGAGGCATAATAGAAGACTTTGAATTTTTGGAGAAAAATCTTGCGATTTTATTTTATCTCTTCTAAAAGTGATTAAAGCAAGAAAACACTTTTTATTTGATTTTTATTTTTTAATTTTTATTTGATTTTATTCTTTTCAAATTTTTATTTAATTTTTACAAAGGGATATTATTCAAAAAAGATTTATTTATTATATAATAGGTGAATACATGTAGATGGTAAAATATAATAGGTGGAACCGAGCAACGGGCTCGAACAAGCTCACAAAATCAAAACAAAACAGATGCGGTTTTCGAAAAATCAAAACACGATGAAAACACCATAAAATCACACGAGAATTTAATACAAACTAGCTGGGGTAGTTTCGTAACTACCCTAAAGAAATTAACAAGAAATAAGGTCAAACGTGGTCCAAAGATCCCCTACAGCCCAGAGGCATAAGCGTAAGAAAAGTATTAAATTTGTTCTGCAAAAAGGTCCTCAAAGGACTGTTCTGAAAAAAATACAATTGTTTTACATTTAGGTCCCTGCAGAGGGACCTAAATGTAATACCCAAAAACCTTGGGAGCGGGTATAAATTCTGGAAAACCTTCTGGGGTTTAGTATGCAATTTTCACACCAGTTTAGAATCAACGGCTAGGATTAGAAGTTGCTCGCGCGATCTGACGATTCTGCGCTTGCCACGTTTCACTCAACTGTCCACCATATGTTCTTGCAGTTGTTCTTGGTTCTGTTACACGCGTGACGAAGGGGCTTCCTTCTCCAACTTTTCACGATCGAACGTCGGCGTCTTTGGCTCTCCGGCGGGGCCAGAGGGGTGGCTCCTCCACCCCTCGAGCTCGCCCGCGGTAGGTGGCTGGCGGAGGCGGCTCCGAGCGGCGATGGTCCGATGATGAAGATGGCGTGTTCGTTGATCCTGGAGGTGATTGAAGCTTGATGTCCCTTCTTCGAAATTGATTTCCGTGAAGACGATGGCTTCCAGATGCGTGGCTTTGGCTCCGTATTGAAGAAGATCCCGCAATTAACAAATATACATGCTCGATTCACGAAGAATCGGCCTAATGTTGATAGAATTGCAAGATCAAAACGTGAGAAAAAATGTGATTTCCAGAATTATTGTGCGGGAAGCGTGAAAATGGTGATGAATTGAAATGTGATTCGAAGCAGTTTTGAAACGAGTTTGAAAGGGAATTTGATCTAGCGATTAAGTAGATGGATAAACTAACTAATCACGTGATTAGCATTGCTAATCTACACACGACGATAGAGAAAGAAATCCGAAAAGATGAGTGAATAGGTCCGTGGAGTTCAAGGTGTATTACCTGGAACGAGTTGCTCGTCGGGTGACCTTGACCGGAGCTCCACGTAGCGATGTGCGGCGATGCAAGGCGGCGAATGGCCTTGGAACCTCCTCCGATGACTCCTCCTCCACGCGAAGTAGCTTGCATGTGTTGTCACCACCAGGGCAAGGCTGAGCAAGGCGTGGAAGATGGGGGGGTCGGGCAACTGGAACTGGGGTTCAGGTTGTTGGAGAGTTAGGTTCGTGAATGGTGATCTTTGAAGGTATTTATAAGTGGATTGCTTGATCGCCAAGCTAGATATGATAGCCGGCGATGAAGTAGGTAGTTAGGAGAATTAATAAATGGTTTAGATCGACTGGAGATATTACGAATTGCACGGGAAATTTGGTCGAAGTCGGCCAGTTCAGCATACGCGGGTAAAACAGATTCTTGGAGAAGACAACCTAGGGGCTGACAAGTGTCAGCACCTGGTTTGCCAGTTAAGTTTAATTCATTATAAAATCATTAATAAATAGTAAATAGAGTTATTTTAATTAGGTAGAAATACATGAAACATAAATAATTAAATAATCTTAATTATAGAATAAATACTTTTCATAAATAATAAATATTATTCAAAATATAAATATTATATTAATAAATATGTATTATAAATAGGTTTTGGATTTTAAATTCAATAAATAAATAAGTAAATATTAATTTTATATTTTCTTAATTTTTAGAATAACAAATCAGACTTATGTGAATTTTTATAGATTTTAATAAATTGATTTACATATATTAATAAATAAGGATATAAGTTAGCTAGTTCATTTTTTTCTATATTTTAAGGTTTTTGATTTTCTTAAATTAATAAATAAGCTCCAAAAATTATGAAATAAATTAAGGTTAAATTACAAGATCATGAAAATATTTAGAAATTATACAATTAAGAAATCTGTAAATAATGTGTGTTATATAAAATAAATAGCCCAGAAACCCCGTTGTCTTTTGGTCCCAAAACCGACTTTTTGCAAACGGACTCCAAATTTGATGAAACCACCTTTATTAATTAGAGAATATTATTTTATGAACTCTAAAGGTGAGTAGAGTGAAATTAGAGTTCGTATGAGGAAGTTATGATGTTCGGATGTTGAGGTTTTGACAATTTATAGGCTGGGTTTCTTGGCATATATACAAGGTAGTAATTTAACTTATTTTTATATTTTTATATATATTTTTAGGAATAATTAGGAAAAGAGTTTGGTGAAAAATATATATACATGAATTAATTAAAAATCTTTGAAGTTTTATATTTATTTTATAAATAGTGAATGGTATATACAGTATGGCTTAATTTATTTTTACGGTTTTCTTTCCTTATCTCCCCCTACTTTTCGGTTTGTCGACCAATCCATGCTGACTTGGTCTCGGAGGTTAGGCTATAAAAATACCTTGCATTTATATTTATATTTTAAGTCATATTGTATATATTTACATATATTCAATCTGCCTTTGTTCTTTTTCTTGTTCTTTATTTATTTACATGATTTTGATGGTTAAAAGTGAATATTTATACATGAATGGGGTTTTGTTAAAAGATGGAATATAATGACTATTTACATGCATTTGTTAAGGGTTTTAAGACAAAATACGACAGAAAAGTTAATGAATCATGGATTCATCATGGATTCATCAACGACATGCCCAAGGGAGACTTGTAAGTGGTTCTGTATACCCAAAGGATGGAATCTAAGAGTTGGGACCAAATCTTTCTGTCTGACATCACAAGCTTCTGCAAGATCCTCTTGATTTATCTATTTGATAAATCTAAAATGACATTGGTTTGAGGATGAGAAGGAGACATGACTATGTGTGCAATGTCATACTCCTTTGTTAATTTTCTGACCTCTTTGTTAATGAAGTGACTAACCCCATCTGATATCAAAATCATTGGAACCTCGAACCGCAAGATTATGTTCTTTCTCAGATATCGGCACACGATGTGGCTATCAGTAGATCGGGAGGGAATAGCTTCGACTGAGTGACTCACGTAGTCAACGGCAAGAAGGATGTGCTCCAATCCCTAACTGTTGGGAAAGGGTCCCATGAAATCAATGCCCCATGCATCGAACACATCGAAATATGAATAAATTTTAGAGGCATTGAGTCCTTTGTTGTAAGGGTGCCTCGCAATCTTTGACAGTAGTGCAGTGCTTCACATATGTTGCGGCATCCTTGAATAGTGTTGGTTACCAGAGGCCACATCGTAGTACTTTTGCTGTTGTTCTGTCTCTCAAGTGGTGTCCACAAGATTCAAGTGAGTGACAATTCTCAAGGACACTTTGATGCTCCTTCCGAGGAATACACCGATGCCACATGCAATATGCTCCTTCCATGAATAGTAGTCGGTCTTCCCATTAGTAGAAATGGATTTGGGACAAGAATTTGTCCTTCTTGATCTTCGTCCAATCTTGTCGGACTACATTGGAAATGAGGCAGTTCACAATATTAGCATACCAGGAGAGTGAATCCACGACCAGAATCAACTCGTTAGGAAAGTTGTCTATGATGGGTACACTACTCAGTGGAGGCTCTTCCTGTTAACTTCAGGAGAGATGATCTTCTAGAACTGAACTTTAGGCTTGTCTTTGATTTCTAAATCGAACTCCTTGAGGAGAAGGATCCATCTGATTAGTCTGAGCTTAACATCCTTCTTCTGTTGTAAGTACCGGATAGTAGAGTGGTCATAGATGGTGACTTTAGATCCAAGCAGATAGGATCTGAACTTCTCGAGGGCGAAAACCACAGCCAGCAACTCTTTCTCTATAACAATGTAGTTACGCTGAGCTTCGTCTAATGTCTTTCTGGCATAGTGAATGGCGTAGGGTGCTTTGTCCTTTATTTGTCCAAACACGACCCAAGTGCGAAATCTTATGCATCCAATATGACCTCAAAGGGTAGAGACCAATCTGGTAGCAGTAGGACTGGATCTTGAGTGATTAGCTCCTTAAATTGATTCAATGAAAGAAGAACATGCTGATCAACATGAAACTTGGTCTCCTTGCATAGCAATTCTGTGAGAGGTCAGACGATGCATCTGAAATCTCTGATGAATGTCCTGTAGAAACCCACATGCTCCAAGAATGACCTCACATTTCTGACGGTATGAGGTGGCTCTATATTGGAAATCATATCCACCTTTGCCGGGTCAACTTCCATGCCACGTTTGGAAATGACATGACCCAACACAATACCTTTTATAACCATGAAGTGGCTCTTTTCCCAATATAAGATGAGGTTGAATTCATGGAATTTCGGAAGTACTCAGTATAGGTGTTCAAGACAAGAATCAAAGACGACATCATAGACGAAGAAGTCATCCATAAAAACCTTGAGAAAACTGCCAACCAAATGGGCAAAAACTGTGAGCGTGCATCTTTGGAATGTCACAAATGCATTGCACAGACCAAAGGGCATTCTCCTGAAAGCATAGGTGTCGAACGTGCAAGTGAAGGTAGTATTCTCTTAGCTTTTAGGGGTAGATTGCCACTTAGTTGTACCCATAGTACCCATCTAGAAAGCAGAAGAACTCCTTACTGGCCAATCTTTCAATGACTTGATCAATAAATTGGAAAGGAAAGTGGTCCTTCTTTTTGTGTCATTAAGGTGGTGATAACCCACACATACACGCTATGATATCAATACTCGAGTAGAAATCTCCTCTCCTCTTTTGTTTGTCACCACAATGAGCCCTGACTTCTTCAGAACTACATGCAAGGGGCTCACCCATTTTGAATCATATATGGTGTAAATGAAGCCCACATCACACCAGTTCATGATTTATTTCAGGAATACGTCCCACAAATTTGGGTTCAGCCTTCTTTGAAACTCTCGAGACGGCTTGGCATCCTCTTCCAAGTAAATATGGTGTGAGCACAAAGCAAGATTTATCATGTGGAGGTCTGATACATGACAACCAAGTGCCTTGCGGTTTTTCTCTAAACCTAGAGAAGTTGAAATTCTTGATCTGGGGTCAGCCTGTTGTTGATGACGATCGGATTCATATTTTATGCACTCACAAGAAAGGCGTACTTAAGGACTGCAAGAAGTGGCTTGCTTTAATTTGGGTTCTGATCTAGTATGCTTCTCAGTCACTTCAGAAACTAAACTGGTGGGTGGATGATCTGCCAAAAATTTGGAGGTACTGCTCACCTCAGTGACATGTGGTTCAACTAATAATATGCCGAACAAATATTCAATGAAGTCAACATGTTCGGACTGGCATGAATCTTCTGAATCAAATATATACATCAACAAATTGGAATATATCTTCCAAGTGATATCAGAGCTTTTGTCGACTGTGCTTTCTAGGTCGTCCTCAAGATAGAGGAGTTTAGGTTCCATGTGTCATTCAAAGAGAGTTTTGTATATCTGGATTCCACAATAAAAGTCATGGTCTGCTCCAGACGATGTTGCACGGCTTTCATCAGATACAACTTTCGACTCAGTGACCTTGTCTATGGTAACTCTACTGTTGCTCGAGCTGAACACAATGTTCCCAAACACATAGTCAACCACAACCTCTACAGTTCGCATGAATGGACGTCTGAGAATAACCGGGGTCTGGAGTAATGGTGTAGGTGAGTCCATATCAAGGAATACAAAATCAAGAGGAAACTACATGTCTGCACCTTTACGACAATGTCTTCCAACAGACCTTGAGGCGTGCTTGTTGGATCAATATGTAAACCGAAGTATCATGCATGTCTTGTTGAGAGGACCCAGCCCGAATTCTTGCAGTAATGATGAGGTCAGGAGGTTGATGGAAGAGCCACTATCAAGTAGGGTTTGCTCAAAAACTTCATCAAAAATCTCGCAACTGATCAAAGGTGCTCCTTTGCCTAACTTCTTCTGAGGGAGGTTGCTGATGGCTTCAACCGTAGCCATCATGTGGACATGCTTTTCAACATGTTGGCGTCTTTTGTTGCAGTTCAACTGACACATGTTTGTACATGCTTCCTTCAAGCCCTTCTTCATAGCGAGCATGTATTCCATGGATTGCATCATTGGTAACTCAATATTCAAAATTTTGAGAATATCAACAACATCTGGATCATACAATGCACTTTTTATTTTTCAATTGTTTTGGATTTTCTATTGCATCAGGAAAAGGAATATTTACAAATTGAAATCAAAAGCATTGTTCTTATTTACAGCAGAAGTCCTCTTGATTTTGGTGGCAAAAAATGATGATTCACCAGATGAAGCTTTATTTTTCCACCTGATGGTGGCAGACAGAGGTAAAGTCCTACCACTCCGAAGAGCGCCAACATTAGATACAACAAAATTACTATCAACTGACTCTAAACGCACGGATGGGAAATCACATTGTATTTCATCTTTTATCTTAAAATTATTGGGGTTGGCTTCATCCTAGATCAGGATTAGATTTTTGGTGGCCGTTTGGTTATCTAACTTCTATGTCATCTCTACTAGACCCTTTACCAATTGGGCCAAGCAATCGAGGCTCGGGTCACATGAATCGCCTCAGATGGTTCAACATGATGCTCACGTTGGGGCTGATGGTGTGGAGGCTAAGATGGGTGTTGCTGGTATTGTTACTAAGGTGGAAGAAGCTGATATTGATGTTGATATGGAGGAGGAGGAGGATACTGCTGCTGAGTTGCAGTCGCGTACTGGTGGTACGGCTCACGGTGATGGTATGGCAGTCGTGTGTACTATTGCGACTATATCCAATTATGGTGGTACTATGGAGACTGTTGATGTTGATACTGAGGCAGAGGCTGAGAGGACTGTGCAAAGCGACCACCCTGAAGTTGGTGGTAGGACTGGTTGGTTTGTGGCTGGTACTGGGATTGTCCAGCAAGACGGACCAGTTGTTCATCATTGACATAGACACCGTTGACTTCTTGGATCAAGGATGGTGGCAGGAATGCTGGATCAGAAGATGGTAAGTAGTCTGGCTGGTAGACCACCACCTATTGCTACAGTGGGTCCTACTTAGGTGCCTACACATAGTACACATACTGGATCGTCGGCTGCTATAGACTGTATTGAGGCTATTGTGGAGGTGATAGTTCATCATTCTTCTCAATAGGAGTACCTAACAATGATGTCGCCGATTGGCATGAGCTGATGGTGCTCACCAGCATCTCCAACTACTTAGTAATTTGGTCATGTTTGTCCAAGTGTTCTGTCCTTTGTTCATTTACAACGAGCTTTTCAAGATCCCGTGACTGCTTCTCAGTAATGTCAAACTTAGAGAGAGGGCCCCCAATGATGCATGAGGACATGCCATGTGCACTAACTTCTGGAGGACCTAAGGTTGTCTCTGATACGCAAGGTATGAAGAGAGGGTATCCTCTCCCTCAATCATTTCTTCAAAAATCTACCTGACTACATAGTCATCCTTGTTAAAGTGAGATTCCCCACATGCAGCATCGGCTAATCTCTGGCTCTCTACATTCAGGCCCCCGAAGAAGTGTTGGACCAAACTAATCCTCGATATCTCATGGTGGGGGCACTTCACCTACAGCTTAGTAAATCGCTCCAAGGATTCATGAATGGACTCATGGGTAGCCTGAGAAAAGTTTCAAATCTTGGCTCACATCTGGTTGAGACAACCGAGAGTGTAAAACTTGTGAAGGAATGCATATTTAAGCTCCTCCTAGGTTGTCATGACCTTTCCCAAATGGTTGACCTAGTACAGGGACTTGTTTTAAAGGTTGAAGGGGAATGTAGTCATCTTGACTTCACCTAATTGGATGTTAGGTTAGTGTGTAATTATGTAGATGCGAGAGAGCTATTGCAAGTGAATGTATGGTTCCTTGTTAGTATTCCTGTGAAAAGTGGGTAGAAGCGCAAGTACTGATGCTTTAGCTCGAAGTGAGCTTGCACCGGTGGGATGCGAATCCACTTGGTCATCTGGCTATCTCCAGGATTATAAGTTTCTTTATGCATCGATTTCAGGTTCCCATTCCTTGGTTCTTCTTCTTCTTCTTCTGGATCATCACGGGGTCTTTCGCTACATCCTCCTATCGGTATGTTTGTCATGTCATTCAACATGTCTTGAAATGTGGTTTGCACGAGGGTTTGCTCAGCCAGTTGCTATTGGATGGCTAGAAATGGAAGCCAACAATTGAGCATTCACCTAGTTCTAATCTAGAATTGAGGCTTGCTCTAGTTGGGGTGGTTTTTGTCCTTTGTCCATTCCCCGAGGAGTGAGGAGCCATCTCTTGGTCCGAGTATGAAGAAATGAATTCTGGATCAGGATCCATGATTGGATTCTATCTACAATGTAAGAGGAATCCCAATCAAACCACTATGAAATTGAATACTAGATGAATGGATGAATATAAGATTAGGGTTAATCCCAGATTATTGTGAATGGAGTGAATGATGTAAACTGAAATCGCTCCATTCAAAATAGGTGGAAGTGGGACAAGAGGGGTCTTGGTTTATTAGGAGATAAAGGAGAATGGAAAGAAGACAAGGAGTCTGGAGATCAATTCACAAAGTCCGAACTGGTTTCTCAGGAATCACCTTGAATTATTGATGATGTAGAGCCCATGGGATCGATTTAGGCATTGGCAGAGTCCAGACTAAACCATCCATGCATCAACAACATGGAGCAAAAGAGGATCGATGCAGGAAGAAGGATATGATGGTCAACGTGGAATAAAGGATTGTAAAATAGTAGAAAGGCTAGAAACGAGCAAGGGGTTAAAGAGGAAACAAATATGATAAAATTTTTGCATAGATGCACGAGACTTGATCTTTAAACCTTAATCTATATTCATACAAAACAAAATTGAGTTCACCAACTCAACACAATGTGAAGCCGAAAAGGATCGTCTATTTTTATCTTTTTCATTTTTAGTGTTGTTATTTTAGGCATATTTTTTAACAAGTCCTTAGACGATAACCCTATAGGAGCGAGAGTATTGCTAGAAAAGTATCGTGTACTTATCCTCCTCCTTCGTAACATGTAGTCTACACTTTTTAAGGTCCTTGTAAACCTTCCTAGATTCCTACTCAACCAAAGAATAAGAGGGAGGAAACCGATAGGTGAAACAACTACTTCGTACCTCTCTCTCAACAGAATCATCCATGAGCATGAAAGGACCTACTTGGACGCAAATCGATGAAACAGACACACTTGTGAGGTCATGGCATCAGTACTTCAGACCAAGTCGAAGTTCTACACAAAGCGGGAACACCATCGATGATAGGTCCCTATTCAGTCACGTACGATAGAAGTGACAATACATTGAAAATCTTGGCGATACACAAGGTAGTTATAGACGGGGATTTTAGCTCTAGTCCTTAGCGGGTCGCACCTCGCTCATGGGAGGGGTTTTAGTCCCCTCGTAAGGTACATGCAAGAAATGAGGGCTTTATGAACCCAAGACGCAACGAAATCCATTACAAATTTTAATTCAAATCAAAGTTTATGTAGCAGCCCCCGAGTTGAGATTTTTGGGTTTTCATTTTTTTGATATTTTGCATACATGCACCTGATGATTTTGTGGATTTTAGTTTAAGTCCTAGGTGCTCAAAATCAGAGTGAGATAGCAAAAAAGCGGTGCAAGTCGATTCCAGGACGAAAATTTCTTCATTGGTTCTAAAGATGCATGTAGAGTTAGAGGACTTACAGTACTTCCCAGCTCTCTCCATGTGGTATGCAAAACAGAATTTTTAAACCTATCTACATGGATAAGTGCAATCAATAAAATCACCCTAAATAGTAGCTATTATTAATTGTGAAGAACCACATGTTAATTATTCAGAAATGAACCCGAGAGTCTGGTCTTTGAGACATCTCGGTGCCCGCCACAATGGGTTATGCTAGCGTTGTATGATGGCTCGTTCGGCACGTGGGTTCAAGTCCAAATAGTTAACCATTATTAATTTGACTATATCCAAATGTAAGAGACTATAAACACATAATTCTTATTAGGGTTTGGATCTAATTACTGATACAAGAATTCCTAAAGTCTATGAGATCCATGCAAACAAAACAAATAAAAAGAAAGGCAAAAAATTCAAAACATCAGGAAACAAATAAAACAAAGCGATGAAAACTCGAGAAAACCGCCATGAGGCCCCCGGGTGAACAATCACCCGGGCGATGGAACTTGTTATGTAGAGTAGTATCCAAGATCGAAAATCATTACAAATAACAATGAATAAATGTCACTCTCTCACCAAAAAAATCCTAAGCTAAAAATCTAGGCTGATATGTTAGAAAGTCTAGTCTCCACATTGCTCGGTTGCATTATCCTCCTAAGAGGCCGTCCTCATGTAACAAGCCCTTACAAAAAACACAAAAAGAGATGGTGTATTAGCATAGACAATCAATTAACATGTGAAAGGAAATAAAAGCAGAAGTATATATAAGGTGAAGAGAAGATGTCGAGAAATGTGTACAGAAAATAAATTAAAATAAAAGAAAAATTATGCAAAAAATTAGGCTACGATACCTTGCTCCCCGGCAATGGCATCATTTAATGTACACTAATCCTGTGAGGGTCTAAAAAAATGATCCTCACTAAATAAGCGAAGACGGATTGTTGCTGAGGCGTCAGCTCACAAGATCAAATGTTTAATAACAAGTACCCACAATGTATACATAAACAATGAATAGCCAGAAGTGTAAGGCACAATTTGTATGCTTTACAAATACAGATGTATAACATGTAAGCATGTAGAGGTCGAACCACAAAGAGCAAGCATGGTAGCCTAATGATTATTGCTAATTAATGTGAACTATGTACATAATTGTCTTTAAGTCATTTTGTGTGGGTATTAATTTTATATTTTTTTATGGATTTTTATATATTTTTTAAATTATTTTTCAATTTATCAAATTTTATTTTCTTTTTTATATTTTCTGAATTTTAATTTCTTTTTCTTATATATATAATATAGGAATATATGTATAACTATATATAAAATATAGGATAATAAATTGATATATACAATTAAAATTAATTAAAAATTACAGAATAAAAAGTTTTTAAATTTTTCATAATTATCAAATGTTTTTGTGATTTTTGGATAATTTTTGCTATTTTTATATATTTTTAAAGTAAAAATATCCCAAAATATGGATTAAATAAATAGGCCGAGTTTATTTAAAGAATAAAAATAGAAAAAGTGTCACAATTTCTCCAAATTAATATTAGTGGATATATAATAATATGAATATTTGGAAACAAAATCTATATTTTGGGGATTTTTAGTTATTTTTCCTATTTTTTATTGGATTTTGGAGCTCTTGAATTTTTTACCATTTTCTTTTTCTATTTAGGGGTTTTGGTCTAGAGTTAATATAGGCCATAATAAAAAACATATTTTTTTATTTGTAAAGGCATTTTGATATTGTTTTGGCATTTTTATAGCTAGACATGGATAAAATAGGCTCCAATTGGTTTTAATAAATAGGCAATGTGCATGAAATGTAAAAATGAAAATATAGCATGAAACAACAAACATCCAGGTACATTACCCTATTTTTGCATATTTTTTGGAACGCAGATGAAATTTATAAAAATTAGAGAACAAGCTAAAAAATTACATACTAGCATGGACCTATTTGTAAATATCAAGAAATTTTCATGCATTTAAGAACCCTAAAACAAAACCCAGGAGCTACTGTGCAAGTTAACCACGTATAATAAATTAAAAACAACCTAACATGTGTATAAATGTTATATCCATAAAGATCAAGGTCCCATTTACAATTTTCCACAAATTTTAACAATAAATTTACAAATTTATATATTAAAATGAAATATACAAAACTGGAGGGGCATGCTCACAAAATACGTAGCTCACGTGGGGGACCACGTGAGCATACCTGGCATGGACTAGTGTCAGACTCAGGAAAGCTTGGTGGCTCTATGCAAAATTTACAACTTTATTTACACTCCAAACAATATTTTAAGTAATAAAATAACAGAATAAAAAACAAAAGGCATATCGATGAAATTTAACCACAGAGGCGTGCGGGCCGACGGTGCATATCCCTTCACTTAAACACGTAGCGACTTCTCCTCGTGTGATGACACTTCGTCTACAATGGCTGGGACTAGATCTCTAGTGGAGATCTGACGGTTGAGTGCATCTCCATCGGATGATAACTACTCCACCTGGTGGTTGCATATGATTGGACGGCTCTAAGGTGACATGGAAGAAAGCGAGATGAACTCACCTTGGGCGAGTCTCAATTAGATGCAGCGCGGTCCTCCGACCACCTAGGAGCCTTCTGATGACCTTGTTCGGGAAACCTCCACACGTCTCCCAGATGTCATAAAGATGTGTGGGGACCACCGATATGTCCCTGGAGCTCATAGCCTTTTTTGCGGTCCTGGGAGGTACGTGTAGGTTGAGAATCGACCTTCGTGCGGTCCATTTTTGTTTTGAAATGCAGAAGAAAGTCTAGGGCCTAAAAATGATACAAAATGAGTGGGATGGAGGAGCTCTGGCGAGCGACGGAGATGGAGCTATGAATCACTGAACAATAAGGGATCATGTTGGACCACGGCGTGGGATGGGTGTAGCAGGTCATGAGGAAGAATATAGGATGGACATGCAGGCCGAAACATGGTTGATTCATGATGAAATAGAGGGGTAGAGCAGAGAGCTTCAGTGATCATGGATTTTAATTTTAAGCTAATCTAACGATCTAAGTGTGAAATAAATGATGCTAATGAACTACCGCTACCTAAAGCTATTTAAAAAAGAAAGAAAATGCTTAGCTCGAATCTGAGTGTTGCTCCGGGAGCAACGGATCTCTGCCTCGGGCCACCAACTCGAATCCTCATACCGCTTGGACTTCGCGGGATACCCTCTCTATCATCGGGAGCACACACATGCAGATCCGGAGGTTCAATGGCTTGAAGAAGGATCAAACGGAGAAGGAAGAGAGAAGGTTTTCTTTATAAGCATGGAGATGGGTCCTTATTGATTGGGGATTCATAATGAATCAAAATGATGTACACAAGATTTAGGGTGGTGACGTGTAAAGATCGAGGGTCGATTTTTGTGAAGAATCACTTTGATGGGACTTGTTAGCTACCTAGGAATAAGGAAGCAAATCGGGGAGGAGACATATATGACGAAACAGAGACGCCAAAGGGCTAGTTGACCGCATGTCAACCAACAGAGCTCCCCCATTGGACCAGCTGGACCACAAAAGGACTAAACATGCTGGAAAATACTAAATAATTGAAAATAAAATAGTAAATGAATTTTTTTAATTTCAGGTGAAAAAATGTTTTTTACCTATAGTATGTATATTTTATTTTTATTTATTTTTGATTTTATTATTTTATTTTCTTAATTTATATAATTATAATTTATTTTTATATACGTAATTATATTTTTGTTATATTTTCCTGATATTATTTATACACTTTAAATAAGCAGAGGTATATATTATAAAGGTATGAGTATAGGTATTTCATCTATGTACTCTGCATATTATTTTATTTTAATGTATTTTTTATGATTTTCTTTTATTTTTATATTTCTAATAGAATATAAATAATACTCACACGGGTATAAAAATAGAAAATGAATAAAAGAATTAAAAGAATAATTTCCCTTATATTTATATACATGTATATTTACAATAGGGGTCCAAAATCTAACTTTTGCATCTTAACTCCAAATTGAGTGAAACCACTTCTTTAAATCACTAATTAAAAATATATACAATTAAAGTGATTTTATGCATTTTGACTTTTTATTGAGAAGGTATGGGTCTGGAAAGTTTGAGTTTTGGCTTTTTATTCAGTGTGTAAAATGTACATTGTATATTATTTTTGTGTAAACTCAATTTTGTTTTTCCTATATATTTATATCTACAACTTTGATGGACAAAGTTTCTTTATTTGAGGTATAAATAATTAAGAATAAATTAGGTCCTAAAAATGAATTATTTTATAAAATAAATAGGTAATTTTATTATGTTTTGACCCTTATCTCCCCCTACCTTTTTCCTTGTCAAACTAGTCATCAAGATGCCTAGGTCCCGTGTCTTAGGGTCATAAAATACCTTTGGTATTTTATTTATTTTTCTTTTATTTTCTTGATTCTTTTATTTTGTCTTTAACATTGTAATTTATACAATGAGTGTACAACAAAGAATTCATGTTAATTTGTACAAAATAATGATATTTACATGCATTTAGCTTGGGTTTGAATGCCAAAATGAAAGGATAAAGGTGATGAAATGGAGATTCATTAACTACTCGATGAAGAAGAGAGAAATGAAGGCGAAGAAAATGGAAAAGAGGGGCTCTCGTGACTCTGACATAGTCAAAGGGTAAGGCAAGGACAGTTAACCCAAGGTCAACAATCCTTGAGTCCTGATTGGTTCATGTAGGACCAAATCAAGACAAAATATGAATTAAATTCGTTCTTAATTCAATAATAAATAATAAAACAATTTATTAAATAAATTCAAAATGTGTTTTTTTTAAATTTAAACTATTTTATGACGATTTTTATTTATTTTTACAACCTTATTTGTAGGATGGTTATATTTACATGTGTATTCATTGGTATATTTACCTATAGTTTAGGTGTTTTATTTTTATTTTGTATTTTTAGTACTTATAAAAAAAGTAGAATGATGTTGAATTTCAAATTTGACTTCATAAAATTAAAGTTTGGAGCTCATTAATACTTTGGGATTGTTAGTTTATTCAAAATATTATTGAGAATAGGATCTAAAACTTAAAATCCCTCAAGTTCCACAAGTCTCTATTCAGGTCACATAAATAGGAAGGTCAGAATAAGTCTACTCATACACAAACCCTTATGACTATGAGTATTACTTGTACAATGTTGTGAATGTAGCTCTTCTCATCAGAAATAGCAAGGAACAATCTCTCTTATCAAGATAACCCTGATTCCCCAATCTAACAACTATTTCCTCGAGGACCGGGGTATTCCCTTTGTTCAAGTGCAACTAGCTCAAGAAGAATGGGTACAAAAATGAAAGGATTGTGACGATTGTAATGACATATCCTATGGACCTTGACCAGCGTAGTCTTGTCTCCTGCTGCAGTCAACCTTTAGATATTTGACTTTGAAGAATAATGGCTTGCTTATTTCATACATACTTCAATGGGATTTGTTTTTTCTTTTACTTTTGCATGTCTATTCCTTTTAGAGTTTTTGATTTTTTACATTTGTCGATACTTTATAGGACAACATCTACAAAAGGAATTTTTCGATTTGAGCTAGTAGACTATCCCTCTTTTGAAGCTTTATTGCAACCCACAACATCTTGTCTTTAGCCGCTAATGCCACTAGACCGGGTTGGGGCATTGACCATCTATTGGAGTGACATATGTTTCCATACGTGTGCTTCCTTTAGCTAAATAATCTTGCCCTCACCACCTCTTCAAAGTTGAGCTAAGTGCACAGTGCAATACCCAAGTTAGGTAATAAGAGTCATGTGTGCGCTTTGAAAAACTCTACATAGGCTAGTCAAGATAACATGTAAACATAGTCGCGCGAACTCAAAGAATTAAGTCTCATTGTCCAAAAATATTTTATTTCCAGTTCCTATATGGTTCCTATGAAATTAAGTGTATTAAGATGTCGAGTAGGCTCCAATCTTCAGATTTAGTTAGACTTGTTCAATTGTTAAAACCATCTAGAAAAATGCTTATGCAATGTAGAAAATATTTTTATGAAACTATTTTCTAATTTTGATCCTTTTTATGGGATTTTCAGAAAGTTTTGCACATTTTTATGGAGTTTTAAAATCAATTTTCAAAATTTAAGGATTTTTGGAATTTTACAAATTTTAATAGAGTTTCTGTAAAGGAGTTAGTGGATTAAATGTATTCACAAGTTCATAAGAATTTTATACATGTTTACAAAAAAAATATTATGCAAGTTATGTACAGGGTCTTATACAAGTATATACTTGTTTTATTTGAAGAATTCTGCGAGGATATTGTCTATAGAGTTTTCAAAATAATTTGAAAACAATGTTATATATATTTGCAAAATAATTTTGAAAATCTATTTTTCAAATAAATTTACAAAGAATTTTCTAAAACATTTTAACAAACACTTTTTTAAAACTTTTAACAAACATTTACAAAGAGCTTATTTTTCAAATGGTTTGACAATATTTTATGATGATTGTTTCAAAGGTTTCCAATAGATATTTTAAAATATTTTGTAAACATTTTCCAAATCATTTTTCAAAATAGTTTCAAACCAAATTTCACAAATATTTTTCGAATTTAATTCATTAAATATTCATATTGTATCAGAAAATTCAAAAAACATATAGTGCATTTATTTCACCATTATTCACATCTTGGCCAAGTTCATAATTTTTGGACATCGTTTGATTGGTATTAATTTTTTAGTCCTTAAAATCAGCCCTCAATTCATTTGCATTTCAAAAATTCCATTAAAGAAATAAAAAATATCTGCCTTGAAAATCGCGTACAAAATTTGATAGGCATAAATCTAGGTTATTCCTTTGCCTCCTCAAGATCGACCTTGGGCTTACCCAGGATAAATAAACTTAAAACTGCTTCGATTAAAATTGAATTAATTAGTAAAGTGGTTATTTTTTTATTGGTCCCGATTACGCACCTACAATGAACGACACACGTTTATTTTAGCATGTTAATTCCCATTAATTTAAGAGGGTAATCATCGGATTCATCAGATGGTGTCGTTGTTGGGAAAACTGAATATATGTGAAAAAAAGAGCTGACACATGGCTGCTCCTGGAGCCGCCACATGTCGCTCATTTTTCGCATTTATTTATTCAGTTATTTATTAAAAAAATTAAATAATAATAATAATAAAGGCACTACCATGTGGCATGATCTGGGCCACCCGATTTCATCCAGTAGGACGACCCCAGATCATTTTCAACCTTCGTTCAATCCAGATACCCTTCTTTTTCTTGCTGCCCATCTTTCCCAAATTCCGCTCCGCGAATTTCACCTCCGTATCAATCCGCCACCTACTGCGATCCCCAACGGATGTCGCCTTCTAGATCCAACCCCTTTCCAATCTCGCGAGCTTCCCATCTCCAATTGAATCCTCGCGAATCACGACCGACTCCCGATCAATCACGCCACTGCCTCCTACCAGATCCGCCCCTCCTTCCTCATTAGTTTCTCTCCCACATCCTATAAGAATTGTTGGAGTATTTGGTTGTGTGCCATATGAGTTGTAGGAGGGTAAATGGATCCTGGAAGGATCCATTTTCCAAATCCATATGTTTAGTCCCAGTGGAGGGACTTGGAGGCTCTGTGGAGGCTATATAAGGAGCCTTAGACCTCCTCTATCCATTGAGAAAAAGCAATGAAGCATATGGCCCTTTGAGGCCTTCTCATGTGGTTTCATCCCACTCCTTAGGGAGTAGGGTTCCATGTAAATCTTTGTCTTCCATATTTTATATTTATGTTCTTATGCTATGTTTATTAACATGGTATCAGAGCAGGTCGATTTTCAAGGATTTTTAAGTTCTTGTTTCTTTTTCGAGATTCTTTTTTTGGAGTTCTTGTTCTTAAGATTGATGTTTGAAGATTATTGTTCATGTTATGAGAGCTTTATTCAAAGATCTCGAGGGTTTTCTAAAACCCTAGATCCCCAGTTCGTTATGATCTCAAGCAACTACCCTCTCGCGTAGGCGGCACGAGGGCAGATCCAGGCAGTTACCCTCCATGTCTCTCGTCATACTGATCCAGTTACAACCCTCTAGGCTTGCTAGTCGAAGCCCGAAGCAGATCGAATCCTGTCTATATGAGCAGCATCATGGGGGCCCCAATCGCAGACCCCCCCTCTCCAATTACGGTGCATCCTCCTGCGTTGTCATGTCCAACACTCAACATGAGAGACGCACATGCAGCAGTCCTAGCTGCAAAAGGTGGTAGGGCTCATCCTCGCAGCGTACCTCCAAGGTGGAAGGGCTCCATGTTCCAGGCGCACGGGCACCCCCATTCTAGACATGAGGTAGCGCAACTCCTCCTCGCACAATCTCACGCGGGCACGCACAACCCTCATACCTCCTCCATGTGGAGGATCCAGGTAACAAGCAACATATCATCCAATGAGTACTCCAATTTTCACGCGAGTAATATAGGCTGTGATCTCCTCTACTTTTCACATGAGTACTCCAGGCCGCCTCACCGTGTGGTGAAGTAGCACCACCTAGCCCCCAGTGGAGGCTCCTCCTGCTGGTGCTCCTCGACGCGCAGGGAGCCCATATCTTCCATTCACACCCTCCCTAGTTCGTCCAGGGCGATGCTCCAGGTTGATGCTTTACTCCAGACGCATGAGGAGAAGGCGCAATTCTTTGGCATTCGACGCAGTAGATGTGTAACAAGTGGTACAAGCATCGCACGAAGTTCCATGGGGAGCTTGTAATCTACAGGCGGAAGCTTTCCTTCTCACACAAAACCCACTCGTGTGTAACTCTCCAGACGCTCCAGATTCCAGGAAGATTGCCTGCGCAAGAGGCACAATTCTCTGCTGCAGGCGGCATTGCGCAATCTCCTGCTCACCCCTCCTCCGCTAGCAAGCATAATGCTTGCAGGTGGCGCAGCTTCAAACCCCTTAGGGGGCGGCAACATTCAAAATGGGGGAAAGGGGGTTCCCACATTCGGAACCCTAAGGGATTTGGGCCCAGTCTTTAAAAAAATTTTGATTGCTCAAGTGGGCCAACGGTTCTATCCAAACAGAAAAAAGGGAAAGAAAATTTGGGGAGGGGGAAAGCGAGAGAAGTATTTAAAATAATGCGTACCAAAAAAAGGTGGAAGAAGAAAAGATGATGTGTTTTGTAAGCCCAAGTGGGCAGAATTATTTCAGGCCCACTCTACGCCACGTTTTTTAGTTTAAAAAAAGAAAAAAAAAGAAAAAAAAAGTCACGTAAAAAAAGGGAGAAGAAAAGTCATACGCTGTTAACAAAAAATCACGAAAAAAAGGAAAGTCGAATAAAAAAATTCGAACGACTTAAAAAAATTATGATAGTGATGGTTATTAAAAACAAAAAATTGAAATAGCCGATGATGATAATATAAAAAATATACGAGAAGTAAAGTATACAAAAATTATGAGGGCTTATTGATGTTTGTTTACCCATTATCTTGTCTTCTCCCAACATTGTCGATGATCATTTTCTGACAAGTATGGGAGAAAGGGGGAGTAGTGTGTAGAGTCACAGGTCTATTCAGATTCTCCAGATGCAGATATTATAGACCAGACAGTTGTTAAAACTCTATAGTGACCAGTTGTTCAGACTCGACACCAGATATTTCCGAGTCTTCAGTTACAGACACACATATGTTTGCAGTCATCTTTTCAGATAAGCACATGTTTGCCATCTTTTGTAGTGGTCCCCATCTTTTCTTGTTGTTTCGGACAGAGTTTTCATGTGAGCCATAGGGACTCCAGAGTAGAGGACCATTCCCTTTGCCATGTTGGCAAGAGTTTTCATGTGGTATCATAGGTACTCCAGAGTAGTGTACCATTCTCTGTGCCAGATGGGAGAGACCTAGTTCTCTGACGAGGAGACTTTTCAGACTCCATTCTCCAGTGACTGTGGACTTCGACGATGATTGCACTTCCATGGCCTTTTCAGTTCGGCCCTTTTTTCAGACATGGAGCAATTGTCCACATTGTTGTGGCTGGCCAGTGTACTCCGATGAGGAGACTCATTTTAGTTGCAGTGACTCCGACAGGCGCAGTACATGTTGTCCGACGAGGAGATTCAATTACTCACACTCCATCACGTTCAACCACCTCACATGCACGACATGAGAAGCAACATCCTCGATAGCAGCTGACAGTTGTGCACGTTGAGTTGATATTGTCTGTAGTGTCATGTATTGTGAGTTGAGTTTCTTTCTGTTTGTCCAAGCTGAGCATTGCATGCTCCAGCTTGAGGGGAGTGTTGGAGTATTTGGTTGTGCACCATAAGAGTTGTAGGAGGGTAAATGGATCTCTCTAGGATCCATTTATCACATCCATATGTTTAGTCCCACATCTACCAGTGGTGGGACTTGGAGGCTCTGTGGAGGCTATATAAGGAGCCTCAGACCTCCTGTATCCATTGAGAAAAAGCAATGAAGCATATGGCCCTTTGAGGCCTTCTCCCGTGGTTTCATCCCACTCCTTAGGCAGTAGGGTTCCACGTAAATCTCTGTCTTCCATTTTTATATTTCTGTTCTTATGCTCTATTTATCAATTTCGCTTCTGCTTCTTATTTTCTAATAAGAATCTCGTCGTCGCCCCTCCTTGAAACCCATCGGCTGATCTACAGCTACAAAGGATGACCAATCTCTGGTGGTGATAGCATGTGGCGACCCCTCCTCCTCCAACGAGATTCAAACCCAAGGGGCTTCGTTGCAGCGTGCATCCCCCTTGTCGCGTCTGCTTTCTCTGGCCTCTCACGTTTTGACGTCAAGCTCCATACCCTATGTATCCTTCCTCTGTTTCATTCTTCCTCTATTCATCTCTCCCACTTGCTTCCGCTGCTCTGCTTCTCTTCCACTCTTCATCAACAACACGATCACTACCTCTCTACTGCACCTCTTCCTTCCAATCATCTATCTCCGTCTCATCTCCAACTACACCGTCGAGCCTCGTGTCTATACCAAGTCCACCTTGCTCGCCATTTCATCAACATGAGACGCGACCTAGCCCTCTGCTCTAGCTTCAAGGCCGTCACATCAAGCGCCTTCACCATGCATCCTCCGCCCGACCTCTCCTGCCTTGCTCGCTGCCCTCGCATCTCCACTCTATCGCAATCCACCTCGACATCACCGCATCTCAATAGCTCTCGGATGATCCTCCACCAATCACCACCCACAATCCACGTTATATTGCCAAGCTCCTCAGGAAGCTCCTCTACCACCCTCCAGACTCCCACGCTTTGCCATCGACTGCCTGCAAGAGCTCCTCCACAAGGAGCATTGACCAGAAGACTTCGCCCATGCACGGAAGCCCTCCCTCGCCAGCCTCCAAGCATAGAGCCCAAGGACCACCCCGCATGCTCGGCACGTTCGTGGGAGTGATATTTACGTTGAAGCACTTGGAGATCCGCCCTTTTCCACATTAAGCTCCGTCGTCTCCAAGGCACGTACATAGCATGTACCACCTAGAAATTTTGTAGCAAATACACTTGTGGGTATTAGTAATTACCTAATATTCATTACTTTGAATTTTTATTATTGTAATCTTACAAATAGAACCCCACCTTTGGTATCTTCTTTAAACTTTATATTGCATTATTTTGTTATTAAAAAAATAACACATTGTTCTTCAATTAATTCTTTACATTATGGCATTACACTTTTATTAATTGTAGCTATTTAATAATAATTATTCTTTTGAAATCATACATATTTTACCCATTCTGTTCTTAGAAATTCGTAATTAATTAACCACAGTTCTAAAAATACAAAAATTAACGAATCGTAGAATTAATTGTTATTTACATTGTTCCCAAAAAAAATCCTTTGCATGCATCAGTTACTTGTTTTCCCTTTGAGATTTTTATGGGTTCAAAACCCTTTGAGGTTTTTATGATCAGATGAGATCCAAACAAGACACAAAGTAACATTGACACGAGTCTCGTGGACGAGACTCCCTTTGAGGGTTTTTCTATTGCCATAGAGGATTCAAATGTATACATGGATGATTCGAATGTAGCATCGACAAGTCTGTTGGAGAAAAGTAAACAAAACTCAACCTCAAAACTGGATGATTTACCTTTATAGTTGAAAGCAATGACTCCTTATTAATCAAATGCATGTACTTTACATAAATGACATATTCAATTACTATTTTCAATGATAAAGAAAGTCCTAAAGTCGATCATAAGATACTTTGATGTACTTGTGACTAAAGATGCATTATTTTGGGATGAAATCCTAATAAGGATGATGTCAGTGATTATAAACTGAACAGAATTCATATCAAAGTAATGTCATCCAACATATGGGTTGTAGAAAATAGCTCGAGATATGTGACATGTTCTAAACATAACATGCATTAGATCACACCAACCGAGAATTCCAACTGCTAACATGGAGCTTCAAAGACTGATTATTATGAACATGCTCGAAGAGATTTTCATGTGCCTTTAACCTTTGTATGTTTGGTCCTTTGGTGGAAACAATATTTTATCTATGAATAATGCAGTATAAATATCACAATTTGGTTGCATGGGTAGAGGCTCCTATAAGAACATATACCTCTAAGGATCTATCTATAT
Organism: Ottelia alismoides; assembly: GCA_037367405.1. NCBI lineage: Eukaryota > Viridiplantae > Streptophyta > Magnoliopsida > Alismatales > Hydrocharitaceae > Ottelia > Ottelia alismoides. Next base: position 20,185 of record JAZKJV010009585.1, on the reverse strand, counting down.
AGGTTGTACATTTTCTTGAGTCAGGGCTCTATATTCATATTCTGCACGATATATGGCTACAATTGCTGGCTTCTTATTACGCAATGTGATGAGGTTTCATCCAGAGTATAAACTAAAGTTTGTCATGGGTTTCTTGTCTACATGATAACTTACATAATATACATACGCACAGATGGTGAAACCCAAAGACTCCTTGTTGAGGAAGAGATGATACTTTCCTAAAGCAGTCATAATGTATATATGTAGCATTATAACAACATCCTAGAGTGACCCATGAACTCACCTACTTTTCTACCTCCAGGAGCAATGTCCACGCGTATCACAGTGATATGTAATAGCTTCCTGATAATACCTTTATATTATATAGCATTGACATCTTCTGAGAATTCATCTTTTAAAATACTAAAACTCTTCTCTTAAAGTCAACAAATGATTTCTCAATATCTTTACGAATAAGAAATCATCAATCAATTGATCATTATAAATAGTATACTATTCAGAAAATCTATTATATATAAGACGTTCTGGCAATGATCAGAAAACACCCCTCCTTTGATGTCTCAACTGGAACTGGTACAATTGAGACATGATTCTTGTATAGGTACCATATAAAACAAAATGATAAAGACTAGCTAGATCCATATCCAAAGCATAGATGGTAATCTTATGATTATAGAAATGATAACATGTGACCACAAAGACCGATCATCTTCATAAATTAATCTTTTAGGTATACTCTACTATTTATACATATCACCAAATATAGGTAGTGACAAAATACCTAGATTTGTAAAGTCAATCATTGAAGAGATTGAGAAATGATGGGCAGATGAATAAGTGAAATCAATGATGAATCAGTTATATCAATAAGATCGTTGATCAAAAAGACCTAGATCTGTATAATCAACCACATAAAAGATTAAGAAAGGATGAGGGATCAAGTCAGTGATGACTGATAATTAAGAGTTTGAGTCATGGTGACCTTTACACCTGACTGTGCGATAGTGCGGTGACCCTCAACTGGGTAGGAGATAGGAAGCCCAATTAGGGCAGCGGTTACTTAGTGCGCGGGTCTAGGATCCTAGTCTTTTTATCGGGTTTTTTCGCGTGTGCTAGCAGTTTTTACGCATCTCTGGGATCCACAGGTTTTCTTTAAAAGACCAGTTCCGCTGACTCTTGTTCTTTAGGGTACCTAGGCTGGAGGGCCCTTGGTTTTAGTTTTTCGAGCTCATTAGCCCGTACCGGTAAGGCCAGTTTTTCTTTTGGGGTGACTCTTCCGGGGAGTCTCTCCCACTCGTCTCTGTGGCGTAGTTATGGAGTATACCTATCCGTCTACTGGACCGCACTTCCACTTAGAGGGCGAGACAAAAGAGTCTCTTAGGAGACTACCTCACCGCTTGAACTTTTGTTACATTCTGCCAATTGATTTGGCAATGGCTACATGTGAATCAGTTACAATTGAATTTGGAGGAGTTACAATTGAGCTTGGAATGAGTCAAAATGAGTTTTGTTAAAGTTGAGATGAATTACAGTTGAGTCGGTTGTAGTTGAACTTGTATTCCATTGAGCTAGTTATTGTTCCGCCAGTAATTCCTGACGAAGAGAAAAGACCAATTTATAAAAATCATCCTTATCAGACTATTCACACACTTGATGATTTGTTATATGTATGTACTCTAGAGTAGAAAGGATCCTGGAAGGACCACTTGTCATTGCTAGAATTCCCGTACAACAACCATCATTCCAGTATTGGTATGACATCATTTGAAGCCCTATACAGGCTGAGATGTCTCGCACCTCTCAATGGGCGTAAGGTAGGTGAACACACTTTTTATCCCATAGATTTCTTAGAGGAGACTGCGAGGATTGATAACCTTGTGAGGTGAAGGCTTTTGACGGCTTAGGGCCACCAGAAAAGCTATGCATATCAGCGGAGAAGAGATGTAGAGTTTCGGGTAATTCGCTCATCTTCTCTTTATCCATTCAAATATGACTTATCAATATTGAACTTAGTCTCTCATATTGATAAAATTCCTGTAAGCACGGGAAGGAGATTGAGTGTTTCTACTGGTATCTCCCATGAAGGGATTATAGTGATTTTGTGTTCATGGTAACTTGACGCCACGATATGTTGGATCATTTGAGATTTTTACTCGTATGTGTAAGGTGATCTATCGAGTAACCCTTGCTCCATACTTGTCAGTCATACACGATGTCTTTCATATATCCAACCTAAGGAAATACATGCACGATTCTTGCCACATCATCAGCTACGAGAACCTTGACGTGGAATCATGCTTGATATACAAGGAGAGGCCAATACAGATACTCGATAACGCCATGAAAAAGCTTCGCAAAAAAGAGATTTCCCTAGTCGAAGTGCTATGGCACCGACATGGTGACAAAGAAGAGACATGAGATATACTGAAGCGGATATGCAGGCACGGTACTCACATCTCTTTCAAGTAAATGTGAAAATAAGCCCATTTAATTATATATATTGAAAGAACATGGCTTGTTTTCCCTTTTAGGTTTTTATGGGTTCAAAACCCTTTGAGGTTTTTATGGCCACATGAGATCCAAACAAGACACAAAGTAACCTTGACTCGAGTCTTTAGGACGAGGCTCCCTTTGAGGTTTTAATATTACCATAGAGGATTCAGATGTATACATGGATGATTCAGATGTAGCATCGCCAAGTCTGTTGATGAAAAGTAAACAAAACTCAACCTCAAAACTAGATGATTTACCTTTATAATTGAAATCAATGACTTCCTATTAATCAACTGCATGTTCTTTACATAAAGGACATATTCCATTACTATTTGCAATGATAAAGAGTGTCCTAACGTCAATCACAAGATACTTTGATGCACTTGTGACTAAAAGAGGCATTATTTTAGGATGAAATTCTAATAAGGATGATGTCAATGCTTATAAAATGAACATAATTCATATCAAAGTAATGTCATGTCCCCCAACAGATGGGTTGTAGACAACAACTCGAGATATGTGACATGTTCTAACCATAACATGCATTAGATCACACCAACCAAGAATTCCAACTGCTAACATGGAGCTTCAATGACTGATTGTTATGAACATGCTCGAAGAGATATTCATGTGCCTTTAACCTTTATATGTTTGGTCCTTTGGAGGAAAACAATATTGTATCTATGAATAATGCAATATAAATATCACAATTTGGTTGCATGGGTAGAGGCTCCTATAAGAACATATACCTCTAAGGATCTATCTATATAGCTTCTACATTTTCTTGAGTCAGGGCTCTATATTCATATTCTGCACGATATATGGCTACAACTGCTGGCTTCTTATTGCGCAATGTGATGAGGTTTCATCCAGAGTATAAATTAAAGTTTGTCATGGGTTTCTTGTCTACATGATAACTTACATAATATACATATGCACAAATGGTATAACCCAGAGACTCCTTGTTGAGGAAGAGGTGATACTTTCCTAAAGGATTCATAATGTATATATGTAGCATTATAACAACATCCTAGAGTGACCCATGAACTAACCTACTTTTCTACCTCCACGAGCAATGTCCACGCAATTCACAGTGATATGTAATAGCTTCTCGATAATCCCTTTATATTATATAGCATTGACATCTTCAGAGAATTCATCTTTTAAAATATTAAAACTCTTCTCTCAAAGTCATTAAATGATTTCTCAATATCTTTACGAATAAGAAACTATCAATAAATTGATCATTATATATAGTCTACTATTCATACAATCTATTATATATAGGATGTTATGGCAATGATCAGATAACGCCCCTCCTTTGATGTCTTAACTGGAACTGTAAAATTCAGACATGATTCTTGTATAGTACCATGTAAAACAAAATGATAAAGACTATCTAGATCCATATCTAAAGTATAGATTGTAATCTTATGATTATAGAAATGATAACATGTGACCACAAAGACCGATCATCTTCATAAATTAATCTTTTAGGTATACTCTACTATTTATACATATCACCAAAGATAGGTAGTGACAAAATACCTAGATTTGTAAAGTCAACCATTGAAGAGATTGAGAAATGATGGGGTAGATGAATAAGTGAAATCCATGATGAATCAGTTATATCAATAAGATCGTTGATAAAAAAGACATAGATCTGTACAATCATCCACATAAAAGATTAAGAAAGGATGAGGGATCAAGTTAGTGATGATTGATAATTAAGAGTGCCAGTCACGGTGACCTTTACACCTGATTGTGCGAGGGTGCGGTGACCCTCAACTGGGCAGGAGATAGGAAGTCCAGTTAAGGCAGCGGTCGCTTAGTGCGCGGGTTTAGGATCATAGTCTTTTTCTCAATTTTTTTCGCGAACGCTCGCAATTTTTATGCCTCTCTGGGATCCACATGTTTTCTTTTCAAGACAAGTTCCGCTGACTCTTGTTTTTTTTGTGTACCTAGGCTTGAGGTCCCTTGGTTTTAGTTTTTCGAGCTCGTTAGCCTGTACCGGTCATGCTGTTTTTTCTTTTGGGGTGACTCTTCCGAGGAGTCTCTCCCACTCGTCTCAGTGGCGTAGTTTTGGAGTACACCTATCCCTCTACTGGACCGCACTTCCACTTAGAGGGCGAGACGGAAGAGTCTCTTAGGAGACTACCTATCCACTTGAGTTTTTGTTACGTTCTTCCAATAGATTTGGCAATGGCTACATGTGAATCAGTTACAGTTGAATTTGGAGGAGTTACAATTGAGCTTGTAATGAGTCACAAATAAGTTTTGCTAAAGTTGAGATGAATTACAGTTGAGTTTGTTGTAGTTGAGCTGAATTTCCATTGATCTAGTTACTGTTCCGCCATAAATTCCTGACGAAAAGAAAAGATCGATTTATAAAAATCATCCTTATTAGACTATGAGCTACTACCACAGTTTTTTGAAATAACTAGTGGACGTGTTGGGAACTTAGTTAGGATTCATTTTACTCCGTCGCATGCCTACGGAGGCACCCTAGCCCTAAGGCTTCCTTACTGCCTTAGAGTCATAGTGTGAGGTCTTACCTAGACCAAGACCATAGACTATCCACTAAAACATATCAGGTATGTATGTTATAATTTTATTCAGGGTATTATAGATGCTTTTATTTCTCTTCTAATACAATTGGGATGCATGTACATTATGCAGTTCTTTTGTTACATGTTAAATGCTATGGAAATTTATGCAATAGATTGGTGACATATTGTAGTTCTATGACTTGCTAGTTAAATGAGAATGGCATTTATAAACACGAAAAAGTTTCCCTGAATTTCAATAACCTAATGCGGTCTCTAGAGAACATGATACTATGAGTGTTATGTAAACAGGTATTCTTGATCCGCGGGAACCGGTGTCATATTTTTGGTATCAGAGCAGTGGTACTCCGCTACATACATTCGTTGTATTATAGTTCTGATCGCATTAATTCAACGATAGCGATGGTTCTCCAACTTGTCGCGAGTCCGAAAGGGAAATATGACATTCAAATTCCGTAACCACAGATGTTACCATTTGCAACTAATTTCTATATTGTATACCAATAAGAGAAAAAGCATAATAGAAATATCCGCGAACATTAACTATTAATGGTATCGGTTCTTACACAGAACCATGGCGTCTAGTGCCGACCTTTCTATCTTTTAATTAATTCTGGAGCGATGAATGAGCTTCAAGATTTCGAGCTCCAATAAGTAGAGTTGCAGTGAATTTTAGATCGTCCTTGTCACATTCATGAACCAAGTGGCCAAAATTTGATCATAAGACTGATAGTCAAAAGGTTACCAATGTTGATTGGTGGCCACAAGATGATCACTGACTGTCTACTACTACAACTTGACAAGTGTGACCTGATCATGTGAGTGGATTAGCTGTCAGTTCATTATATCTAGTTAATTACTTCAGGAAGACGATTGTTTTCAAGATTCCAGACTTACCCGAGGTTACCTATAAGGGTACATTACATGACTCCAAAATAGAGTACATCTCAGTATTGAGAGCTCAGAGACTTGTCTATCAGGGATATGATTCATATCTAGCAATTGTTCGAGAGACATCTAATGGAGAGCCGATGGCTCAAGACATCACGATAGTGTCAGATTACCCTAATGTGTTCTCCAATGATTTGTCAAGTTTACCACCTGAAAAAGATAATGAGTTCGAGATTATATAACTACCAGATACACAACCAATCTCGATGACTCTGTAACACATGGCATCAACCAAGTTGAGAAAGTTGAAGATGCAGTTACAGGAGTTACTTGACATAAGTTTCGTAAGACCGAGCACTACACTTTGGGGTGCTCCCGTCCTTTTTGTCAGGAAGAAGAATGGATTGATGAGATTACACATATATTACAGATAACTAAATAAGAAAAATGGTAAAGAACCATTATCTTCTATCATGCATCGATGACTTGTTCGATCAGCTACATGGATTTTCGATGTTTTCAAAGATCGATCCCCTATCTGGCTACCATCAACTGAGGATTTGAGAGTCAAATATTCCGACAACAACATTCAGGAATTGATATGGACACTACAAATTTCGTGTGATAACATTTGGGCTCACGAAAACACATGCAACATTCATGGACATGAAGAACATGATTTTCCGTCCATACTTAGACACGTTTGCAGTTATGTTCATCAATGATGTTCTGATATATTCTCGAAATAAGTGGAATCATGCAAAGATCTAAAGATTCTCCTTGACACACTTCAAGAGCATAAGTTGTATGCCAAGCTGAGTAAGTTTGAGTTCTGATTTTCCCAGGTCTCATTCCTTGAGCCTGCCATTTTTGCAGTATGTATTTCAGTTGATCCTATAAAGATTGAAGCAGTCATGTCTTGGGAGCAGCCCAAGACAATCAGTCAGATTCATAGCTTCCTTGGACTAGTGGCATATTACATATGCTTTCTCAGTAGTTTTTCCTGAGTCATTCTTTTCCTAACACGATTTACACAGAAGAAAGATACTTTCAATTAGAATGATCCATGTAAACAAGCCTTCAGGACACTGAAGGAAAGATTGACGACTGCGAATATTCTTGCACTTACTTTAGACACTCGAGATTATACCGTATATACAGATGCTTCAAGAAAAGGTTTAGGAACAATTATGATGCAACCAGGTCACGTTATTGTTTATGCATCACGTAAATTGAGGCCGCATGAGCAGAATTAACACACCCTTGAATTGGAGTTGGTAACCGTTGTCTTCACTTTGAAGATCTGGCGTCACTATCTCTATGAGGTGAATTTTGAGATTTTCACAAATCGCAATAGACTGAAGTACATCTTGGATTAGAAGGAGCTGAACATTGAGAAATCATCAGTAGTTTGAACTACTAAAAGATTTTGATTACTCGATCCCTTACCATTCTAATAAAGGAAACATGGTGGCAGATGTGCTGAGTAGGAAAACTCATGCATATATGACAAAATAGCTATACATGTGGGATACACTCACAACTTGGACTAATTGGTATCCTTGTATGATTGCGTCCATATTATTGTCGTGCCTTCGTGATGCAGTAAGTCTTTGGGATCAAATAATTGAAGGATAAATGATAGATCCTTGAATTGAGATAGATACATGCGTGCCATCACGGATAAAGATGATAATTTTGTGTTGACTAAGTCCACTTTGCGGAAGGATGGTTGCGTCGTTGTGCCCAACGATGAGCAATTGCGTAGAGATTCTTGATGAGGCATACGTTCATGACTCTCTATTCATCCTGGCAGTACGAAGATGTATCGTAATCTATGCCAACATTCTGGCAGGTCAGGATGAAGTGAGATGTAGCATGTCATGTTAACAAGTGCATGACCTATCAGATGGTCAAGGCAGAACACAAGAGACTACCATTGTTATTACTGTCTCTCCCCATTCTTGAGTGGAAGTGGGAGAGTATTTCTATGGATTTTATCACCATACTACCGAGGATGCTTCGTGACCCCGATGCTTTTGGGTCGTTGTTGATAGATTTGCCAAATCAGCTCATTTCATACATATCAACATGACCTACACTCCATCTAGGTTGATTAGATTTCATGTGCAAAAACATTATCAGATTTCGTGATATACCACGTGAGGTAGTTTCTAATGGGGACTTGAGGTTTATATCTTACTACTGGTACTAGCTTATGTCAGCATCACAGACAGAGCTGAAGATGAGTTCCACATACCATCCATAGACCAACGGATAGAGCAAGTGTGCTATTCAGACACTTGACGATTTGTTATATGTATGTACTCTAGAGTAGAAAGGATCCTGAAAGGACCACTTGTCATTGATAGAATTTCCGTACAAAAACAACCATCATTCCAGTATTAGTATGGCATCATTCGAATCCCTATATGGGCAGAGATGTCTCACACCCCTCAGTTGGTGTAAGGTAGGTGTACACGCTTTTATCCCGTAGAATTCTTAGAGGAGACTAGGAAGATTGATAACTTTGTGAGGTGGAGGCTTTTGACGGCTTAGGGTCACCAAAAAAGCTATGCATATCGGCGGAGAAGAGATGTAGAGTTTCAGGTAATCCGATCATCTTCTCTTTATCCATTCAAATATGACTTATCAATATTGAACTTAGCCTCTCATATTGATGAAATTCCTATAAGCACATGAAGGAGATTGAGTGTTTCTACTAGTATCTCCCATGAAGGGAATACAGAGATTTGGTGTTGATGGTAACTTGACGCCACGATATGTTGGATCATTTGAGATTATTACTCATATGTGTAAGGTAATCTATCGACAAACCCTTTCTCCACACTTGTCAGTCATACACAATGTCTTTCATATATCCAACCTAAGGAAATACGTGTATGATTCTCTCCACGTCATCATCTACGAGAACCTTGACATGGAACCATGCTTGATATACAAGGAGAGGCCAATACAGATACTCGATAATGCCATAAAAAAGCTTCGCAATAAAGAGATTTCCCTAGTCAGAGTGCTATGGCATCGACATGGTGACAAAGAAGAGACATGGGATATACTGAAGCAGATATGCGAGCACGATACCCACATCTCTTTCAAGTAATTGTGAAAACAAGCCCATTTAATTATATATATTGAAAGAACATGGCTTGTTTTCCCTTTGAGATTTTTATGGGTTCAAAACCCTTTGAGGTTTTTATGGCCAGATGAGATCCAAACAAGACAGTATCCTTGACTCGAGTCTCGAGGACGAGACTCCCTTTGAGGTTTTTATATTGCCATAGAGGATTCAGATGTATACATGGATGATTCAGATGTAGCATCGCCAAATCTGTTGGTGAAAAGTAAACAAAACTCAACCTCAAAACTGGATGATTTCCCTTTATAATTGAAAGCAATGACTCCCTATTAATCAACTGCCTGTTCTTTACATAAAGGACATATTCAATTACAATTTTCAATGATAAAGAGAGTCCTAAAGTCGATCATAAGATACTTTGATGCACTTGTGACTAAAGATGCATTATTTTGGGATGAAATCCTAATAAGGATGATGTCAATGCTTATAAACTGAATATAATTCATATCAAAGTAATGTCATGTCCCCCAACAGATGGGATGTAGACAACAACTCGAGATATGTGACATGTTCTAAACATAACAAGCATTAGATCACACCAACCAAGAATTCAACTGCTACATGGATCTTCATAGAGTGATTGTTATGAACATGCTCGAAGAGATGTTCATGTGCGATTAACGTTATATGTTTGGTCCTTTGGTGGAAAATAATATTGCATCTATGAATAATGTAGTATAAATATCACAATTTGGTTGCAAGGGTAGATGCTCCTATAAGAACATATACCCCTAAGGATCTATCTATATAGCTTTTACATTTGCTTGAGTCAGGTCTATATACTCATATTCTACACGATATATGGCTACAACCGCTAGCTTCTTTTTACGCAATGTGATGATGTTTCATCCAGAGTATAAACTAAAGTTTGTCAATGGGTTTCTTGTCTACATGATAACTTACATAATATACATACGCACAGATGGTGAAACCCAGAGACTCATTGCTGAGGAAGAGATGATACTTTACTAAAGTAGTCATAATGTATATATGTACCATTATAACAACATACTAGAGAGACCCATGAACTAACCTACTTTGCTACCTACACGAGCAATGTCCACGCGTTTCACAGTGATATGTAATAGCTTCCCGATAATCCCTTTATATTATATATCATTGACATCTTCTGAGATTTCATCTTTTAAAATATTAAAACTCTTCTCTCAAAGTCAACAAATGATTTCTCAAGATCTTTACGAATAAGAAATCATCAATCAATTGATCATTATATATAGTTTACTATTCATACAATCTATTATATATATGATGTTATGGCAAAGATCCGAAAACACACCTCCTTTGATGTCTCAACTGGAACTGGTACAAATGAGACATGATTCTTGTATAGGTACCATATAGAACATATGATAAAGACTAGCTAGATCCATATACAAAAACATAGATGGTAATCTTAAGATTATAGAAATGATAACATGTGACCACAAAGACCGATCATCTTCATAAATAATCTTTTAGGTATACTCTACTATTTATACATATCACCAAAGATTGGTAGTGACAAAATATCTAGATTTGTAAAGTTAACCATTGAAGAGATTTAGAATGATTGTGTAGATGAATAAGTGAAATCAATGATGAATCAGTTATATCAATAAGATCGTTGATAAAAAAGGCCTAGATCTGTTCAACAACAACATAAAAGATTAAGAAAGGATGAGGAATCAAGTCTGTGATGACTGTAAATTAAGAGTGCCAATCATGGTGACCATTTACATCTGACTGTGCGAGGGTGCGGTGACCCTCAGCTGGGTGGGAGATAGGAAGCCCTGTTAGGGCTGCGATCACTAAGTGCGCAGGTCTAGGATCCCAGTCTTTTCTCGGTTTTTTTCGCGAGCGCTCGCAGTTTTTACGCCTCTCTGGGGATCCACAGGTTTTCTTTAAAGACTAGTTCTGCTGACTCTTGTTCTTTAGGGTACCTAGGGTGGAGGGTCCTTGGTTTTAGTTTTTTGAGCCGTTAGCCCGTACCGGTCGGGCCAGTTTTTCTTTTTGGGTGTGACTCTTCCGGAGAGTCTCTCCCACCCATCTCAGTGGCATAGTTTTGGAGTAGACCTATCCCTCTACTGGACTGTACTTCCACTTAGAGGGCGAGACGGAAGAGTCCCTTAGGAGACTACCTCACCGCTTGAGTTTTTATTAACGTTCTGCCAATAGATTTGGCAATGGCTACATGTGAATCAGTTACCAGTTGAATTTGAAGGAGTTATAATTGAGCTTGGAATGAGTCACAGTGAAACCCCAAGTTTTAAGCACCGTCACATGATCAAGTTGATGATGATCAAATAGTTGCAGTCCATTTAGCAATTTATGAAAAATTTAGTTTTGATCTGATTGTAGACTAAGATATCTTATTGGATGCGTATCTTCGTTAGGATTCCAACGCATCTGAAATTTTGCAAATCGGACATCGGATAATGAGATATGGTCATTTTAGTGAAGATGGGTCAAGTTTGAAATTATCATACGGGATTTGAGCGGGATCCATCTAAGGATCCGTCCCAAACCACTTAAGGAGCTTATAAAAATCCTCTATTTAAGATAACCTCTTCTCATTTATAAACCATAGCCACCACCACCATCTCCTACCTCCCAAGCTTGTTGTAGTTCCATCAGAGTGTCGTTGAGGTGGTGAATCACCACCATTTTTGGAGAGGAGTTTCCCTCATTATCTTCTACACGGATCTACCACTAGAAGTGTAAGGTTCTCTCTCGTGCCTCTTCTATTTCAAGATTTTATTTATGGATTAGACCTAAGAAAGGGTTTATACTGGATTATAGGATTTCCGTAATCATGATGATGCGTGGAACTACATAGAACGGAGATATGACGTTGAATGCACGAACAACATATAGGTACGGTCCCCTCCCCTTTTTCTTATGATTTTCTCATCTTGCATATGTTCCATGGACCTTTGTGTCCTTCTTGCTGGATTGGATTTCTCCTTGGTGTGGAGATTCATGGTTGTTCATGTTCCTAAAAAATATAAAAGAAATTATAAAGAGAAGTTGATATATAAATTTGCCTATTAAGTTGAAATAGTTAAATGAAAGATGTAATAGATGCATTGTTATTTAGTGGCTGGTTCAAGTCTATGATAAGATCATAAAATATACCTAGCGATGCTTTCGTGAGAATGTACATGCGTGACAATTGACTGCTTCCCTCCTTACGGTTTGGGCCATAAGATTTTAATGGTTCAAATCCTAAGTCGTGACTTTTTTTTTATTCGAGTTATTTCCTCTGAAATATTGATTCGATACCTAATTGGTCTTGATCTGATCGTTACATGTGAAATTCATTGCGGTATTGTGATTAATCGTTTCATTACTATCCACTAATGATCGTGCTTCCTTAATTCATATCCTAGTCTGTAAAAAGAAAACGTAATGAGCAAGAATGTGACGCTCACATATCGGCTCTTTTTTTATGTAATTATATTTCGTAATAAATACAACCACATGATTTTTTTTGGATAACGTCCCATGGATAATTAAGGTTACAATCTAAACAGTGGAGTTATCCCCATTATAGTGGATTTTAGTACACCTACGTATCAAACCATTAAATATTCATATCAATCAAGAATATGAAATGGGGTTACAGTATAATGCTACTTGTACGTCACCTTTTACAAAACTTTATGATACTAATGAATTGTTAATAAGATATTGTCTAATTTCAAATCATTGAAATATTATGACTGTGAGATAATCAAGTTTAGTATGGTAGATACATAAATGATATGCAGAATGCCAATAGCGCATTTTCTTTTTTTCATTTCAATTTTACATATACCTTATAGGTGTTCAACAAATAATAGAAATATATACGTGAAAAGGGGAACCAAAAGATTAAGTGATTGAAATAGATAACTACATATTTTGATACTTGCTATAATCCAACACAGTTAACTAAAATTTGATCCTTTTATCAATAAAAACCCCAAATAGTCGAATATCAAGTTCTTTTAAAGTGTACATATACAGGTTAAGAAAGAGTAGTGTTATCATGTAAAGATAGCTTCCTAATTAGTTGTTGTAATAAAATCAATCCATATAACCTGACTATTAGTAGAAAGAATGGCATCTGTCACCTTTATTATCTCAGCGTAAAATATTAAATTTTATACTATAGTTAAATCCAATTCTATTAGTGGAACTTAAGGTTTGTTATTAAATGTATCTTTACCATTTTCATTGTTATTTAATCAGGTCAACAAATTGATATTATGAGATCTCTACATTTCTCAACTACTATAAACATGATTACTGTATTAAGTCCTAGAATTGAGATAACTTAAAAAATATAACATAGATATCTTTCAATATATACGTTGATGAAAAATAACTTCGATCGTATTGATATTATCATAATAAATTTGAATCTCGACAGTCTATCAGTAGTATGAACTATGATCATCTAACTATTGGTGGAATGAAAGTGTTCTCCATGAGTGAGATTTTATGTTATGAGTGGAGGGAGTTAGGGACCACAAGAGCATTCACCTTAGGGCTGGATAGATACCATGAAGACCGCAAACCCAACAAACAAATTACATGCTGCATTGCACCTAGCCGCCCGGTTGCATCCAGGGTTGCTCAATGAAGTAAGCAGGTCATACGGGTTGGCATTTTTAGCGTAGCACTTTTACGTGATACCAATACTCATAGCATAGGCAGGTCGCGCCGAGTATTATTTCGAGTATTAGTATTGTTAGGAGGTCTTCTATGAAGTGGTTTAAATGTGAAGAATTTATGTCATGACTCAACAAATGAGTTGGGTGATGCATTACACCCACTGGTCCGGTGGTATTCAGAGTTGCTCAACGTTGACATATGCTTATTTATGAGAAATAATACATGATGGAATATGGGAATTAAACACATCGATTACTCTAAACCACTGATGGAAATCTTAAGATCAATGTGGTAATGTTCTCGAATGAATATTAAATTACTAAACGAAATTAAATTGGAAACTACTTTATTAATAATTGTAATTTGTTATGTCTAAAAGAGTTAGTATACCCGAGAGTGGGGCGCAGCTCTCGTGGTCCCAGTGAGTCCTAGATAGAGTGTTAGCTCTAATTTCGCGGGTCTGTTGGTGTGTTCCGTGACTCTATCGGTTGAGCATAGTACTATGGGTACAGTCGGTGAGTCTGCATCCCTAGTACGGTCCTCATTGAAGACTCGTACTTTATCATAAGGGTGTATCTGGTATGGTCTCATTTGGCCGCGGTGTACTTGTTCCCAGGTATTCTCCTCATGGCAGGTAAGCTGGGGAAATGGGTTGAAGTTGGAGTTGGGGTTGGTTGCTTGAGTTTGTTGGCTTGAGTTAGTTGCTCCAGGGCACATGTTGTGATTGTTGTGTTTTAATATTAATGTTTGAACTCAGCAACTAAATGATGGAAATATGTCTTGAATAGTATACCTATGTGCATATACGTATATGATTATTCCAAGTAATGTATGTAGATAAATGTATAATTAATTAGCTCGTGATATGAATAAAGTACGAGCACTTGTAAAGTATGGATAGAAAATTGCATGTAACTTATAATAATAATAGTATTATTGATGGTTTTGAATATTGAGCAACAATTACAAGAATAACAATGGAACATGAACATCACTCTCTTTACTCTTTTACACTTCTATTTGGCATAGTGTTAGCATGTTTTAGCTGTACTGAGTTTTTTCTTCATACGTACTTTTTTGGAAACACATCCAGGTTTACAGGTTGTTGAGCAAAAATAGTAACTTGATCTTCCGCAGTTTGTACAAGACACATGATACAGTTTAACTTGCAGAGTTGTAATAGTTGTTATTATACTTTTGTAGCTTATGTTGTTTAAGTTGTTAGCCATGTAAAAATATATTGTGGACTCTATTGTAAACTTGTAATGTTTTGGGAACCATGAATAGATAAATGTTGTTAGAGCATTTATTATCTACTTTTCCAACTTTACATTCCGAATGTTAGTCATGATGTATGAATGTGGCTATTACTGAGTATCTGGATCCTAGGGAGTTAGGTCTGATGCCCTCCCTACGTGGCAGGGCCTCACAGTCACAAATGAGTTTTGCTAAAGTTGAGATGAATTAAAGTTGAGTTGGTTACATGGGAGCTTGGTTACAGTTGAGTTGGTTGTAGTTGAGCTTAATTTCCATTGAGCAAGTTACTGTCTCGCCAGTAATTCTTGACGAAGAGAAAAGATCAGTTTATATAAATCATCCTTATCAGACTACGAGCTACTACCATAGCAGTTTGAAATAGCTAGTGGACGTGTTGGGAACATAGCTAGGATGCATTTTACTCCACAGCATGCCTACGGAGGCACCCAAACCCTAAGGCTTCCTTACTGTCTTAGAGGCATAGTGTGAGGTCTTACCCAAACCAAGACCACAGACAATTTTATTTTTATTTTGCAAATTTTTATTATTTTGTTCCCCAATTTTATATATTTATAACTTATTTTTAGATGTATAAATATATTTTTGTTATATTTTTATGATGTTATTTGCATACTTAAATAAATAGGGGTGTAAATTGTATAGGTATATTTATTGTATATTTATCTATTTATTTTGTACATTATTTTATTCTAATTTATTTTCTTGGGTTTATTTTATCTTTTTTTTACTAAAATATAAATAATATTTACGAGAGTAGGAAAATATAAAACAATAAATAATAACAGAAAAAGATCCACTTTTATTTATTTACAAGTAGTAACATAGGTATTTTTACCTATATTTTTATAGACCTATTTTATTTTAATGTTTTACTGGAGATTTTATTATAGTTTTATTAAGTGCATATATTATAAATAATATTTACAAAAATTATAAAAATATAAAATTGTAAAAATAATAAAGAATGGATAAAACAAATATTTTATTCGGGTATACTATACAATGAGGGTCCAAAACCTAACTTTCACACCTTAACTCCAAAAATATGAAACCACCTCAATTAAATAGCTTATTAAAAGTTATATACAATTAGAGGTGATTTTGATAATTTTGAGTTTTTTATTTGGATGTTATGGATGTGGGAAGTTTGGGTTTTGACTTTTTATTTGTGTATAAAATAAACACTTTGTTTTATTTTTGTACAAACTCAATTTTGTATTTTTATTTACATTATTATCTAAAACATTCATGTACAAAGTTTCTTTATTTGATGAATAAATAATTAAGAATAAAATGGGTGTCAGAAATAGATTATTGATGAGTAAATAAATGCGACTTTTATTGTATTTTTGGCCCTTATCTCCCCCTACTTTATTCCTTGTCGACAAACTCAATTCTTGACTTGGTCTCGGGGTTTTGGGTCTTAAAATACCTTGGGTATTTTATTCTTTTTATTTTCTTCTCTTTATTCTATGAATTTGGCATTAAAAATAATAAACATAATACATAATGAATGCTATTTTGTACAAAATAATGCTATATACATGCATTAGTTAGGGTTTCTAAGGCCAAAATGATAGAATAAAGGTGATGAAATGGAGATTCATCAGTCGTCATGACCTTCCCCAAATGGTTAACCAAGTACAGGGACTTATCTTGGGAGATTGAAGGAAATGCGATCATCTTGACTACACCTAACGGGATGTTAGGGTATTGTCTGGTTCTACAGATACGAGAAAACTGATGTAGGTGAATGTAAGGTTCCTCGTTGGCGTTCTTGTGAAAGGTAGGCATAAGAGCAAGGAACCGAGGTTTGAGCTCAAAATGAGTATGCAATGAGGGTCGTGCCTCGCTCATGGGAGGTGTTTTGGTCCCCTCCTAAGGTACCTGAAGACATGTTGAGTGCTTTCTGAACCCCAAACAATGCAATCCATTACAGATTTTAATTATGGTCTAAGTTTATTTAGCAGTCCTCTTGGTTTAGTTTTTAGGTTTTCACTTTTGACTGATATTTTGCATACAAGCATCTAACGATTTTGTTAATTTTTATTTAAGTCCTAGGTGCTCAAAATCATAGGGAGATAGCGAAAAAGCCATGCAAGTTGATTCAATGATGAAAATCTCATCATAAAATCTAATGACACATGCAGAGTTAGAGGACTTACAATGCTTCCCACTTCTCTCCATGTGGTATGCAAAACAGAATTTTTAAGCCTATCTACATGGCAATGTGTGATCGACAAAATCACCCTAAGCATTCATTGCTATTAGTCATGAAGAACCAAATGTCAATTATTCAAAAATGAATCTAAGAGTCCGGTCTTGGAGGCACCCTAGTGCCCACCCCAACGGTTCCTGCTAGCACTTATTTTGCCTCTCTCGGCATGTGGGTACAAGTCTAAATAGTTGATAATTATTAATATTACAAGGTCCAAACATAAAAGACTATAGGAACATGATTCTTATTAGGGTTTGGACCTAATTACCGATACAAGTAGTTCTAAAAGCTAGGAGCTTTTCATGCATACAAAACAAATAAAAACAATGGCAGAAAACTCAAAACGTCAGGAAACAAATGAAAATAAAGGGGAAAAGAGGAGAAATAAAGTGAGAAGCTGAAGAAAACTCGAAGAAAACCGCAAGGACCCCTAGTGAAAAGACACTTGGCAAAATAAGTCCTAAATTCTAACTTCCAAGTCCATGTATTATTACAAATAATAATGAATAATAAATCACTCTCTCACCAAAAATAAAATAAATCAGACGCTGAGTATTCCCCTTGCTATGCTTATTGTGTCTTCTACTACCCATGGAAAGAAGGTCAGTCTCCACCAGCCTTGGTTGCATCGAACTCCTAAAAAATCATCCTCGCGTGGTGGGACTTCGCATCAAACACACAAAGATATGTATTATCACAGATAATCAAATATTGTTTTCAAGGAAATAAGGGCTGAAATATGTACAAGCCAGAAAAAGGTAGCAAAATATGTACAACAAAATAAAAGAAAAGACAATTATGTACAACTTAGGCTACAAACATGTTGCTCCTCGGCAACGGCACCATTTCATAGAAGCATCTTTTGCACGGGTATGCTAATCAAACATAATTAGCAATAGTTGCGTGACCAAGTGTGACTCTAGTCAACAATTAACTCACAGAAAATTCAAGCGATCAATGTGCATGAGTAAAAATTTATTGTATCTCTACTATAAATATGTATAGGCATAAGTATGGTAGAGTATCGAAGACAGGGAGCAGTGCGTGGTAGCAGGAATTATTATTTATACAAAAATAATGCATAAATAATACTATATTTTTTGTACAATAAATGAATTGTGTGGGTGTTGAATTAAATAGAGTAATTCTTTTTATTTCATATTTTTATATTTTTTAACTTTCACTTTTCTGATTTTTATTTTTTAAATTTTATTATTATATAATATTATGTAGATATTAAAAGAATATAAGAATATATATATATATAATATAATGTATATATAAGATATGAGATATAGATGTATATATATAGAGATAATAAATATTACAAAAATAAGAAAAGTACCTAAGTTACAATCCTTTTATATTTTTTACTTTTTAAGATATTTAAAATTATTTATAAGAAATGTATAATAATAATATACACTATGTATAGGTATACAATATAATACATAGTATTATAATTATAAACATATCTAAAAATAATAAAAATTGCAAAATAAAATGGGATTGTGTTTTCCATATTTTTCTACTATTTTTGTGATTTTTCAGGTATTTTTGCTAATTTTTAGGCATCTTTAAAGTTCAAAATAGTTAAAAACAATGATTAGTTACATAAACTGAATCGTTTTGAGATTTAAAATTACTAAATAAGTGCAAAATTCCCAAAACTATTTTTAATATGTAATAATGTATGTAAACAAATTATCAAATAGTAACCAATATTTTTATAATTTTGTTAAGAACTTTTATATTTTTATAGGATTTCGGTGCTTTTTAATTTTTATCATTTTCTTTTTCTATTTTTTGGGATTTTTGGTCTGAAGCTATAAAACAGTATTAATAGAAAATTATAATTTGTTTTGAAATTTTTAGAAAATGTTCTATATTTTTTAGGTATTTTCTAAGACAAAGAAGGCAAAATGTGATCCTTTTTAATGACTTGGAAATGTGCATAAAATGCAAAACAAGATATGTGACGTGAAAGAGCATGCATCTAGGTACCTTGTCCTATTATTTCATAATGTTTGGAGAATGGATGATAATTATAAAAATTAGCCAAACATGCACCAAAATGAATAAGCCGGTAGGGACCAATTTGCAAATAAAAATAAGTTTCCAAAAATTTATGAACCCTAAAACAAAATCCAGAGGCATGCGTGCAATATTTTCACAAGTATTTATATTATACGTGCCTGGTAAGGCATAAATGTAATATACAAAAAACTTCAGGTCCTCTTTATAAATTATCTACAAAAATTTGTATTGAATATACAAATTTTTAGATTGATTACAAATTCAAAAACCATTTGAGGGTATGTTAAAAAAATACCCATAATTATTTACACTTTAGACCGACCTTATAATATTAAAACAAAATAAAGAAAATCAAGGGGCTCCATAAAAAATAACCATAGTTATTTATACTTCAGACCAAACTTATAATATTAAAAAAAATAAAGAAAAGTCAGAGGGGCATCTGTAATATTTACCCAATACTTGTGAGCCAACGGATGGATGGACCTAGTCACTTAATCTGATCGTGTCCTGGACGTCACCATACCCCTTCGACAATGACCACTCTAGATTAGATCTGGCCCCGGATCTGATTGTTGGAAATGCGAGCCCACGGCGAGCCATTATGCAATAAATGTTGTTGCAATTCACTCCTTGATCTGAAATGAAGAATACATAATTTGCATAATAGGTCCCTTAGTGCAATTAGGGTTATGTACCATGGCCATCTTAATAATCATACAGCTGTTGATTCAATTATTGAATCATAGAGGCTGGTGCTTAGATGAATATCTAATGAGTTAGATTGAGGACTCATCAAGCACCGTCAAATGATTATTAAGAGATGATCTCCAACCTGAGTAGGAGATGGCAATCCTATCTCATTTAGGTTGATATCTGACA